>BSBM01000456.1:3767500-4207500 GCA_027924585.1 Larix kaempferi
GTCACAATCAATTGTGAACAAAAATACCAGGGCACTTCATTTTCTTAAACCTACCTCCAAAATTATTAATTTGAATGTGAAGACACTTCGTAGGTATTGTGTTAGAACAGAACAACTTGAAACCGATCAAACAGATGTTTGGGCCTTCATTGGCAGGTTTCCACGCTCTGATATGAAGGTCATTGATGCGGTAAAGGGATTAGTGCAAGCTTTTTGGCATGACAGCACTAGACCTTCTTCCAACCAAAAAGATGTATTAAAATTGAGAAGGGATTCAAAGGATCGTGAACCACACATTAAACATTTTATTGATATGACACAAACAAAATTATATGAGAGATTTAGGAATGAACATAATGAACTTAACTTGGGCCAAAGATCCTTTGAAAAATGCAAACCATGGTATGTTAAAATAAACACAATTCGTAACACATGTTGTTGTCGATACCACATTGAGTATGGTTACTATTATGACACATATACATATATTTTTCGTGTATTGCATAACACTCTTGTGCAGGAATGCTCAGCTACATTACCACTGATGTCATCCAGAGACTTTATTCATAGCATTTTGTGTAGCAGGCCAAATGATTGCACATTTTATCAAAAAACTTGCATAGATGGGACATGCAAAGGGTGTGGTGGATTGAAATTATTGGAAAAATGCATACATGTGACCGATGAGCATGAACTTGGGAGGCAATAGGTGAACTTGCAGTCATTCAAATATGTCACCTATGATATTGATGGAGGGAATGAAAGACAAAAAATACAATTGGTCACTTCTGAGGTTGGTAATGAGTTATTGAATACTATTTTTTCTTCAGATTGCAATTTCATGTGTAACAATCTATTGATATATGTCTTTATTGTTGATATACTAAGTACGGGTTTGCGACTTCATGGAGGAATTCTTTGAAAAGACACAACAGTATGTAAAGCATGTACATGTGGCTCATTGGAAAGATGAGCAGTTTAGAACGTGCAGGGATACATTTCCTATTGGGACTATCCTTTCAATGGTCGATTTTGCGGAAAACTACACTCTTCAACCGCAAAATGAGATTCAAAGTCAATACTATCACCCAAACCAAGTCATCATAATGGTCCATATCACCTATAGACATGGGAAAAATAGTATTAAAGACAACAGGGTTATATTGAAGGAGTATCACTTCTACATAAGTGATGACAGGTGTCACGACTTGGATTTTGTACAACACAGCTTTCAAATGTTCTACAATCACTTGAATGATAGCAATATATAGATGGAACAACATTGGATTTGGTTTGACGGTTGTGCAAGGCAATTCAAAAATGCATGTGTCTTCCAATGGTTGTGTATGCTCCACAAAAGGCACAAGGTGCCACATATTTGGAACTATTTTGAGACCGGACACAGAAAAGGTGAACATGATGGAGCAGGTGCGTGCATCATGACTGCATTACACAGGAAAGAAATGAAGTTCACAAATGTATCACTCATCCAAGATGAAAAAAACATCGCTGAATGGTGTGCTTCAGTCATGGGGGAGGGAGCAAGAAGGCAGAAAGATCACTCAACTAGGAAAGCACATGTACATAGATATTTTTGGGAGGTGGTGGATGTAGATCGATCATACTTATATGAGTGCAAGATCGAACCATCCAAGGAACTTGTGCATTTCATTCATTTAGAACGTCAGACAATGATATACTTGAAATGTGGAGAAGGAAACTCTCATGTTTTTGTTCTCCATGCAGTAGTGGTGAATGGGACGAATGTGAATCCACAGATTGGGTTGATAGTTGGGACCGTGTATCACTCCCCATTGGTCGACGGATGGCTATAGAATTACCCCAGCTGGAGGAGGACCAATCAAGTATTTCACCAGACTATGACCACATATAAAATCTCGTACAACCAGGTTCGATTAATATTTTTATATTTTCGATAGTTTTGACAACTAGTTGTGTCTAATTAGCTGTGTATATTTTTGATATTTTTTACAACTAGTTGTGTCTAATTAGTTGATTGAAATGTTGGCACTATATTTTCTCCAGGGAACATATACGTAGTGGCTTCCCCGAGATGCAATGCATGGCGCACCGACTATTTGCTAACATGTTGCTTAGAGCAGAATCAAACACTAAATGTCCCATTATGGGACTCTGTTGGCCTGAATTTATGAATGAGGCCAACTGAGGAGATTAAACCCACACAAGTTGCTTACTGCAGCTTCCGGTGTGTTTAGATTAGTTGATTCTCGCAGGTTTTGGTCCTACTACCGTCTGAGTTTAATCCTCTTAAGGATAATATGACTGCTTAAACTCAGAAAATAATTTCCCATGTTAATCTAACAGTTAAACTAATTCCTAATGCAAACTTCCTAGTTTTTCTTTCCTAATGAAAGTCTTTGTTTTTTTTGTTTTTGTTTGAATTTCTAACTTAAGAAACTATTTCAGATGTTAAACAACTAACTAAAACTAAAATCAATTTAACGGCTGCTAAAATAAACTAGAAAATTTAAACAAAGAAACTTGAATCCAATCTAACCTACTTTTCCTATCTCAACTGAGAGCATATCTATTTAACTATATTAACTATCTGTTGACAATTATAAATAACAAAGAAAAATAAATTATATAATTTTAGATAGAAAAACTATAGGAATTAATATCATTAACAATCTTTCTGTTTAATAATATTTTACGATAACAGAAGAATAAAATAAGAAATTATTTTATTTATTCTGTAACATGACAACCAAGGGATAATTAATGTTTAACACTTAATATCTGAATATAAAATTGAGTTTCTCATTAATCAAAACACCTATGAAAATACAGATGTGATCGAATAACAAGCTATTGAATATGATACTACATAATCAATATCATCAACAGAAATTGAATGAAATGACATTTATAGTATTTGTATCAAACAGAAAATGTTGTGCAATGAGAGTAATTAAAATAACATTGATACAATTACAACACAGCATAACTGTATTCAAATTAATTTGAGAAAGTAGAATATCGAAATATAGATATGTATATGTATCAAAAACTGACAATACAAAGTGATACCGGTTTCAAACACATGCTCGACAACATCCAGGAAATAAACTCCAACAGGATTGTAGCAGCAAGTAATGTATCATTTCAATATAAAACTCTCTTAGTGTTACTCCATCCCCCCTTTACAATGAATTTCATGGTTTATATAACAAAAGACTAATAACTTCCTCCAATATTCTATGCAACCACTATCTAAAAATAGACTCTCGGTTTTGACAGTTGTCAAACACCAACGATTTTGATAACAGTTTTACTTAATCAAAATATTTTACAATAATGCACTTGGAATTCGAACCATTGTGAAAAAGATAAGGGCGAAAATGTTTGACAGCTTTGAAAATAGTAAATGCTTGTTTGTCGACCTCATGGTAATTTAATTCAACACCCTTAAAATTCGAACTCATAAAGGATATGGGTACTTCATAATCATGTTGATTTCGTTAAGTCAAAACAACAGCATAAGATATATTAGAAGCAAATGTGTACAGCTGTATGGCCCCTCCTATAGGGTCCTTCCTGCATAACCTAAAACTCAACCACTTGATACAAAAGGGATTAGAAAGCATAATGACTAGATAAATAAACTAAATAAATGAATAACTTAGCAAATTAAAACAAGCCATAACCTGTCTCTGATACCGTCTTGTCCACTATCGTCCGTGTCTTCCGTAGGATCCCTCCAGCAAAGCTCGTTTAACCATAGGCTCATGCTTTCAGTCGCATGGCCTCCCCCGAGCTTTGGGTCGTAGAGCTCACACACAATAATCAAGAAACCCAACTTGGGTTTCCCCCCCACCAAGATTTTCAGCCAAACCCTCAATAGTAACAGTTCATGAGGTAACTCAAAATTACGATAGTCATCCAGGGTCTGGGTCCTTTACCCATTCCCAATTCCTTCCTTATAAAGGAAAATATCATGCGACACATGTCGCTTCATGAATAATTATTTACTTTATTTAAATTCTAAATAAAAACAACTCACCCATCCAAGTGTCAGCTTTTCTAGGAGATGCACCAACATTCCTAAGTTTGCTCATATTTTTCCCCCAGATATTTCACTTAACTCCTAGATATGTGGTGTAGGTGGGGTTGACTAGGTGTCCATGCCTAGGATTCCATTTTGCTCCTAAATAAATATTTTTAATATTTTTAAATAATCAGAAATATCCTTTCATGTGCAAATGCCTAAATAACACTTAATATTATTTAAATTCCAAAGTAATCATTTATGTGCAAATGCCTAAAGTACTCAAATGCATTTCTAATTAATGTTCTAGGTGCAAACTTATATGTTTTTATGTAGTTAAGTTTAACAATCATTTTCACTAGGATCTCGGTGCCGCGTCGTTGGGCCACCCTGTTCCTTAATTTCATTTCCCCAACATGGCACCACTCCGTCGGGTCCAGTCATCCATACTTTCCATTCCTCGGCAAGGTGCCACATCGTTGGGTCCTTGCGTCCATTCTTTCCGTTCTCGGCAGGGTACCACACCGTCGGGCCCTTCTGCCATCATCCTTTCATTTTGACTTGCAGGAACTTCATGTAGGGATTTCAAGAGCCGTTACCTTCCATCCTCCATCTACACGCTATTAGGTACTAATGGCGCTGAGGAGTGAATCCGTTCTCACTGCACGCCCCCCAAATCGTACGTGACCAGCTCCGTCGTGGCCCACTTCGTATTCCCTCACGCTTTCCTCTTGAGTAAGCGGATCAGTGCTTATCTGCTCAGCGTGGTATTCCGTCAGAAGTCAACATCGTCATCGCACTCCTTGTGTGTGATTTATCTGTACTCTATGACCTTTCAATTCCCTTGTGTGTCCATTGGTGAACCGTTTCACCTGCCACTACACACATTTCTCACAAACTTATATTAGTAGTATTGTCCTCAATTATCATAATATGATTCGTCAATCTGCTACTTCTTTAAGCATTTATATTTTACTCATAACATTACTCACTCATATAATAAAAAATGAATCTCGTAAATATTTACTTTCTTCGTTCTCATCACATAATCATTCATACAGCTAGTCGTTAAGCATCATTCACATGTACATTTTCAAAAATCAAATTTAATCATTAAACAACATGTAATCATTCATTTACATCAACTATCCAGATACACATTTATCATTATTTATTGATTCACAATCAATCCTAATCATGAACGCACTCAAAATAAAATCAAAGGGTCAGTTTATTAATGTTTCAATCAGTCGGGTCACTCAACGGGTTCCCTCAAGGTCTACAACCGTCTAGGGGCACTACAACAGCATAAAATATTTGCTAAAATCTGGACTCAAAAGACTAGGGGCTTTAGAAATAGCTTCTATGATTCTCTTAAATGATTCTTTTTCAGTATTTCCCCAATTGAATATGGCATCCTTTTTAATCATGTTCTGTAAAGGGCACACGATTTCTGAAAAGCCAGGGATAAATCTCCTAACGAAATTTATTTTACCCAAGAAAGACTGCATGGACTTTTTACTAGAAGGATAAGTATTTTTGGAAATGGCCTGAGTCCTTTCTGGATTAATCATAATTCCATCCTTAGAAACCACAAAAGCTAATAAAATTCCTTGGGTTACAGCGAATATAATTTTTTTCGGATTAAGAGAAACCCCATATCTTCTACATCGCTCAAACATTTTTCTGAGATGAAAAATATGATCAGATCGATGTTTTGAAAATATTGTTATGTCATCCAAATAGACAACTACTTAATGATTAACCAGTCCCCTTAAAGCAATATCCATTGATCTTTGGAAAGTGGCCCCAACATAAACCAATCCGAAGGGCATTTTTCGATAAGCATATGTTCCCCATGGATTTCTAAAAGCTGTTTTAAGTTGGTCATCCGAAGAAACCAAAATCTAGTTATATCTTGAGAAACCATCAAGAAGTGATAGCATCTCAGAACCAGAAAATTTTTTAAGGATTTGTTCCATGGGAGGAACAAGGTAGTTGTCCTTTTCTGATGATTTATTAAGGTTTCAGAAATTGACACAAAGACGAATATCCTGATTTTTCTTCCTAACTGGAACCAAGTTTGCTACCCATTGAGTATGTCTAATAGGAAAAATGATTTTGGCAGCCAAAAGTTTGTTTAATTCTATTTTAACCGTTGGTTCGAGTGTTGGATGCATTTTTCTAAGCTTTTGCTAGAATGGTTTCGAAGCTTGTTTCATCGGGATTATATGTTGCATGACCTGTGGATTAAAAAATTTTAGGTCATCATACGACCATGCAAACACATCTTTAAATTCCTTAAACAAATTAATAAAAGCTGATTTTTCCGAAGGAGTGCACTATGTTCCTAGGTTGACAGTTCGAGGATCTGAATCAGTCCCTAAATTTACAGTTTCATATTTTAAACATGAATTATTGGTCTTGCAATTCGGGATAGCCTTGAATTTGTCCTGGAGATCATAAAAATTTTCTAATCTCAAAACAAAGTTAGGAATATATTTTACCTCGCCAAGAGCTTTCTCTATAGAACAATGATCATGTATTACCGTAAAATTTCACAAGTCTTCGTCATGAGTTATTTCATCAATTGCTGAGTCCTTGAAAGTGTCTTCATTTGTTAATAAATTCAATATCTGTATATCGTCATCAAAAATACGCCAGTTAATAATATTAGCAGGAATAGATGGCCTAAAAATTAATTCAACCGAAAAAAAAGTTAGGTGAAAAATTTTCAGATGGAATTAATCTAGAGGCAACATTTGCTAACAAATACGCTTCTTGATGCTGGAATCTAGGAATGGAATTTATATTAAATGCTTAAAAATGCAAGATAAGATTCCATACCTCTTTTTGATAATTTTGCAAATGTTTTGAAACACAGTGTATTGAATTACGAACCTGTCGGACGATAATTTCAGAATCCCCAAAGGCTACCAGCACTTTGATATCTAAATCTATTGCCTTCTTCAAACCCTGTATTAAGGCTTCATCTACAATGTTGTTTGTACAATCAAATTCAAGTCTACATGATATACAGATTTTATTTCCTTTCGGATCAATTAGTAGGCATCTAGCTCAAACTCCCTCTTTGGATTTTGACCCATCGAAATACAAAGTCCACGTTGAACTATTTGCAATTACTTTACTTTCTATAATGTGTACATGATCATGATTACCCACATTATTTACAACATCCTTAGAAAAAGAATCAAGCTGAATATGAGTTACATCCAAAATTTCTTATTGTTGCTTTTTACCTGAAAAAGGTGAATCTTCAGCTTTAAAATTTCCAAAGTCAAGTTCATACATATAATTCCCCATAATTGATTCAGAAAAAAGTACGGGTTCATTGGGATCATGCATTTCAGTCACTGTATGTTTTAAATATTTCTCTCTCCCTATCTTAATCTGATTAGCCTTACCATTTTTGGGAAACCATAAGGTTGACCAATCGGTTGTGAAATAGCCATTTAGGTTTTGAGACCAATCCTTGATCAAAAACAACCCATATGCATCAGGGATGTTTGCAACCACAATATCTATGATTTGAAATTTGAAGGGTTACTGGCAAACCTAATTAAGACATCCTTCATCTCTCCCAAAACCCTCACATTTGATCTATCTAGTTGAATAATCTATGACTCAAATGGAGTATACTTAGAATTCAGCCTTCAACAAACAGACAAAGGAATCACATAGTGGAAGCTCTAGAATTGACCATACATTTATGGGCGTTTCTATTAAAAATTTCAAAGGTAAGGAGAAACGGAGGAGTTGTGGATTTTGAATTTTTACCTATTAGTGAGGTTTTGTCAGCTGTTGATTTTCCTTTATCATTAAATACCAATTCACTGTTTGAATTATTAGCAGCTACATTTTGCTAAACATTAGGATCTATCGAACCCATCGCAGAATTTATAATGGGACCATTGGGCATTGGATAGATTTGAAGTAGATCTTCCATACTAATGTTTGCGCGTAATTTTTTTAAATATTCAATTATGTCGTACTGTAGATCTAACTTTGGAGAATTTTGGACAGGTTGAGTTTGCTTGATAGGCTGGGGATTATTATTGCCCTTACTTGAACTAGAATTTGATGCTCTGGGGGTACTCGTTGATGCTCTACTTCTTGTGTTATAGGCATGCTTACATGAAGGATGGTTTCTGCTTTCAGCATCCTTTACCAAACTATCCCAAAAGTGACCATTTAACTGTTGTGGTTCTTGAAATTCCTCTTCATTTTCAGAATGTTCATCTTCTTCATGATCTACAATTTATTGGTTTGAAGAGGATTCATACAAAGACAATACTGCATGGATGGTGTTAAAGATCTCCTCATTGATTGCTACATCGGGAGGGGAATTTGGTTTATTATTGGCAGCAGGATTTTGTCTAAATTGATTTCCTAAAATACCCTCTAGAAGAAGAACCTTCTAAATTAGTTTTCTTCAATCCTACCACTTCATTATTTAATGCCTTGGTAGCATTTTGCAATTGATTGACATCGAATGCCTTATCTTTATCTGAACTGGATCTTTCAATTTTATTTCAAGGAAAGGTATCAACTTTCCCGCTTCTTTTAGGTTCATATGTCATGGATTTTTTCTTTACTTTAATAGCCTCCTCAAAAGTTTCAACAAGTGTCACCTTGTTAGCTTGTTTAACAAACATCCCAAGATATTTTGGCAAGGAGGAAGCATTGTTTTCTATAATGATATCCTTGGGTGGTTGAGAGGTGATAGGAATTTTGTTTTTCAAAGTGAGGAATCTGTGATTAAAGTCTTTGATTCTCTCTTTATTGTCCATGTTGATTCGAGATAACTCAAGAGCTAAAGCAGCAGGTGTTTTATCTTCCCCGAATTTGTCTACGAAAGCTTTGTTAAAATTAGCCCAGTTTGTGATTGAACCTTGAACTAAAGAGAAGTACCAAGTTGATGCTCTCCCTTCAAACGTCAAAGGGAACAAACGACAAACTATGTCCCCACGTTGTACGTTCATGGTTTGAACAGCTAAAATGAACTTATCCACATGAACCTCAACTAGTTCTTTGTTATCCGGATTAAACTTAGGAAGAAGTTTGTTCGGATGTGTAGGAAATGGATGTTGTACGACGGGTACAACCACAACACTTGTTCTTAGACACTGAAGTGGTGGGTTTGGCGATGAATTAGGTGGAGGATTAGGAGGAGAATTACCTCCTCCACCAAGTACATTTTCAGTCATATTGTCTTCTTTGGAATCAGAGGAACTATCAGGGTTAAAAGGCCTTGGTGTATCGAGTGGAGAATCTGGAGGTGAAGGTGACTGACCAAAACCTCCTAGGTTAAGTAAACCACATGAGTTATGAGTTCTAATGGTCCCTCTAGATCGACCTCTATTCTGATGAATTGGATTACCAGTCTGCACAATATCAGTTTCTGATCATTCTTGATCTATTGTAGTTAACTCAGTATTATGTCGATGCCGTCAGGGCAATCCATAATCTAAAGGTGACAGACTAGTTTGATGAGCATAAGCTCTAGTAAGTATTCGTCGTGATTCTTCTAAGACTCGAATATTCTGTTTAGGGGTGTAAGGGGATGTATTATGGTCTCATTCTAGAATTCTCCTTACAGTATCAGTAAACGGAGAACTGTTGAATTCAGTTTGTGAAGTAATGACTAAACCAAAAGTGATGGTGTTTTGTGAATCAATTTGTAATGGAGGATATTGAATGGTTGAAGGATTATCGTTAGTTCTTTCAGCCATTAATCATTTTCAGGGCCTCCATCTAGCGCCATTTGTTGGCCCGAATTTATGAATGAAACCAATTGAGGAGATTCATCCCACACAAGTTTCTTACTATAGCTTCCGATGTGTTTAGATTAGCTGATTCTCGTAGGTTGTGGTCCTTCTACCATCTAAGTTTAATCCTCTTAAGAAGAATATGACTTCTTACACTCAGAAAAATATTTCCTATGTTAATCTAACAGTTAAACTAATTCCTAATGCAAACTTCCTAGTTTTTCTTTCCTAATGAAAATCTTTGTTTTGGGGTTTTGTTTGAATTTCTAACTTAAGAAACTGTTCCAGATGTTAAACAACTAAGTAAAACTAAAATCAATTTAACAACTGCTAAAATAAACTAGAAAATTTAAAGTAAGAGACTTGAATCCAATATAACCTACTTTTCCTATCTCAGCTGAGAGCATATCTATTTAACTATATTAACTATCTGTTGAAAATTATAAATAACAAAGAAAAATGAATGATATAATTTTAGATAGAAAAGCTATAAGAATTAATATCATTAACAATCTCTCTGTTTAATAAGATTTTACGATAATAGAAGAATAAAATAAGAAATTATTTTTATTTATTTTGTAACATAACAGCCAAGGGATAATTAATGTTCAACACTTAATATCTGAATATAAAATTGATATACTCATTAATCAAAACACCTATGAAAATACATATGTGATCGAATAACAAGCTATTGAATATGATACTACACAATCAATATCATCAATAGAAATTGAATGAAATGACATTTATTGTATTTAGATCAAACATAAAATTTTGTGCGATCAGAGTAATTAAAATAACATTGATACAATTACAACACAGCATAACTGTATTCAGATTAATTTGAGAAATTAGAATAACGAAATATAGATATGTATATGTATAAAAAACTGACAATACAAAGTGATACCCGTTTCAAACACATGCTCGACAACATCCAGGAAAGAAACCCCAACAGGATTGTAGTGTAATGTCCCCATTTTGACCCTATGGCATTAAAATCGTAAATGATGTAAATATCATTATTAAATCATGGTGAGGAGCTCAAGGCCAAGGCCCCACCATCGATTTAGTGATGCATATGGTTTATGTGCTAGCCAAGCACATTGGAATTTCAATATCATGTAAATATGCATTTTAATAAAATAACCACAACTAGATATACAATGCAACAAGAGATGGGGGCATGATTTACAAGAAATTGGGAGGGAAATATTCAAACCCTTGAGCCAATCAAGTCAAGCCAAGTGTCAATGAGAGAACCCATAAACCCTCAACTACCCATGTTGACTTTTGTACCCATTCATTCATTTCTCCCAAGAGTTGGGTGAAGTAGTTAATGCCTTGGGGAATGGGAGGTATGACTGTCCAAATTCGAGTATGGGAAAGCCACCCTTCATGGAAAAATGTGTTTTGATCCTTGGGCAAGAAAAGATCCATGAATTTCTCCCCAAGCCATTACCCATCAACTAGTTTCTCTGCCTCACAAGTTTGGAGCTACCTAGGCGTTTTCCAGCCACGTTTTTCTGGTTTTTCTTCGTTTCCTAGCTGGGAGAAGGGTGTTTTCATGCTGTCAAACCATGGGAAGGAAGGGGAAATCGATTTGGGGTCTATAGAGGCTATTTTGTCCCACTGAATTCTTATATATCTGTGGGAGAAATCGTTTTCTTCCCTATGGTCGAATTTCCCTCTCCCAATCCGTTTTTGGGGTGCCCAGGATTTGGGGAAAACCCATGGCCATCTTGTTTCTAAACCCCATTGTTAAAAACGTGTATTCCTTCCCAACGATTGAGTTTTATTGTGTGTAGGTAGAGTATGTTGGGGTATGGGTTATGGGCATCCATTGTTTTGGCTTGAGCTTGAGTGCAAGCATCCATAAATGAAGAGGGTTCATATTTAGCCTGATAAACATAGTTGTGGACTGGCTTGGCTTAGATGCAATGATTATTTGGCTGTGTATGAGCTTGAATGTCCCCTTTTCCTTGTAGAAACCATGCCCAGCTTGGGGGTGGTGTCTGAGTTCTGAAATAATACAGGTTGGGCAGAGACCTACGGTTAGGTGGAATGTTGCAGCTACATAGCTAGTTGCTTGGGACCATTTCACAATGAAGATGAGTATATTAATTATGTTTATTTACTTCTGCAATGTTTTAATTTGATGATTGTATCAATATGTTGTATGCATGGGAAATGTGTGTCGATGGTGTTTTATTTCGCTGTGCATATTTGCTTGATTTGCATCTGCACACTTTAGCTTTTATTTGTATGAATCTAATGAATAGGCTGAGATTATGTGAAATCCCAGACTTTGGTATCATGTTCCCTTCCTTGCGTTGGAT
Source organism: Larix kaempferi (assembly GCA_027924585.1). Taxonomy (NCBI): domain Eukaryota; kingdom Viridiplantae; phylum Streptophyta; class Pinopsida; order Pinales; family Pinaceae; genus Larix; species Larix kaempferi. The sequence continues at coordinate 3,779,662 of BSBM01000456.1, forward strand.
CAATGGGAGGGAATGGGAGGGGACATGACATGTAGCAGCAATTAATTTATCATTTCAATATAAAATTCTCTCAGTGTTACTCCATCCCCCCTTTACAATGATGTTCATGGTTTATATAACAAAATACTAATAACTTGCTCCAATATTATATGCAACCACTATCTAAAAATAGACTCTTAGTTTGACAATTGTCAAACACTAATGATTTTGAGAACAGTTTTACTTAATCAAAATCTTTTACAATAATGCACCTGGCATTTGAACCATTGTGAAAAAGAGTCATCCAATACTTGAAAGCGAAATTCTTGAGATTCCATCCTCATCGACAGGAATAGCAATGTGTCCACGCAAGAGAAGAGGGGCAACCGATATTTGACATCTAGCATCCAAGCCATCAAAAGAGGAAAACGCTCCATCACCTGTTAGCAAAATCTTAACGAGGATAACAACACCAAAACATAGAATTTATCCAGCAACGACACCTGTAAAATCAACCAACAGTGTATAAATTTTCATAAATGATGTATTAATGATAAAACAAAAATAACAAGTTTTAAGCAATGCCTGCATAATCTATGATTCTGTGGGCATGCTAATCACATTTTCTTATTAACTATTCAAAAATCAAAGCATTAGCAACAGATATTTTTCAAGTGGAAATTTGCAGCATAGTAGCTCTGCGAGCTTCAGATAATTTAGCTTTCAGCCTTATAATCTCGATTTTGTAACTTTCTTCACGCTTCTGCATTTTCTCATTCGCGAAAAATAAATACTTATTCTCGGTTTTAAAATTGGTCTTTCTTGTTTTCAAGCTTTTCCATCAACCAACCCAAGTCAGCAATTCATTCCTCAAACTATGAACTCCATCTTTAAAACAATTGAATTTGATTCAGGTTTCTCTAGTTTCTCTTTTAATTGGGAAATATGTTGTTTGAATTTTAGGGTCTTCGTGATGCTTTTCAGAGTTCGATTCAATGAAGAACCATCTATAAATGAATATTCTATTTTTCTCTCTGTATCGACATGCTGATGAGGAGAGTGGTTTCCATCAGAAACATCTCTAAGAAATGCTATAGGATCATCAATTTTAACCCCATGTTCTTGCGGAGATACTTCTACAGGAATATGATCTTCTTCTTCACTAACGATCTCGATTAATGGGGACTCCTTTTGTTGTTGCATGGTAATGGGCATTGATACAGTGACCATACTACGAGTAAATCATTGAGTGACTTCTGAGGCTGACCTCTTGTGTTCTACCTTAGTTTCACTACAACACACATACGCTAACTCTTCAAGTTTTTGCGTAGGAGGATCCTGAATGTGCTCAAGCTAGGAGACAAGAGTTTCAGGAATGAATCCATATCTTACCAAATCATCTCCCGAATTCTGTACTGGATTTAGACTACTAACTTCTATTTCTTCTTGTTTTGCATTTGATTTCAACGCAAGGGTTTCTAGAACAGAGGATTTATTCCTCTTACGCCGAGACTTAGATCTGATGGGAGGCCAAATTTCATTCTACCCAAAGTTATTTCTATCTAAGAACTATTCCCAATTTTGACCATTCAATGACAATTGATATTGAACCAGTATTTTAATTAAACCATGATGAAAAAGGCTATGATCCTAATTTTCAACAGCATTTTGAACCACAGAAGCCATGTTTTCCAAACTATTGAGTAAGAAACAAGATAAATCTAATTTAGACCCTTTCAATGCTATTAACAACCTGAGATGATAAAGATGTACATAGAGAATAAGCCATCGCAAGTTACGTACCTGACAATCAACCGAAACAACGGCGTCCATTGGGGTTTCAGGAATTTTACCGGGAAGCCGAATTTTTCATCAAAACCCTCAGGCAGAGGTAATAAAAATTGCTTCCACTTGGCCTTGTTTATTTCGCCTCTCTTAAACCATTTTTCACTAGTTTGCGGCAGATTGGTTTCTTTGGCTATGAAATCCTCAGAGAGAACCAACTGCAAATATCCAATCTGTGCAACTCTTCCTTTAAGGGAAAGAGCAAACCTACTAGTGACTTCAACATTGCGACCATTGAAACTGTCGAAAAATTTCCCCCACCCGGCTTTATCAATAAACTGAACAGTCTCTGGTTCGGTGACAAGCAACTCAGACCCGTCTGGTTCAAACCTACATAAGGGAGCCATATGTTCTACAGTTAGTCTCTCTTTCAACTGAGAATCGTAAGACATCATGAAAATAGAAGGGATGGGGATGCATGATTCAATAGACATGAAGAAACCCTTACCTGGTTCAACTTAGATGAGGACAAACCCTAATTTCGTGACAACCAGCATGATTCGACTATCCAAGAATGTGTGAAATAACAAACCATAATGATACGGCAAGTGAAATCATAATCCTGCACATAAATTATAAATGAGAGTGGGTTTCGAAATCTTATAGGGGATTTCCCATAGTCACCAGTTCATCAAAGTATGATCAACAGGTGTTCAAAATATATAATGTGTGTTGCGTATTCATGGTATGATATGAATGAACCATCAATAGTTTTGATTTGTTATGATCATTCATCATAGTTTAGGCATATTTCACATTTAGGAGAATCGAATTGTTGTTTAAGCCTAGAATTTTATTCATTTACAAAAGTATAGACATAGTTTAAAAAGATTGCAATGATTTGAGTGTAAGACATATTCATAAGGGTTCTCATTGTTGATGTATATGTAACTTCGGAATGTATTTCATATATTTATATTGCATTCCTATAGAGATGGTATTATTCCTCTATACGGAAGTGTCGTCATTTATATTGTAAGTGTCGTAACTTATACTTGATGAGTTATTAGACCACCTTGTTGGGGTCGGACCTATATAAGTCATGTGGGTCAAAGGGTTATTAGACCACCCTATTGGGGGTTGGCCATGTGGGTCAAAGGGTTATTAGACCACCCTATTGGGTGTCGGCCCAGTCAGCATTGTGTTATGTGGTTAAGTTGAGGCCGACCTAGTAAAGGTTATTAGGCAAGTCAAGTCAAGTATAAATAGAGTGAGGGAGGCACTCTATTTCATCATTCTATTCCCACACACACTCTTTGGAGAGTGGAGCACTTGCGGAGGAGGAAAAGCAGCTGCTAGGAGATGCCTATCTCTTATGCTTGGGTTGTATCATTGCTCTATCTATCTCTGAGGAAGTTATTGGGGTTTTTCACCTTTATGGTTTTCCCCAAGTAAACTCTGTGTCTCTTGGTTGCTTGCATTATTGTGTCCATGATTGATATGTTGTACATGTTATTCTCTCAGTTAAGATCCTAGATCAGATGGAAATTTCTGAAAAAATAACACTCATATAATATAAAACAAGTCTATGAACCCAATCAATAAATATCAAATCATAAACATCATTGATAAATACTTAGTCTAAACATTCAAATAAAACCATAAAAATCTTTAAGGAAAACTCAAAGAATTCATGTGAAAGATAGACAATTGGATAAGCTAATTCATTCGAATTAAAAGATAATTTTAAACAAGTTGTAGGTCAAACAAAATATATAATCATAATATAGTGATGAAAATTTGATTATATATAAATTCAAACTTTACAGTTGCTAAATGAATTAATTTGTATAAGAATTAACTTAGATCAAAATGCCTTCTAAAATTCCTACTCAAGCAATAATTTTCCCTAATTGAGAATACCTTCATAATCAAAGATTCTGAAGGCATTCTTTAATAATTTCAAGAATTGATTAAATAAAGTGAACTGATCAATTTTATTAAATGAAAACATGCATAAAAATTGAGAAGGCTGTTGCCTGCCAACAAACTCTGAGTCCAATGATTTTTCGATTGGGTCGATGGTTATAAAAGGAGAATATTTGAACCAAGTTTTCCACTCAACAAATAGAAAAGGGTATAGATATGAATATTATAGACCAGGTGATATTGTATACCATTATACAAACTTAGTTATTGGCACAAACCTCCAGGTGCAAACAATTCCAAGGAAGAACTCATAAAAGGCACGATACTTATTGCCTTACTCCGAGCACGAGAGGTTAAAGGAAACCCTTGGTATTGTTAAGATTTAATATGCTAAGACAGAAAATAGCAGCATTACATTCCATTTCACAATAGTAGCATATATAGGATCATTGAAGAAACAACAAGCATAGCATAAACACAAGAGACACAGATTTATCCTGGGAAACCCTCATGGGGTAGAAAACCCAGTAAAGCTTCCTCAATATAGATGACCAGCAATATACAAAGATGAAACCCTGAGACATGATCTCCTCCTCCACAATAGCAGACCTCTCCTCCACAAATGCGCTATCCTCAAGTGAGTGAGTGTGTCAAATGAGGAACACACCTCCTCTATTTATACACTACTCTGACATATCTTTTACACAAGTACATGTAGGCTCGTATTTAACCATTAGGTTAAATACCCTATTATAACTGACTGGGCCGACCCCACTAGGGTGGTCTAACAACCCTTTGACCCACATAACACATACAGGGCCGACCCCCACTAGGGAAGTCTAATAACCCAAGTTACCACATTCCGACGGAGGAATAAACATCTCCGGATATACAATAAGATCTTTACGGAGGAATGAAACATCTCCGGAATAATAAAGTACAAATATAATATTCTTTGAAGTTACAATATTTCAACACTCCCCCTTAACGAGAAGGATATTATAACAGTATTTGCACAAGCAAGGAGTCATCAACATCATACATGATACATCTATAAATCATTGGAAGCTTTCTCAACATCATCAGTAACTCAAGCAGTTACTGGAACATCTTCAATACTGGAACATCAACATCTTCATTACTGAGTCTTTATCTTCTGCAGCACTCGAACAGCTACAACAACATCAACATCTGGATCCTCATGATCATCAGTATCATTATCTCACGATCATCAGCATCGTCATCACACGATCATCAGCATCGTCATTAAATGATCATCATCATCGTCATCACACGATCATCAGCATCGTCATCACACGATCATCAGCATCATCATCACACAATCATCAGCATCGTCATCATCGTCATCACACGATCATCAGCATCGTCATCACACGATCATCAGTATCGTCATCACACGATCATCAGCATCGTCATCACATGATCATCAGCATCGTCATCATACAAGTATCCATACCAATACAAGTATCCTACCGATACAAGTAACCACATCATCAATACAAGTATCCTACCGATACAAGTAACCACATCATCAATATGAGTATCCATACCGATACAAGTAACCACATCATCAATACAAGTATCCTACTAATACAAGTAACCAAATCATCAATACAAGTATCCTACCGATACAAGTAACCACATCATCAATACGAGTATCCATACCGATACAAGTAACCACATCAACACACACAATCATATTACAGGATGATCAATCCTGTTCTCTTTAGGACATAGGTCCATGGATGATGCAATCCTGTCATGTACCTTTTGAACCGAGGTCCAAGGACGATCCAGTCCTACCATGTCCCTTTTGAACCGAGGTCCAGGGACGATCTAGTCCTATCATGTACCTTTTGAACCGAAGTCCAAGGACGATCCAGTCCTATCATGTACCTTTTGAACCGAGGTCCAGGGATGATCCAGTCCTATCATGTACCTTTTGAACCAAAGTCCGGGGACGATCCAGTCCTATCATGTACCTTTTGAACTGAAGCTCAGGGACGATCCAGTCCTATCATGTACCTTTTGAACCAAATTCCAGGGACGATCCAATCCTATCATGTACCTTTTGAACCGAAGCTCAGGGACGATCCAGTCCTATCATGTACCTTTTGAACCGAAGCTTAGGGACGATCTAGTCCTATCATTCAATTCTCGGAGACTTCATGTCTACGGTTCAATTCACAGGACTAAAGTCCGAGGACGATCCAATCCCCTTACCTGTTCATTCAGGATTTTGTTCTCGGAGACATCATGTCTACGGCTCAATTCAAAGGACTAAAGTCCGAGGACGATCCAATCCCCTTACCTGTTAATTCAGGATTTTGTTCTCGGAGACATCATGTCTACGGCTCAATTCAAAGGACTAAAGTCCGAGGACGATCCAATCCCCTTACCTGTTCATTCAGGATTTTGTTCTCGGAGACATCATGTCTACGGCTCAATTCAAAGGACTAAAGTCTGAGGACAATCCAATCCCCTTACCTATTCATTCAGGATTTTTTTCTCGGAGACATCATGTCTACGGCTCAATTCAAAGGACTAAAGTCCGAGGACGATCCAATCCCCTTACCTGTTCATTCAGGATTTTTTTCTCGGAGACATCATGTCTACGGCTCAATTCAAAGGACTAAAGTCCGAGGACAATCCAATCCCCTTACCTGTTTATTCAGGATTTTGTTCTCAGAGACATCATGTCTACGGCTCAATTCAAAGGACTAAAGTCTGAGGACGATCCAATCCCCTTACCTGTTCATTCAGGATTTTGTTCTCGGAGACATCATGTCTACGGCTCAATTCAAAGGACTAAAGTCCGAGGACGATCCAATCCCCTTACCTGTTCATTCAGGATTTTTTTCTCGGAGACATCATGTCTACGGCTCAATTCAAAGGACTAAAGTCCGAGGATGATCCAATCCCCTTACCTGTTCATTCAGGATTTTATTTTCGAAGACATACGTCTACGGCTCTCTTGAGGATGATGCAATCCTATATGTCCACCAAGGACTTCATTTTCGAAGACATACGTCTACGGCTCTCTTGAGGATGATGCAATCCTATATGTCCACCAAGGACTTCATTTTCGAAGACATACGTCTACGGCTCCTTTTTAGAACATGTGTTCAAGGATGATGCAATCCCCTTGTCACCTTAGACCCTGTCTAAGGACCATCCACCAACCTCTCTGTCGACATCACCAATATAGGTATTCAAAGCATCGACCTCACTGTCGATGTAGGCAATCTCATCATAAGTGATCACATCACTCCCCCTTTCGAGGAGGGTCCTTCTGGACTATATTAAGTTTGTCTCGGAAAACTTTACTTGAGGTAGAGGTTTGGTTAGTACATCAGATCGGTAGAGTTTTGGTTAGTACATTGGTAACTTGTTACAAATTCAAACTTTAATTCCTATCTACACCATATCTCGTATATAGAAATGCCAGATCTCTATGTGCTTTTGACTTATCATGGAACACTGGATTCTTTGCCATTTTAGTACAACTCTGTTTGTCACATAGGATCACAGTTGGGTCCATCTCTAAGTCAAACAATTCTGAAGCCATGCCGTTTCACAATTAGCAGAGCAAGCAGCCATATATTCCGCTTGTGCTAGACTACTTCCTGCTAAACCACAAGATCATGGCTGATCCCAGACAATAACATCTTCTCGATGTGCTCTTCCTGTCTGATACACTTTCTGCTCAATCAATATCTGTGTAGCCATCTGAAGTCATGATCTCCAAAATAGCATAGATCAAAGTCTATCGTATCCTTTAGGTACCTAGTCACATGCTTTGCAACTAATAGGTGAACACATCTAGTTTCCACTAGATACTGACTTAAGGTATTCACAGCAAAGCATATATCTGACCTAGTATTTAATAGATACATCAATGACCTAATAATTTGTCTGTACAGAGTTATATACACTAACTTTGATGATTCATTCACTAACAGCTTCAAGTTGGAATCCATGAGAGTGGACATTCCAACATATCAAGTCCTTTTAATATTTCTCGGCATACTTTCCCTGGTTGAGAAAGATTCCTTCTGAGCCTTTCCATACTTCTAGACCTAGGAAGTAATACATTAATCTAAGATCTTTCATTTTCTTTTATGCAGCCATCTATCTGTGCCATCTCTCGTTAGATGGGTCTACTGATATGAACCTCAACATCATTCGAACTCTGAGGTGAGTTCCTTCTTGTATCCATGTCATCTATGTATAGAAACCATATTCAACCTTGTAGCAAAGGTTGAGATCCACATCACCCATGGTGATCATTAAGCTCATCAATTGATTATCGATCCTGGGAACCCATACAGAACCTGATTCACACTTCTTCTTTAATTACACCATTAAGAGAATGCTCTTATCTAGCCACTTGGAGCAAAACATCTCATCATGATTCTCTTCCTCTTTCTAAGAGAATCTTCTAGCCACAAGCCTTCTATAGTGTGTTTGATTTGTAAATCTTTTGTTTGAACATCCATCGCTTGTTCAGTGTTCATCATTCATCATGATCTTTCCTACAAATCAAAATTAAGTACAGGATTAGTAAAACTTCATAATCATCAAATCATATTGACATGATAACCTATTATGCATACAGATATCATTTACATAGTTATGCAACTATTTTGACCAATACTTTGGCACAACACTTTCCCATATCTTGTATGCATACAGTGGCTATCTAGATTCCTTCCATCTCTACCAGAACATACTATCAAGAGTGTGCACAGCTCTCAGCATGTCAGCAAAGAGGTTTCATTCTAGACAAGCAACAATGGAATGTTTTTACAACTTACCAATCATATGCATATTAGTAGCATGATATATTCTAGGAATACAAATATGCATACAAGCAATATCATTTACTATTTCTAATAACAACTCAAATACTTATCTTTTATGTTTGTGTGGTTGCCTCCCGCTTGATCTTCTGTATGTCTTCTGAACTTCTATTCATTCTGTACCACTGTGCATGCTCAAGTGTGCACTAGTGTCATCCTCATGATCTCATACACAAACATACATTCATTAGTATATTCTCAATATTATCAAAACATTCTAATTCTAAATAATCTTGAATATGTATAGTCATGATCATTAGTATTCAGGGTTTCAAGGAAGTCTTCTTTTACTCATTCATATTCTTGTTTGATCTATATAGTTGAATCATCAACCAATAGAAGAGACATAATATGCATAAACTCTTGATTACTAACTTTATGAATAAGCATAACCAATCATACCAAGTATACTTATATAAGGGATCCTAACACAAGGTAAGATTCTAACATGACATAGGAAAACATACCTGGATTAGTATACCTGCTTAGTTATGTACAACATACCTAAACAATCTCTTCAATGATTTAGAGATCCTGAGCTAGAACCTGCATGTCTCATAGGTTAAACATAATATAACAAAGTCATACATACCTCGTAAGTAGAACAAAGATTATGGATGAGTCTTTATCTTCATGTTGTCATGGTCATGGAACCTGATTTGTCTTTTGTGATGTACCTGTATCTTGTTAGTAGACAACATCAACCTCACATAAAACCATAATGCATTAGTACAATCATATATCCCTAATCAATGAATGTCTTCGATCATTCACATGCATTCATACTATTACTAGGGTGATAAGACAATTCTAACATTAATCAAGATTGTACTAATAAATAATATGAAGACAATTACATCATGAACTTAATCAAGAATCAGATTTCAAGACATACCTGAACCTCCTTAAGTCATACATGTCGAGACTTATTGTAGTCTTCTTATGTAAGGCCTTAGCCTCAACTCCCCCTGAAACTTGATCTGGAGCTTGATTAGGGTTTGCTAGAGAAACCCTAAAAATTCAATCTTTGACTTTCACACTTCCGAATGAATGGAAGGATGTGTCTTGCTGAGCTGATCAAACTAGCATACTTCAATTTTGAAATCTCCAAAATTTGACCCCTCAAAATTGCCTTTGAAACTTCTGGATCTTCTGGACAAGATCCCGAACTAGGGTTTGATGAAGCCCACCCTTCTGCTCAATCAAAAGGTTTGATCCAAGGCTCTAAACTCTTATTTTTCTGAGGAGCTTCCAGCCGTGGTTACAGACTTCAAAAATTCCAACTTTTGCTGAAGCCCTAATTTTCTATCTTTCCGATCAAAATCCCGAACTGGGGTTTGATCAAACCCGGTCTTCTACCCAACCAAGAAATTCGATCTTGGTCTCTAAATTTTGATTTTCCTGAGTAGCATTCAGCCATGGATTCCGATTCCAAAAATTCTAACTTCCTCCGAAACCCTAAATTCCGGAAGCCATGAATAAAGGTGCTCCAAAAATAATTATGTTTTGACAGAAATATGTACCTGATTGTTTCTGCTATAACTCCAAAATTTTCGCTCCACAGGGTCTGAAAAATTTTTCTGCAGTAGCCGGACCTGTCATCTTTCCATCCTGACAGGTCTGACCTCAATTGGATTTTCTGAGAGAGAGTTATGCCAAATGTCGCAACGTGACCTGTTTTGGGATAATACAGGAGAGCGAACTTGTACGGTGTGCCACGTGTCACTGTTTGAACTTCGGACACTGAATACTTTTCCTGAGATAGATCACCCTATTATCTTTCCATACTGATAGTTCTGACCTCAATTGGACTCTCTGAGAGAGAGTTATGCCAAGTGTCGCAACGTGACATGTTTATGGGATAAAACAGGAGAGCGAACGTGTACGGCGTTCCACGTGTCATTGGTTCAGCTTCGGCCTCTCAAAAAGTTTTTTGAGATAGTAAAGTCTGTGTACTACCTATCACGTTTTACAAAATTTAATTTGGATCTTCCTAGCCCAAGTTATGACCTTTTTTCCTAGGTCACCTGATTTTGACTGAGATCTGGAAGAGGCAGAAGCCCTAACTTGTACTGATCATAACTTACAAAGTACAACGAATCCGAGGGTTCCCTTTGGACACAAGATACCTGGAGATGTTATCTACGACCTGTAAAGGTTTCAGATCCTGAACCTTCGCCAAAATGGATTTATAGCGAAAGTTCCACGATGGCTGGTTTTTTCTATATAAAACCCTAACCTTCAAATTGTCATAAGTAAAGCAAGTGTCGTAAGTGACATACATTGTCTTCCTTCAGGTTAGCTCTGATACCATGTTAAGATTTAATATGACAAGACAGAAAATAGCAGCATTACATTCCATTTCACAATAGTAGCATATATAGGATCACTGAAGAAACAACAAGCATAGCATAAACACAAGAGACACAGATTTATCCTGGGAAACCCTCATGGGGTAGAAAACCCAGTAAAGCTTCCTCAATATAGATGACCAGCAATATACAAAGATGAAACCCTGAGACATGATCTCCTCCTCCACAATAGCAGACCTCTCCTCCACAAATGCTCTATCCTCAAGTGAGTGAGTGTGTCAAATGAGGAACACACCTCCTCTATTTATACACTACTCTGACATATCTTTTACACAAGTACATGTAGGCTCGTATTTAACCATTAGGTTAAATACCCTATTATAACTGACTGGGCCGACCCCACTAGGGTGGTCTAACAACCCTTTGACCCACATAACACATACAGGGCCGACCCCCACTAGGGAAGTCTAATAACCCAAGTTACCACATTCCGACGGAGGAATAAACATCTCCGGATATACAATAAGATCTTTACGGAGGAATGAAACATCTCCGGAATAATAAAGTACAAATATAATATTCTTTGGAGTTACAATATTTCAACAGGTATTCGAGGTGATCCTAATGGTCTAGTCAAATGACCATAGGTAGGTAATTCCTAGTATGTGGTTTACATGTTTCATTGTGTACTATGTTATAAGTATGTGGTGTACATGTATGCTATGATTTTTTTTTGTGGTATATTTGAGTATTGACATTAATATTTTGACTATTGCAGCCAGACATTGATATCTTGATAGATTGATAAATTGCATCTAGACTTGGTACAATTTGATAAATTGCACAAGTTTCGTCATGGATTTGTTTTCTTTGTTTTTTTCTCCCATCTAACATCACCACCATGTTCTTCCTACCCATATTGTCACCATCACCATCCCCTTTTTCACCATAAGATTCTCATCCATCATCCACACAGATATAAACGTAGTCCTAATCCATAACAATAGAAACCTCGAAACCATGCCAAAAAACATAGTCATAATCCTCATATATATGCATGCCAAAAAAAAAATAGCAACCTAATCCTAATATATGCATGCCAAAAAAACTTCATATATTCATGTGCATCCACTTGTATCTAAACCATTGTGCTGCAAATATGTGTTGATGTATATGTAACTTTGGAATGTATTTCACCCATGTATATTGTATTCCTATAGAGATGTTATTATTCCTCTATACGGAAGTGTTTGTATTCCTATGGAGATGTTATTATTCCTCTATACGGAAGTGTCGTCATTTATATTGTAAGTGTCATAACTTTTACTTGATGGGTTATTAGACCACCTTGATAGGGTCGGCCCTATATGAGTCATGTGGGTAAAAGGGTTATTAGACCACCAAGTGTGGGGTCGGCCCGGATTAAGTTAACCATGGGTTATTAGGCTAAGCTAGACAAGTTGGCCCCATTAGTTTATTGGGCAGGACAGGACAAGTATAAATAGAGATCGGGAGATCTCTATTTGATCACTCATTACTCACTTCTATCTCTCTCAGAAAGTGGCACACTTGTGAGCAGGAGGATCATCTACTAGGAGAATACTATCTCTTGTACTTTGGTTGTACTTTGGTTGTACTTTGGTTGTATCATTGCTCTATCTATCTCTGAGGAAGTTGCGGGGTTTTTCACCCGGTGAAACTCTGTGTCTCTTGTGTACTTGCATTAGTGTGTCCATGATTGATATGCTGTAGATATGCTATAGATATGATGTACATGTTATTCTCTCAGTTAAGATCCTAGATCAGATTGAAATTTCTGAAAAACTAACATGGTATCAAAGCTAGCCTGAAAGAAGGCATGGTATGGCATGTAAGACACTTGTTGCACTTGTGATGCTAGGGCTTTATATAGAAAAAACCAGTCATCATAGCACTTTCTCTATAAATCCATTTTGGCAAGGTTTCAGGAACTGAAACTATTACAGGTCGAATATAATATCCCCGTGTACCTTTTGTCTGAAGCACAACTTCTAATTCATTGTACTTTGTGTTTTGTGATCTGAACAATCTAGGGTTTCGGCCTCTTCCAGATCTGAGTCATAAACAGGTGACCTAGGAAAAAAGGTCATAAATTGGGCTAGGAATCTCCAAATGAAATTTCGTAAAACGTGACAGGTAGGGCACAAACTTTACTTTCACAGGCCGAAGTTTCAGAGGCTGAAAGTGTACCAGTGACACGTGGCACTCCGTACAAGTTCACTTTCATGTGTTATCCCATAAACAGGTCACGCTGCGACACTTGACATAACTCTCTCTCAGAGAATCCAATTAAGGTCAAACCTATGGGGTTGGAAAGATGACAGGTCGGGCTACCACAATAATATGTTTCAGACCCTGTGGATTTGTAATTTCGGAGTTACACTAGAAACAATCAGGTGCATATTTCTGTCAAAATAGAATTGGATTTTGAACACCTTTATTCATGGCTCCGAGAATTAAGGTTTCGAAGAGAGTTCATATTTTTGTAAATGGAGACCACGGCTGAATGGTACTCATAAAAATAGAAATTTAGAGACCAAGATCAAATTTTTTGGTTGGGTAGAAGGCCGAGCTTGATCAAACCCTAGTTCGGGACTTTGATCGAAAAAGTGGAAAATTAGGGCTTCTGCAAAAGTTGGAATTTTTGAAGTCTGTGACCACGGCTGGAAGCTCCTCAGAAAAATTGAAGTTTAGAGATTTGGATTGAACCTTTTGGTTGGGAAGAAGGGTGGGATTTATTAAACCCTAGTTCGGGATCCTGTCTAGAAGATCCGGAAGTTTCAAAGGAAATTTTGAGGGGTGAAACTTTGCAGTTTTCAAATTCTGAGTATATTAGGTTGATCAGCTCATCAAGGCGCATCTTTCTATCCTTTCATAAGTTTGAAATTCAAAGTTTGAATTTTTAGGGTTTCCCTGACAAACCCTAATCCTGCTCCAGATCCAGTTTCTGCAAATCAAGTGGATTGAGCTAATCCTAGAAAAGAATGGATTGGTCACCTGCATAAGTGAAGAAGTTCCAATTTCATAGGGAGATGAGGCTAAGACCTTCCATAAGAAGATTACAAGCAATCTCAACAGGTATGACTTATCCAGGTATGTTTCGAGATCTGTTCATGATTAAGTTTATGGTGTGTTTGTCTTCATTAAGGTTAGTACAATCTTGACTAACTTTAGACTTATCGTATCACCTTAATAAAAATATGAATGCGCGATAGAATATATCCATTGATTAGGGTTTTAACACTTATGATTGTACTAATGCATTGTGGTGGTGTATGAGGTTGATGTTGTCCGCTAACATGAAAGGCACATCAAGAAAGACAAATCATGTTCTAGTTCAAGAACATATGACCATGGTGACATGAAGACAAAGGTTCATCCATTTCCATGGATCACATAGAAGATATACTTACGAGGTATGTATAACTTGGTTCTATAATGGTTAACCTATGAGATATGTAGGTTACTAGCACAAGTCACTTAAGAGAACAAGAATACATCATGTGGGTATGTTAGACATAGCTAGCTAACATACTAATCCAAGTATGTTTTTCCTATATCAAGTTAAAATCCTACCTTGTGTTAGGATATCTTATATAAGTATACTTGGCATGATTGATTATGATTATTCATGAAGTTATAGGTTTGAGTAATCATGGGTTTAGGCATATTATGTTTCTTACTTTAATTGATGATATGACTAACCAGAAGAGTCCTATATAAACCTTGAATACTAATGTTTATTATATGTGTTTAAAATGATCATTACTATACATGTTTAAGACTATTATGTTTCTGATAGTATTGAGATTATACTAATAAATGTATGATTATGTATGAGATATCAAGGATATCACAATAATGATACTTGTAAGCATGCATAGTGATCGAGGATGGATATAAGTCCAAGGACAGGTAATCTAGGAAGCAAATATCAAGAGGGAGCACACTCCAGTAGTTTCTGCAAGGATGCAGATATTCAAAGGGAGTCGACCACTTCTCACAATCCACATCAGAATGGAGTTGCAGAAAGGAAGCAAAGACTGAGAGGGAGTCAACCCAACAAACAATCAAAGATAAGTATTTGAATTATCATTTCTTGCATATTTGATTGTTTAAATAATAATGTTCAATGATGTATATACTAATGTTCCTAGAATTAGGTGTTTATTTTGGCATATTAGAATAATTGCATTAATGAACAACATACTACTAACATGCACGTAATGGCTAAGTGGCCTATAGCACTGTACAACATTCCATTGCTACTTATCTAGAATGAAACCTCTTTGTTGACATGTTGGGAGTAGTGCAAACTCTTAACAATGTTCTGGTAGAGATTAGAAGGCATCTAGAAAGTTACTTGATATGGATAAATGTTGTATTGAAGCATTGGCTAAAATAATTGCATGACTGTATGACATATCTCTTTACGTGTAAGAATTTGTTCTGAAAACTATGAGATGTTTCTAATCATGCAATTTAACTTGTTTTGTAGGAAAGATCGTATACCATCACCTACAAAAGAAGGAATGCAACATTTGTTCCAGCAACAAAGATATCTATTGAAGATATTGAAGTTCCCAGGATCTGGGATGAAGTAATGGAAGAATGCCATGATCCGTCGATCATGAAGAATGATGTTTGGGATGCAGTCCCAAGACCTGAAGGGAAGTTTTCTTTGACTTCCAAATGGATCTATAAGATCTAGCATGCTGCAGATGGTAGCATGGAGAAATACAAAACGAGTTTTGTAGCTCATGGCTTCTCCCAGAAAGAGGGATTGAGTATGAAGAGACTTCTACACCTATAGCGAAGCACACTTCCATCAGATCAGTACTTGCTCTGGCTGCAATGATGAAATGGAAGATACACCAGATAGATGTCAAGACAACTTTCTTGAATTGTGTAGTCGAAGAGGAAGTGTATGTGGAGCAGCCACTCAGGTTTGAGACACATGACCGAGAGTCACATGTGTGCAAACTGAAAAAAGCCCTGTACGGTTTGAAACAGGAAGCCAGGACCTAGTATGGCAGGATAGATGGCTCTCTATCCAGTTTGGGATTTACCAAAAGTAAATTGGATTCCAACCTTTACTACAAGGTTGAGGAAGGCAATCCAGTGATACTACTTTTGTATGTGGATGAACTGTTTGTTACAGGTGAGGATAGATTGATTTCCGACACGCAGTGGAAGCTTGCTGTCGAGTTTGAGATGAAGGACTTGGGTATGATGCACTATTTTCTAGGCATGGAGGTGTGGCAGAGTGTAGATGGAATCTTCCTTGGACAAGGGAAGTATGCAGTAGAGATCCTGAAGAGGTTCAGGATGATGGACTGCAAGGCCATGGCCACACCTATGGCATAGAACCTGAAGCTTCTGTGTGATGCTTCATCTAATCCAGTTGATGTCACGATGTATCGTCAGATGATTGGGTCCTTGATGTACCTGACGAACACGAGACAAGATATTTGCTTTGCGGTGAACACATTGAGCCAGTTCCTGACGGATCCGAGGAGTGTTCACCTAGTTGCTGTAAAGCATATTCTGAGGTACCTGAAGGGCACGATTGATTATGGGCTCAAGTATGATGCGAATCAAAATTTTAACCTGGAGGGTTATGTTGATTCAGATTGGGCAGTTAGTGCTGTAGATAGGAAGAGCACTTCTGGGTGCTGCTTCAAGATGGGATCAGGTGTGATCTCTTGGTTTAGCAGGAAGCAGTCCTCCGTAGCACTGAGTACAGCCAAGGCAGAGTATGTTGCAGCATGTTCGGCTAGTTGTGAGGCAGTATGGCTCCGGAAGCTACTGTCTGAGTTATTTGATCTCCCGTTGCAGGCTACTGGTATTTTTTGTCACAACCAGAGTTGTGTGAAGCTGTCTAAGAACCCGGTGTTCCACGACAGGTCGAAGCACATTGAGATCAAATATCACTATATCAGGGATATGGTGCAGAGAGGAGCGGTGAAGCTCTTGTATGTTGCGATGGTTGAGCAGGTTGCAGATGTGTTGACAAAACCACTAGCCAGAGTGAAGTTTGAGTACTTCAGAGGGAGGCTTTGTGCTCTTCAAATTGATGACACTTCAAGGAAGAAGTGATGGACACATTTGCAAAATCCATTCCAAGCATGGTGGTAGGAGGATCCTCCCATGGCTGTGGATGTAAGCGTTGTGTGATGAGCATCAGGACGATGCTCCAGTTACTGCTTTGGATATGTATCAGGTGGATACATTGTATGATCGGGTGGATCATGTATGTGATATGCATCAGTTGGATGCATGATATGTATCAGGTGGATACATTGTATGATCAGGTGGATCATGTATGCATTAGGTGGATGCATGATATGTATCAGGGGGATACATTGTATGATTAGGTGGATCATGTATGTGATATGCATTAGGTGGATGCATGATGTGTATCAGGTGGATACATTGTATGATCAGGTGGATCATGTATGCATCAGGTGGATGCATGATATGTATCGGGTGGATACATCGTATGATCAAGATGATCATGTGTGATGAGTATCAGGACGATGCTCTAGATGACTTGCATCAGGACGATGCAGAGATGATGATCAGGATGATTATGTGTACATCAGGATGATGTATGGTGAGTATCAGGATGATACTCTGTGCCTGTGGAACATGTTGTTCAGATAAGCATATAATAGCGCCCTAGGAGATTTGCAGATGCTCTTGCTAGGTTTTGTCGCTGGCATATAATCGCTCCCTGGGAGATCTAGCAAATTCTCTTTCGAGGTTTTGCTTGGAGGGAAATATAATAGCACCCTGGGAGATTTGCAGATGCTCCTGCTAGGTTTTGCCGCTGGCATATAATAGCTCCCTGGGAGATCTAGTAAATGCTCTTGCTAGGTTTTTTCCATGGCATATAATTTCTCCCTGGGAGATCTTGTAGGTTATGCTGGGCACGTAATCAGTCCTGAGATGCTCTTGCTAGGTTTTGCTTGGTAGCATATAATGTCTCCCTAGGAGATATTGCAGATTGTGCTGGGCACGTAATCAGTCCTGTGATGCTCTTGCTAGGTTTTGATTAGTCACATGTAATAGCTCCCTGGGAGATCCGATAGGTTGAGCAGTGTGCTCGTAATCAGTCCTAGGATGCTCTTGCTAGGTTTTGTTGATGCACGTAATAAGTCCTGAGGATTCCACAGTATGGCCAGTGATGATGAAGACCTTTAAGTGGTGGGCCTACATCCAGTATGAAAAAGGATTGGCTCTGTAGAACTTCCTATGATGAGTATATTCAAAGATTGATTGAGATAGCAGCAGCAGTGACGATGACGATGATTCTAGGACGATGATTCGTTGATGATGATCCAGAGAAGAAGACTTGTGCTAGCAGATCTGTGTCAAGAAATACTTTCCTAGTTAAAGAGGGAGTGTTGATGTATATGTAACTTAGGAATGTATTTCACCCATGTATATTGTATTCCTATAGAGATGTTATTATTCCTCTATACAAAAGTGTATGTATTCCTATAGAGATGTTATTATTCCTCTATACGGAAGTGTTTGTATTCCTATAGAGATGTTATTATTCCTCTATACGGAAGTGTCGTCATTTATATTGTAAGTGTCGTAACTTATACTTGATGGGTTATTAGACCACCTTGATGGGGTCGGCCCTGTATGAGTCATGTGGGTAAAAGGGTTATTAGACCACCAAGTGTGGGGTCAGCCCGGATTAAGTTAACCATAGGTTATTAGGCTAAGCTAGACAAGTTGGCCCCATTAGTTTATTGGGCAGGGCAAGACAGGACAAGTATAAATAGAGATCGGAATATCTCTATTTGATCACTCATTACTCACTTCTATCTCTCTCAGAAAGTGGCACACTTGTGAGGAGGAGGATCATCTGCTAGGAGAAGACTATATGTTGTACTTTGGTTGTACTTTGGTTGTATCATTGCTATATCTATCTCTGAGGAAGTTGCGGGGTTTTTCACCTTCTTGGTTTTCCCCTGTGAAACTCTGTGTCTCTTGTGTGCTTGCATTATTGTGTCCATGATTGATATGCTGTAGATATGTTGTACATGTTATTCTCTCAGTTAAGATCCTAGAGCAGATTGAAATTTCTGAAAAAACTAACAATATGCACAAGAGTCCAAGGAACCATAATTTGTATTCTAAACCCCTTAATGCATCTTTGATAAAGATTTTATTGATTCTAGGTGTGTTTCATGGATATTGAACTTTAGAAGTAGCATTTAGGAAAAAAAAACCTTGTTGTCCTCCCTTAACCTTGGTATACCTAGAGACCCACTCTTGGTTCACAAGTAATGTAGTCATGCTACCCATATCACCAACGCAAGTGATAATTAACATACACATGTGGTTCAAGGGCCCGTACATGGTGCTTGATCCTAAGAAGCAAGCTTTAGCATGAGATTTTATTGTTTCCATCTCAACTATTGTAAAGGGCTCAATATCCATACATGCTATTGAAGACCTAATACCCATTAAAGAATCCCCAAGAATGAGAATGTTTTAATGTGGAGGTGATTATGAACCTATATAGGTTTAATGTGGTGCTTTGGGGACTCATAAATGCTTCTTTCAAATGAGAAGGAAGGTTTAATCCATTGTCCCCCCAACCATGTTTATTCCTCAATACTTATTTATAGTGCATAAAACCTGTTAATGGCACTTGTATCCCAGTTAGATGGTAATTACCCCCTACAAATTTCTCATTTTCTAGTTAGAGGACTTTTCCAATGCCCTTAATCTTTGGAAAATATAATATGATCATAAATCACTTGTTTCATCACTTGATGATGGCTAAGGCCCCACAATGCATTCATTGTCCTATTCGGAGGTCCAATGACACATTCATGAAGGTTGAGCCTAAGAAGTTATCTTTAGGGCCTAAGGTGGTTGGTTCCCTCCTCTAAGCATGGTCAAGGAACTAATTCTATTGTTTCCCTTCCATGATCATGGCCAAGGCATGAGTACCCATATGTGGAGAAAAAAAAATCTTATTAGAACCCATATCCAACTAGGGTTTATCTCGTTAAGAGGAAAAGAAGATTTTGCATTAAAAGGTCAAATTCATAAAAAGTTTTCATGAGAGTTTATGGACAATGTGCTCATGTTGGTCTCTTGCAAACACACTTTCCAAAAATTACAGCATTCAATTTTGTTGCTTGGTTTGGTTATTATGCCCAGGGATGAATTTTCCATCTCTCCTTGAGACACTTGACCTAAATGAAATTGGAGACGCGAAATGAAAATTGTGCATTGAAAGGACATGTCATTAGTTGCAATACATCTATTTCAGTAGGGCCATCCTCCCCATTCAATCATAGAGGTCGAACACATTTTCTCTAGAGTTTAAACGGGACTAGAAATCCTATCCAAACATTGATAGCTTGATAGATTGATAAATTGCATAGACTTGGTACAACTTGATAAATTGCAGAAGTTTCATCATGGATTTGTTTTCTTTGTTTTTTTCTCCCATATAAGTAAACCATAATATATGCATCCTCATGCCTAATTTCATGCTCACTATCACCACCACCATCTCCATGCTCATTATCATTATCCTCATGCTCATTACTATTTTGTTGGATTTTCTCTTGTATAGCCATCTGTAGGTGTCCCTGAAGCCTTTGGGGTGTGATTTTAAAGGGGCCATAGAATGGTGGTCTTTGTTCGGATCGAAAAACCATCAACTCTGTTGGATTCAGGACATCGGGATAGTGCTAGGGGTGCCCCTCTCCTCCGGTTCCATGGACCAGATGTCATATTTTAGGTCCATCTTGGAAACTAGGGTTTTGCTCAGTAAGGGAGTGTGCAATTTTTGCACATAGGGGTCAACTTTGCAAAATCATCAACCGTGGACTTAAGGCTAGCGTTCTCAGCTGGAACCTTTCTATATACACTTGCAAAACTTCCTGGAACCCGTTTTTGTTGCACGGTTGGAATTCTATGCCCCAAGTAGCTATCCAACTGGTGTCCTTGAAGGCCTTTGGGATGCAAGTTGGAATGATCCATAGAATGACGACCGTGGCTCGTATTGACAAACAGTCGAATCCATTGGATTCAAGACATCGGGACAGTACTAGGGGTGCCCCTCTCCTTTGGTCCCATGGCCCAGGTGTCATCTTTTAGGTCCATTTTGGAAACTAGGGTTTTGCTTAGTAAGAAAGTGCACACTTTTTGCACATGGGGGTCAACTTTGCAAAATCATCAATCGGGGACTTATGGCTATAAATTCCTGCTAGAACCTTCATAAAAACACTTGCAGGACTTCTCGAAACCTAGTTTTGTTGCACGGTTGGGATTTTATGCCCCGGGGAGGTATCCAACTGGTGTCCCTGAAGGCCTTTGGGATGCGAGTTGGACAGGCCATAGAATGACGATTGTGGCTCGGATCGACAAACCGTCGAATCTGTTGGATTCAGGACATTGGGATAGTGCTATGGGTTCCCCTCTCCTCCAGTCCCATGGCCTAGGTGTCATATTTTAGGTCCATTTTGGAAACTAGTGTTTTTCTCAGTAAGGGAGTGTGCAATTTTTGCACATAGGGGTCAACTTTGCAAAATCCTCGACCGGGGACTTAAGGCCAGAGTTCTCAGTTGGAACCTTCCTAGGTACACTTGCAAGACTTCCCATAACCCGTTTTTGTTGCACAGTTGGAATTATATGCCCCCGGAAGGTATCCAAAAGGTGTCCCTGAAGGCCTTTAGGATGCGAGTTGGAATGAGCCATAGAATGACGACTGTGGATCGGATCGACAAACCGTCGAATCCGTTGTATTCAAGACATCGGGATAGTTCTAGGGGTGCCCCTCTCCTCTAGTCCCATGGCCCAGGTGACATATTTTAGGTCCATTTTGGAAACTAGGGTTTTGCTTAGTAAGGGACTGTGCAATTTTTCCACATAGGGGTCAACTTTGCAAAATCATTGACCGGGGACTTATGGCTAGATTTCCCAGCTGGAAAATTCCTAGACACACTTGCAGGACTTCCCAGAAACCAATTTTGTTGCACGGTTGGGATTCTATGCCCCGGTAGGTATCCAACAAGTGTCCCTGAAGACCTTTGGGATGCGAGTTGGAACGAGCCATAGAATGACGACTGTGGCTCGGATCGACAAACCGTCGAATTTGTTGGATTCAGGACATCAAGATAGTTCTATTAGTTCCCCTCTCCTCCGGTCCCATGGACCATGTGTCATTGTTTAGGTCCATTTTGGAAACTAGGGTTTTGCTCAGTAAGGGAGTGCGCACTTTTTGCAAATGGGGGTCAAATTTGCAAAATCATCGATCGAGGAATTATGGCTAGCGTTCCTAGCTAGAAACTTCCTAGACACACTTGTAGGACTTCCCGAAACCCATTTTTGTTGCACGGTTGGAATTATATGCCCCCGGTAGGTATCCACTAGGTGTCCCTGAAGGCCTTTGGGATGTTAGCTGGAATGAGCCATAGAATGACGAACGTGGCTCAGATCGACAAAGCGTCGACTCTATTGGATTCAGGACATCGGGATAGTGCTAGGGGTGCCCCTCTCCTCCGGTCCCATGTCCCAGGTGTCATATTTTAGGTCCATTTTGGAAACTAGGGTTTTGCTCAGTAAGAGAGTGTGCAATTTTTGCACATGGGGGTCAACTTTGAAAAAAAATGATTTTGATTCTAGAACTAGACATTCAAAGAGAAGAAATAAAACCTACCACACTGCAACCTTGGTATATTGCTATGTACTTAGTGTGCCACATCATTTAACAACTCCTTAGTGTTCCACTATATTTGCATTTTGAGTAATTAATGTCATTTTTAAGAATTCAAAGTTCCAAATAAAAAATGGAGGCGATGTTTCATCGATGATATCCCTCTGATCCTTGCTAGCTTTGTTAGATCAAAGTCACCATGAACCTTTTCCATCAAGTTATGGGGGAATAATTGCCAAATCACAATGAACAACCATTACATCATCGTTTGTATCAATTAAGTACATTCAATTTTAAATACATTTTCATATGAGGATAATCCATCCTTTTTACAAACATAGGACCATGAACATATTATTTTCCTTCATCAAAACAACGTTATCAAGGAAGATCATTAAACTAGTTAGGTATTTCATTTTCCATGGATTCTGTATGATTACTTTTGCATTATGACAAGTGGAAAATGGACATATGAAAGAGGTAAAGCACAAACCAGGGTCTTACATATTAGGGTTTAGTAAGGATAGGGTTTATATCTTCAATGATTTTATGATCTAGTGAATTCATGACCAACTATTGGTTAGCATATTGGAACAAACTAGAGTCTTATAAACTAGGGTATATCTGTTACATATATTTGACCATATGTACATGAAGGCCCAATGAATTTTATTACATTTTAGTTATGCATTCCTTGCCATTGTACTTGATACTTTGCCATTGTTTTTAGCATGCTAGAGTAGGCACACTTCAACTAAACTTCATAGATGCTCATGTACGTATCGTTTGATGAAATACGGTAGCATTGATGAAATGTGTAGCATCTATTAGACTTCCTCTTGGTTTGTGAAAATTGCATAGGCTTACATTGATGATATGCGTACTAAGTTCATTGAACCGTTGAAAGATATTATTAGTTTTTTCCATTAAGATAATGTTTTCATAACACAATGGTGAGATGTTACTTGATCAATGCAATAAATGTAAGAGAATAAATTTTGCTTAAAATGTAATTATATAAATTCCAATAGCATAATTTATCAATTTGTGGAAGAGATAAATCATCACAAGCACAAGTGGAAACTCAAGAGAAAATATGGAATATATTGTATCATGCATTGATAGTCAAATGTTTGTAATACAAAATATGGCAAAGTAGCCGGCCCTTAAATGGCCTGTCGATGTACATGTATCCCTAAGTACAACAATGTATACATGTATGTCAAAATATATATATACAAGACTAGCAACATCAAAAATCAATCTTTCGCTTGTTTTTCCCCGAATTTCCTCTATCGACCATCTCCCTAGGATCGCTATGCATCTCAAGAGTCTACAAAAAAAATATCATTATTTTTATCAAATAACTGCACTAATACCCTACCATTAACAAACTTAAAAAATTAACTTATGGCCAAATTATTTATGGCAAACACTCACCAAATCTCGTCGGGGTATAGATGTCTATGGTAAGCTCATGGAAGGCCTCTCTATAGTTGTGCTCTGCAAATAAAAGATCATATCTCAGTTAATTCAACATTGATCAACACGTTTGGGTAAATTGAATAAAAATACTTGGTCATTAATGAACATCTCACCACAAGAGGAGACCCGATCAGAACCATGGATTGAGTAGAGGGGTCGGGCACTGCTACTACTAATGGCTACAATCACCAAGTGGGGAAATAGTTAGACATGCATGAATAAACAATATATTAACATGGTTAAATACTATGCATTGTAATTGTTGAAATAGTTACCTCTGTATGACTTGTGGCTATTACAGATGCGACACTAACTACAGCATCAATGACCCTTGTTTGGTGAGGGGTAGATGGATCTCCCATGTTTCTTTTATAGAGTACATCAACACCCTTTCTAGGATTGGAGCCTCTCTTATACACTTGTCCCTTTTGCACATTTGGACTATGAGGAGTGGCAACTATTGACTGTCTCCTAAGTATAGAAACTGGTGGTTACAATCACCAATTACTGACATAGTTAGAAATGCATTGGTCAATGAAATAGCATGTATTAAAAAACTGACAATGATGAAATACATACCGATGCACTGTATACTTCAATCAAATCTAAGAAATGTTCTACCACCCGTTGTGTCTCTATGGGCACAATATCGCTTGTATTCCCCCCAGGGGGGAGCTCACTAGATGAAATCATTTACCTCTGAGGGGGATCTACAACCTAAAATTTAGAAAATTTTAAATATTAGATCGTGTAGCATTAATTAAGTAACATGTGATAACAAACTAACATGTATTAAAATAATGTCATGTTAAAATAGTTACTTCAATGTGAGTTGTTGTCGCTGAAGGCATGGCAATATCTTGTACATCAGAAGGTTCTGTTGCACGAGCCTCTCGCCCCTCATGCCCTTCTTGTAGCAACTACAAGTTTTAAAATATTTAAAAATATTAGCAATATATATGTGTGTGTGTGTGTGTGTGTGTGTGTGTGTGTGTGTGTGGTAAGGAAAAATAATTTACAAATGACACTAAATTGTTAACCATTTACTCATGTATTAAAATAATGTAATGTTGAAATAGTTACCTCAGTGTGAGTTGTTGTCGCTGAAGGTATGATAAAATATTGTACATCGGACGGTGTTGGTGCATGAGCCTCTGGACTATCCTCTGCATCATCAGTGGAAAAGTATTCCCCCTCGTGCCCTTCTTGTAGAAACTACAATTTTTAAAATCATTAAAAATATTATCAATCTATACATGCGTATAGTAAGGAAAAATAATTTACAAATGACACTAAAATATTTTTAACCATTTACTTACCAGTGTAAAATACCCAATAAAGGTATCATCTATTTGGACATGACCAGAGTAAGGATGGCCGCATACTGTGCATGGGTGGGGCTCTCGGCTGTGCTCATCATGTGCAGGTCTAGTGCCACTACTAGATGCTCCTCAACCACTGGAAGGTGCTGGCTGTAACACACCAAGAGGTGGTGGATCTACCCCACCGAGAGGTGGTGGCTCTACTCCACCCATAGATGGTGGCTTTGATGGCCCTTCCTGGTACGTACCTTGAAGATACATGGCATGGCGAACAACTGCCTGTGCCAACAGTAGGAATGACTCTTGCATCTCTAGGACCAACTGATGTGCAGGAGGCACATATGGCCTGGGTAGATACCTGCGAGGTGGAGATATTGGGCGATTGGGATCTATGTGCATCGCATTGGGACATTGTTGAGGCATCCCCATCCCAACACGCTGGTACTCCAAGATATCAAAATAATTAACATGCTTCCCCAAAAAAAAAATTGCATACATCTTTCTCAAAAAATATAGAGGCATTTCCATGTTGTTATGTGGTGGTTGATCAAACACCATGTACCATCGATGCATCCAATTATATAAGAATGGTTGATATGTACACCACTCGATAGAAATATTCCTTTTGTATGCATTCGGGATTTCACCCATTCGTGGATCTCTAAAAAGGGAAAACATATGTTGTTTTGATATCTTCAACTTCTTAACTTCTTTGTAGCTAATTCCATTGGCATATTCTTGCCTCTTTCTATCTCTGTATGTAGAAATATCGTGCAGTGCACCACTATACCTACTAAAGGTATCTATCATTGCATCCAAATTGGATGCAAGCATACGGTGCCTATCATCAACAACAGTTATTTAGGCTCGAATTTCTCTGAGCCTCCCAATTTATCTTTAGATGTCTGAATGTGCATCCATAATCGTCACTACAATTAAAAAATAAAAATAAAAACAAATCATTAGAAACATACACATGTGCTATAATGACATCTCTCAAAAATGAAAAATGTACAAACTTTGCACAAGAACGAATACATTACAAACATAAATATCATCTCAAAATATTATGATAACAACTACATGTAAACCAAAGTGGAAGGTGAGGATCAACTACATGTAAATCGATTAATGATCGATGGCAGAGAGCTCCTATTTCAATTATTAATGAAGGATCGAGACAATGGGGGCCTTAAAAGCACTTTATGTACACCTTTCTAGAGTCGAGGTATTGGGGAAGATGGTATTTGTCATACTCTACCTTCAAAAATTTCTCTTTTGTATCTAATTCATTTTATGTTCGTGGCCCTTTCCTTGCTCAGAATCTAGTGTATGATGAGGAATATTTGGTGGTGAAGTCCTCTGCGTCATTAAGAAGGGGCAATATTTTGAATGTGAGGGTTGATCTACGCTTGTTCCATGAAGTAAATCTCTTATCAGTTGTTAGGTATGAAGACCCAAAACCATCGATTGAGTGTTTTGGTGGTGAAGGAGGTCAAAACCGATGTGGTAGTTCATCTTAGTAACAAAGTAAGCGGTGTGTCTGCAAAGTAGGGGAACCTAGTCCCTTGGCATTTGGGGGATGATGTAAAATCCATCATGCCATTGGGTTGGCTTCACAAGCATTGGTTGGACATTTTTAGGGTAAAAGAATGTGTGGGAAAAAAACATAGGGTAGGTTATAGTCCATAGTTCTTCCTCCTAGCCGAATGGTAGATGCTTTTTCTTTTCCAATTTGCAATGGATGTGGGAAAAATATTGAAGAAAAGTTAGTGTTGGGATTCAAATCCCTTATTGCTTAGGTGGATGCAAAATTTATTAAGGGGATTGATATATGGAGGAATTTCCATATGTTAAACAATAATTTTTAAAAATTTTAGTTTTGGAATTTCATTTACATGGATTTTTAATTTAGGGCAACATAAAAATTAATATTTGTATTGATGAAAGGATGAATGTTTGGATGCCTACCTTTCCAATCCTCCTTGCAAGAAGAAATCACCCTCCTTTCTCTTCGAATTTTTCCTCCCTTCACTTCTCCAAGGCATTTTTTGGAAGCTCTAATCACTCAAGCGTTTCAAATTTTCGTGAACAAACAGTGGCCACGGTCCAAGGACTGTTTTTTTTTGTTATATTAACCAAAACGCGCACACGTTATAGTGATACATAACGCGCGCGCGTTATTGAATCCTATCCTACATGTTAACTGACATTAGCCTCGAAGCCCTCCCATGCCTAGTTCTATGAAATGTGCACGCGTTTTTGTTTTACTGAATACTCGCACGTTTTGCGAATGCACGATTGCATCTAAAGGGTCCCTCAACTTCATGCGAGGGCCCATATAACATTAATTTAATGCCAAAATTATTGTATTAAGGTATTCATCTAATTATATTAATTTATTCATCTCATTAATTATAATGCGAAAACCCTTATATTACTCATTTCATTTAATTATATTACTTTATTCATCTAATTATAAATATTTTCAAAGGTAAAAGTTTCAACATTACTTTTGATAAACGATAAGCGTTAAACCAGAAATTGTGAGAGGCCGATCAGGGAGACAACATCGTATTAGAAGCAAACTAATGCCAATCTTTGGATGAGCTTCCAAACATTTTGAAATTGTTTTAGACCTATGGATGAGCTTCTAATTAAAATTATTAGTATCTTGATGTTGAAATTGCAAAATATTAATGGCATGAAGTAGAAAAAAATCCAAGAGCAAGTTCAACCACTTACTTTTCCACTAAACAACAAATTTAATAATTTACTTTTCCACCAAACCCTTCAGATCACAACCAAATTACAGTTGAGTTACCATCAATAAACTAACACAACCAAATTAATAATCAATTCCAACATTAGTCTCTGATAACATAGGGAATGTTGGATTCCAGTAAATTAGTTCACTATTTATCTTCCCAGTTAAACGACTCAGAACAAACCAGACGAAGAAAATTTCCATGCTACATGTGTGTGAGAGATGCACCAAGATTTCCATGTTCGAGTCGCAAGAGAAACAGGCAGAATTTATAAATCAGTGATATCAATATCAAACGCTTTGTGATGTTCTCATGGTTAGGGAGGTCAGCACCTTCTACTCAGAAGGAAATATATTTGAGATAAAATATGGAAAATTTACGTCAATTTGTTGTAGAAAAATTACACAAGCAAAATAATTTGAGTGCAATGTGAAAAAGTGACTAATAACCTATATTCCAGTCTAAATCAGGTTGTCAAAGGACTGAGTTTTTAAACGGCCACATCTTCCTGCCAGGGTTAGGGTTCTATGATGATTCCATGGAAATTAAACAAGTGAATATAGTTCAATGGAAGAAAACCGTGTCTATGTCGAACTAGCAGGGAAAACCCATTTTTTCAAAACTAAAGTATATTATGATTGCATAAATTGAATTAGTGACTACAGCGAGGCAAAGAGCCCTTCTAGTATTTCTATTGCTTAACCATTTTACTGAAACTCAATATAGTGTAAGATATACAAATAATTCATATGTATAAATAATTGTCCTAAATGCAAACACCAAGATATCTAACACCCAGATTCTCCTACACGAGGCTTGGGTTCTCAACTTCTCTGTAAGCATCTCACAATCACAAATTTGACAAGAAAAATAAAACAATCTAGGGAAATAAGAGGGTTCTCAAGATCAATAAGTGGCAATTTCGAACCAGATTGTACTTCCAAGAGACTAGCATTTCCAACAGACACTTCACAGACTTTCTTCGGTTTTTCTTCGACTTGTTCTGTCTCAAGAAAAGGGAAATCTCACCTTTCCTTTCATGGCCTTCTTCAATTACCTCGACAGCACAAAACTGCTCTTTAAGACATGATCTTCTACATGAATTCGTCCTTCTCAGAACACTTTGTGAATCCCTGCACTCCCTGCCAAAACCCTTAGCTGCTCTGAATGAACATGATCCTGATCTCATGAAATATAGAGGACCCATTACTGAAAATCGGGGAAGAGGGGGGCGCAAGAAAGTTTTGAATTGAGTGGAAATCGAAGAATGCAACCCTATCATCAATTTAAATGAAATATAGAGGGCTAAATAACTACTCGAATCCTCCATTACTTAAAATCTGGGGGCGAAGAAAGCATTTAACATAAATTTTCCCGGAAATCTGGGGCTAATTAAGGATTCAAGGTAAATTTAAAAGGGATAAATTATTATTTTTCTCTCCCTCGTTAATAATCTGGAGAGCAATTTTTTTTCTCTTTATTATTTTTTTAATAAATATGGGACGAATCTATTAAATTTAAAATAAAACTCTCTATATTAAAATTCGCCCATTAAGTATTTTTAACCCTTTTAATTTCTCCCATGGGATAAACTTTGCCCCTAAAATTTTCCATGCATTGAAGACCGTCAATAATCACAAGGCACAAAGCCATGTAGTGCAAAAGGACAAAAAAACAAATACTTATATGAGAATGTTACAATGAATGCAATCAAGAAGATTGTCTTGTATAACGATTGAAAGACACATTTACTCTAAAGAACATAATCCTACAATATATGTAATAATGTAATTATATATTAATTTCCTTATTACAATATATAATATTTGTAGTATATGTGTATGGAGATATATAAACAAATTTAGCATGTAACTATTCACCCCACCCTCATGCCATACAAAATATTTAGATATTTCTCATGGCTTATAGCCTCAACAACAATTGGCTCACGAAGAGTAAAACCATGCCACAAGAAAGATTTGAACCTAAAGGGATAAAGGGGAGGGGGAGGATAACATTTATCATCCTCCTAACTAGACCCAATTGACAATGACTATATAATATATATATACATGTGCATATGCATACTATTAGTTTTTGAGTGGGGTAGCTCGGACGTGTACTTCTACATTGGCAGTGTCTAGCATGTGGAAGTGTCTGAGCGACACTCTCTATGTGAACACTTTATAAAGTGAATTATATTTAAGGACTTAAATGACTTTTAAAAAGTTTGAGTGACTTAAGTGATTTAAGTCATCTCAATGAGAAATTAAGTCAGAATTGTTGATCTAGAGAGGCCAAGATCTAATCTTGATCGTTGAGATCTAGGGGTTAGTGAAGAGCATTGATGAAGTTATAAAAGAGACCTAAGGAGAGTGAAAAGACGCATTTGAATAAGAGAATTTTGGAGAGTTGAAGGGAAGAAGAGGGAGAGAGCTTGTCGCAAGGAGGAAGGGTGAAAATCCTGAGTGGAGAGAGCGCACAATTCCCAATAAATCCATATAGCAAAGTTTATGCAAAAAAATTGAGGTAGCATTTCGTAAATCTAGCAGGAATGCAAATTGTACAAAGCACAAATTTCAAGGCAGACCGTACAACAATAAATCGAGGGACAGTCCATACAGTTTGGAAATGAAATCAAGGTACAATTTTCTAGTTTTTGAGACACTCCATACGAACAACCATACATGCCATACGATTTTGCTGGGAACGATTTTTTAGGTGACTATACATGCCACACTATTGGCTGGACACAGATTTCAAGGTCTGATATAGATTTTATCAGACTGTATTAGTGCATTAAACGTTGATATTGATTGTTTGAATTTTCGAAACTTTTCTCTATGGGCATATTAATAAATTTCTCTTACTTAACAAGTTTTCCCTTCGAGGGTTTTCTAGGGGCATTGCCTAGAAATTAATTTGTTCAAATGTGTATGATTTCTTCATTATTATGTTGTGCATTTTCCATTTTATAGCTCAATGTATTTTTGTTGATAAATTTTAGATTTGAATGCTCATGGAATTTTTTGCATTAATTTTTGGTTAATTAATTTATTGGAGATAGAAATCAAATTTGGGTTATAAAGAAAATGTAACATGGTATGAGAGCCAGGACTCTAAGAAAGGACAGAATTTTTTTTTGGCACAAGGATTTGAAGGGATTGTGGGGGTTTTTCTTGGAAAAATGAAGGTGAAAGTATTGTTGGTTGGTGAGTGAAATATGTCTTTGACATTTGGCTTGCAGTTTGAGGATAGGTTGGAGGTGCATCAAATTTCATTCCATGGAATGAGAGAATCACTTTGCTATTAGAGGAAGTTGAGTTATGGGACATAACTGAGAAAGTTGTCCCCATTCCTATTGATCGTGATCCTTTGGTTGAATATAAAAAGAAGAATGTGAAGGAAAAATGTATTCTTCTTGATGCAATGAAATACAACATTATGCCTCATGTGACTGGTAGAAAGAATGCCTTTGATATGTGGGAAACTTTGACAAAGTTGTACCAAAGCAATAATCAAAACCGGAAGATGGTTTTGAGGGAAAAATTGAGAGATATTAAGATTAACAAGACTAACAATGTTACATCATACCTTAGGATTTCATAGGTACGTGAGGAGTTGGGTGTTGTTGGTGAAACAATGAATGATGTAGAGTTGGTTAGAACTACCTTGAATGGTTTCTCAAAACCATGGAAATACTTTGTGTAGGCAATCATTGCCAGAAAGAACATGCCTATATGGACTAGACTTTGGGACGATTTCATACATGAGGAGTTGAGAGTTAGTTGCAGCCACACAAGCCAACAACATGGGGATGATAAGGAGAATTTTGCTCTTCATAGGAGGAAGAAGAGTGAAGAAGAAGGAAAGAAGGAAATGAGCAAAGTGAAATGCTTTGCATGTCACAAGACTGGCCACTATGCAAGTCAATGTCCAAACAAAAACAAGGGCAAGAATGAGACACAGACAGCAAAATCAACTGAGATTGAGGACTTTGCTGAGAAGTTTGAGAAGGAATTTTCTCTAGTCTCTTGTCTTTCGGGCAATGGTAGTGCAGAGTATGAGGACATTGGAGCATGGGTTGTGGGAAATGGTTCATCTTGCCATATGACGAGAATGAGGTCGATGTTCCTTAGTGTTTCAAAGATAGACTCAGACTTCCATGAGGGTTGTGGGGCTAGCACCATGCATGTAGTGAAAGGGGTTGGATGTGTGAGATTCTAACTAGAGTCAGGATCTCTAGAGGTGGATGAGGTGTTGTTTCTACTAAAGTTGAAGGTTAGTTTTCTCTCAGTATCAGCTTTGGAAAATGGGGGATATAGCGTGGTGTTCCAACGTGGACAAGTACTTATATATCCAGAGGTAGCTACCTAGGACACAGCACCAATTCTTGGTGTCAGACAAGGGAGATTGTATAGGTTGTTGGGACAGCCTGTGATTAGTTCCAAGAGGATATTGGATTCATGATCAGTGTCAATATCCATGGCAGTTGGTTGTGAGGCTTCTTCCAGTACTGTTAAGAGCCTTAGTTGGTATGAGATGACACAGTTGGATGCTCAAGATTGTTAGGAGATTCCTAGGAGCATGGTTTGGAGGGATAGATCTTCAGCACAAATTCCAGAGCAGGTGGAAAATATGATTTCTGGTTTAGAGGGAGCAACAACAACAATGGATGGAGTGATGGGGTTGGAGACAGATACATGTGGAGGTTCCAGAAGTACCTTCCTCTCTAAGAGGGAGTGTTATTTTTTGAGTGGAGTAGCTCGAACAAATACTTCTACATTAACGGTGTCTAGCATGTGGAAGTGTCTGACTGACACTATCTAGGTGAACACTTTATAAAGTGACTTATATTTAATGACTTAAGTGACTTTTATAAAGTTTGAGTGACTTAAGTGATCTCAATGAGAGATTAAGTCATGATCGTTGATCTAGTGAGGCCAAGATCCAATCTTGACCATTGAGATATAGGGGTTAGTGAGGAGTCAATAATTAAATTATAAAAGAGACCTAAGGAAAGTGAAAAGACACATTTGAATGAGAGAGTTTTGGAGAGCTGAAGAGAAGAAGAGGGAGAGAGCTTGCAACAATGAGCAAGGGTGCAAATCCCAAGGAGTGGAGAGGGCACACTTCCCAAGAAATTTGTACAACAAATTTTGTGCACAAAAATCAAGGTAGTAGGCCAAACATCTTGCAAGAAGGAGAACTGTACACAACAGGAATTTCAAGGCAATTTATATAGCAAGAAATCAAGGGACAATTCATATAGTTTGGCATAGAAATCGAGGTACATTTTTTTGGTTTTTGAGACATCCATACAATCAATCATACAATGCATACGATTTTGTTGGGCACGATTTTCAAGGTGATTATACATGCCATTATGCTCGTTGGGCATAGATTTTGAGGTATGATATAGATTTTATTAGACTATACTGGTGCTTTAAATGTTGAGATTGGTTGCTATAATTTTCGAAAAAATTATATGTGAGCATATTAGTAAATCCCTCATTTGACTAGTTTTCTCTTCGGGGTTTTTCTAGGGACATTGCCCGGAAATTAATGTGTTCAAATGTGTTGAATTCTTCATTATTTCACTATGCATTTTCCAATTTATAGCTCAATTTATTTATGCTCATAAATTTCAGATTTGAATGCTCATAAAATTTTGTGCATTAATCTATGGTTAATTAATTTATTGGAGATAGAAAACAGATTTGGGTTATAGAGAAAATTTAACACATAGTATGTACATAAACATACTTAGATTGAACTTTGTATCCAACTATTTGTTGCATAGGGTTGGCATCAAATTTTATGGAACTTAAAAGTGTTAAAGAACTGTAAGTACGGAAGATATTCTAAATGTACGTGTCTATTGTATTATTGTTATTCCTCCTTCAGGAGATGTCATTGATGTAATTGGTCATGTAAAAGTCATTAAAAGAGTCAACTTAAACCCTAACTGTTAGGTCGGCCTGGAAAGATCTAGAAAATAATATGTTATTGTAAAGTGTACAGGTCGACCCAGTTAGATGAGTCAAGTCAACCTAATTATTAAAACGGTCAAGTCATTTGATTAGTGTAAATGAGGAATTCGACC
Organism: Larix kaempferi; assembly: GCA_027924585.1. Classification (NCBI taxonomy): domain Eukaryota; kingdom Viridiplantae; phylum Streptophyta; class Pinopsida; order Pinales; family Pinaceae; genus Larix; species Larix kaempferi. The sequence goes on from BSBM01000456.1 coordinate 3,813,968, forward strand.
TCCTCATTTGCACCACTCATTCACTCATTCAAGTTCGCATAGGAGAGAGAGAGAAGTTCGCTAGTGAAGGAGAACAGTTGTTTTGTCTTGGGGTTTTATCTTGTACTTGGTGAATTCTATATTGAGGAAGTTTTGCTGGGGTTTTCTCCCTTGTGGTTTCCCCGAGAGAAATCTTGTGTTCTTTGTGATTGTTGTGCTTGTATTTATTTCAGTGATTATATTGTTTAATGTTGTTATGCTAAACAATTAAAAACTTGACATGGTATCAAAGATGGCCTGAAAGAGAACATTGTGCAGTTGTTGCCTAGGGTTTCCATTTCTAGAAACTAGTCATCTTGGCATTTTCGCTATAAATCACTTTTGGAGAAGGTTCGGGATCTAAAACTTGGACAGGCCGAAGATGAAATGTTCATGTACCTTGTGTGAGGGTTTCAACCTTAGATTCGTTGTACTTTAGGAGATATGATCCGTTCAAATTAAGGTTCCAGCCTCCTCTAGAATTCAGTTTTAAAAAGGTGACCTAGGGAGAAATGCTATATCTCGGGGTACGAATATCCAAATCGAATTTCGTAAGATGTTCCAAAAAGTGCACAAACTATAGTTTCGTTGGTGCAAGTTTCATAACCCGAAGATGAAATAGTGACACGTGGAAGTCCGTACAAGTTTGCTATATTGAAACAGTCCATAAACAGGGCATCTTGGGAAACTTAGCATAAGTTCCACTTAGTGAATCCAATCCTGCTCTAACCTGTGGGGTTGGATAGAGAACATATCAGACTATCACAGGACGAAGTTTCAGACCTTAAGGAGCAGAAATTTTTTAGATACATAAGAATTAAGACCCGACAAATATGCAGTAGAAATTGAAGAAACTAGGGCATCAAATATTTTGCAGTCCTATCCACAGATTTGGGAAAATGAGTACTTTGCCTAACTCACCTTGGGGAGGCGCCTATTTTCCTCCAATCAGTTTCTCAAGATGTCAAAGTTCAAAAATTAGGGTTTCTCTGTCAAACCCTAGGTCAAGCCAGAAGCAGTTCTTGGAGAAGCAGTTTCACAAGTAAGTACTATCTCCATTCTATTTCCATTTGAGGTTCTTATACTATCAAAATGACAAACACTAACAAGCTTGATGAGAAGCTTGAGGGAGTTGAGAACTTCAGGGCATGGAAATATAGGGTCATGCTCATTCTTGAAGAATATGACCTATAAGGTTCATAATAGAAGAAGTTAAAGAACCAGGGGGAGATGAGGCCAAAGCAAAATACAAGAAGAATATGATCGAGGCCAAGAGGATCATTGCTGACTCTATCAAAGATCGCTTGATTCCTCAAGTGTCTTCAAAGAAGACCCCAAAGGAAATGTTTGATGCATTGTCTAATCTATTTGAAGGAAAGAACATCAATAGAAAGATGACCTTGAGAAATCAACTCAAGGGTGTGAAGATCAAAAGTCAGAGACCATCTTAGATCAAAGAACATTTAGAAGCCATTGGAGACATGATAGAAGAAGCAGAGGTTGTGATGACCACCTTGAATGGTCTCCCAAGGGATTGGGAACCTTTCGTTCATGACATATGCTCTAGGAAGAAATTGATCAAGTTCAGACAATTATGGGAAGAGTGTGTGCAAGAAGAAGAAAGGATAGCAGTAAGAGAAGAGAAGTTAAATGATGATAAAAATCAAGCTTTAGCAACCCATGCCAAAGGAAGGAACAAAAGGAAGAATCATGAACATTCTCATGACCACTCTCCTAGAATATCTCAAAGATTTCAAAGGAACAAAAGGATCAAGAAAGACTACTCCTCCTTTGAATGTTTTACTTGTCACAAGATGGAACACATTGCAAGAAATTGTCCTCTTAGAGATGAACAATTCAAGAAGCAGACTCTAAAAGATTTCATGCCCATGTAGCTGAAGAAGATGAACATGATGAAAGGAAGGCCAAAGAAGATTCCTCCAATGATGAGGAATATGTACTTTAATCCAAACCATGAAGATAAAAGAACCTCTTATCTATCTCAACATTGGATAAGAAGGGATGTAGTTGTGATTAGAATTGAAGGAGGACTCTACAAATTGAAAGGACATGCAGACTCACCCCTAATAGCTAGGACCATGAGTCCTTGTGAGTTGTGGTATAGAAGACTTGTTCAGCATTGTCGGTCATAAGAAAGAAAGAAACAGGTCCTCAAAATCAGATGATGGAGTGGAGCACAGTGTTAGAGACTCTTTGAAGGAGACTAGGATCAAGAGAGATCCTACCAAACAAACAAATATAAGTATTTGAATTGTCATTTCCTGTATTGTCCAGTTGTGTACATATTTATGTTCCTAGATTTAGGATGTGTATTATGCATGCTAGAATGTTTGCATTGATAAACAGAATACTACTAATATGCATGTGATGGGTAAGTGGCCTATGGTGCTGTACAACATTCCATTGCTACTTATCTAGAATGAAACCTCTTTGCTGGCATATTGGAAGTAGTGCACGCTCTTAATAATGTTCTGGTAGAGATGGAAGGCATCTAGAAAGCTACCGTATGAATACGGGATATGGATGAATGTTGTGTTGAAGCATTGGCTAAGATAGTTGCACGATTGTGTGACCTATGTTTGTATGCATAAGAATTTGTCATTATTAATATGTTTTGGAAACCATGAAATGTTTATAACCATGCAACTGAATTTGACTTGTAGGAAATATCGTGTATGATCACTTACAAATGAAGAATGATGAGATTTGTTTCGTAGAACAAGTGACGATGGTCCAACTATAACATTCAACAAGACTTATGAAATCAAGTATACTACAAAAGTACAAAGCAAGGGTTCTCTCAGAAAGAGGGAGTCGACTATGACGAGATGTTGCTCTAGTGGCCAGACACACTTCCTCAGTACTGGATATTACACTAGAAAGATGGTGTAATCGAAGTAGAAGAAGATATCGAGCAACCACAAGGACTCGGGACTCTCTACAGAGAACCACATGTGTGCATATTGAAGAATACTTTGTACGGGATTAGAAGGCACCCATGGGATAGGATGATCACCTAGAGTGATGAGATATCAACCTTTGCTACAAGGTTGAAGATGAGGAGCTCATGGATGGGTGCAAGAGAGAACTTACAACAAAGTTCAAGATCTAGGTTTCCAATGACCTATAGGTATGACATAGATGGATACCCAAAAGATTAACAGAAGAGAAAGCTACCAATCACTCCAATGCATAATGCCCGAGTGATGATGATGGGTCCGCAAGGACCTCCCTCGAAAGAGGGAATGATGATGATGAGTCCAAAAGGACCTCCTTCGAAAGAAGAAGTGATGTTCATGAGTCTGAAAGGACCTCGGAAGAAGAAGTGATGATGATTGGTCTAATAAGACCTCCTTCCAAAGAAGGAGTGAAGATGATTGGTCCGATAGGACCTCCTTCGAAATGAGTGAAAATGATTGGTCTGATGAGACCTCCTTCGAAAGGAGTGAAGATGATTGGTCCAATAGGACCTCCTTCAAAAGGAGTGAAGATGTTTGGTCTAATAAGACCTCCTTCGAAAGAAGGAGCGAAGATGGGTCTGAAAGGATCACCCTCAAAAGAGGGAGTAGTTTCCTGGAGCCTTGGTATGGCAGCTCAGTCTATGATTGGTACATCAACCTGACAAGGCCTAGTTGATCCGAAAGGATTGGTATGTCAGCACTGGCTAGATCTTAAGGGGGTTGGTATGTCTAGCTAGGCTTGTTTGATCTGAAGGATTAGTAAGCCAGACAAGGCCTATTTGATCCCTGGGTAGATTGGTATGTCTGACTAGGATTGTTTGGTCCGAAAGGATTAGTAAGTCGGAATCGTCTACTAGAGTGCCCACCACAGTGCATATTCCAGATGATGATGTTGCTCCAACATTCACATGTTGATGATGATGTTCCAATATTTTTATACTGATGGTTCCAACATTCACATGCTGATGATGATGTTTCAGTATTTATATACTGATGGTTCCAGCATTCACGTGTTGTTGATGATGTTGTTCCAGTATTTACTTACTGATGTTTGATGTTGGTGTCCCAGTATTTACTTATTGGTGATTGATGTTGATGTTCCAGCATTCACACGTTGATGGTTGATGATGTTCCAGCATTCACATGCTAATGGTTGATGATGTTCCAGTATTTACGTATTGATGTTTGATGTTGTTCTAGAATTTACTTACCGATGATTGATGTTGTTGTTCCAGCATTCACATGCTGATGGTTGATGATGTTCTAGCACTCACATGTTGATGGTTGATGATGTTCCAGTGTTTACTTACTGATGTTTGATGTTGTTATTCCAGTATTTACTTACTCATGGTTGATGTTGTTGTTTGATTTCAGTATCCATGTACTGATGATTGATGATGTTGTTGTTCCAATATTTACATACTGATGTGATGATGATGTTGATGTTCCAGCAATTCCTTGTTGATGATGATGTTGATGATCCAACAATTCCTTGTTGATGATGATGTTGTTGACGATGATGATGTTGATGTTCTAGCAGTTCCTTGTTGATGATGACGATGATGATGTTGATGTTTCAATAGTTCCTTGTTGATGATGATGTTGATGATGACGATGATGTTCCAGCAGTTCTATGTTGATGACGATCACGATGATGATGTTGATATTCCAGCAGATGATGTCGATGATAACAATGATGTTGATGATGCCCCAGACATATGATGATGTTCCAAGACTTCCTACAACATATAGAGTTTCATCGGTCAATTGTACAGTTGATGATGATGATGATGTCCATAGAATACCTTCCTAGTTAAGTGTTAAAGAAATGTAACTGTTGAAGATATTCTAAATGTACTTGTCTATTGTATTATTGTTATTCCTCCCTCGGGAAATGTCATTGATGTAATTAGTCATATAAAAGTCATTAAAAGAGCTAATGTACACCCTAACTGTTAGGTCGACTTGTAAAGATCTAGAAAAGAATATTTTATTGTAAAGTGTACAGGTTGACCCAGTTAGGTGAGTCAAGCCAACCTAATTAGTATAAATGTCAAGTCATTTGATTAGTATAAATGAGGAATTCGACCTCCTCATTTGCACCACCCATTCACTCACTCAAGTTCACATAGGAGAGAGAGAGAAGTTCGTTGGTGAAGGAGAGAAGTTGTTTTGTCTTGGGGTTTTATCTTGTACTTGGTGAATTCTATATTGAGGAAGTTTTGCCTGGGTTTTCTCCCTTGTGGTTTCCCCGAAATAAATCCTGTGTTCTTTGTGATTGTTGTGCTTGTATTTCTTTCAGTGATTATATTGTTTAATGTTGTTATGCTAAACAAGTAAAAACTTAACAAAAAGTGCAATCGTATCAAAGAAAATTCTTTAACTATAGTTTTGACATCATAAAGGATCATTAAAGACTCAATAATAATTTTAGGTTGTGTATGTGATTATTAAAGACTCTTTCTTAAGTTAAATTAAGACTCTTTCTTAATTTCCATAGTAAGATCCTTATTGCATAAAGGATTGATGAGACTACTTTTAGAAGGCGTTGATAGCTCACTTCATGTATCCTTGAGGTTTTTCAATCATTTAGATCTTGCAAAAGGTTGAATCATTTCAATAGGTATATATTTCTCTTGATGAGCATTAAATATTTTTTGATCTTTAATTGGTTTGTATATTGAAAGAATTCAACTAGTGTCATTTGTTGCATGAAAAGATTTGAGCATCACATCCATGCACTTATTATAATGTTAGCTTTCACATCCCGTCGAGCAGGCTACTTGGTTTGATATGTGCTTTAAAAAACGACGTGATAGCAAGGTAGCTGTGAGACATCTTTGTTTATTGTGGGTTAAAAGTAAAGCTAATAAAGTCAAAGGATCTAAATCTGTGAGCATCAAAGCATAAGGTTCAGTATAAAATATATGGATTGAAATCTCAAAGAAAAAAAATGATGGATGATAAAGGATAAAATGGTTACTGTCAAGGTAAAGCTTGGGTGGGTTGAAATTGCAAAATCATAATTAAATGTAGAAAAAAAATGATGGATGATAAAGAATAAAATGGTTACTGTCAAGGTAAAGCTAGGTGCACTAGATACATATTCCAGGTGGAAGATATATGTCAAAGAAAATTGATATACTAGGCTAATATGAAAAATAAATAAAGAAACTAACAAACTAGCACAGGCCCATCTTAACCCCAAATCTTTCAAACAGTTAGAAATTTGTATGTGTTTTTTTTACCTCTTTTAATACATGATAGATCCAAAGTTAAGTTAGACCTAGGCTGATAAACGAGTATTACTTTCAATAGACCAAGGCTCATAAATGATTATCATAAAAGAGTACTACTCTCAAGAATTGTTGAAACCCAAGTGCAATGGGAGTCATGAATGCAAATTTAGTCAACCTCGATGATCCTACATTGCAACCTTCTATAAATGTTGACTCTGCGGAATGAATATTGCATCTGCACTATTCAACAGTAGTTTTGCAGCATTGAAATTTGATGGTTATATTCCCACGAAGGGCTTTTTAAACATTTAAATGCAATTTTTTTATGCAACATGCTGAATAATAGGATAACTCCTTGTTAAAACATCGATTTGATACCAACCACTTTTTCCAAAATATCATCATGGATAGTTAAGTAAAATTTCTTTCTCAGCAAGTTATTGTTGACTCTGATATTGAACTCTTCTGTCATGTTCTTCCTCCATTCTCTTTTTGAAGGGTTGCAACCCAATCAAATTGAGCCCTAATCACACTCTGGATTGTGCTTGCTTTAATATGATGTGTTTTCTCGACAGCTTAGTTCTCCACTAAACAGTGTAAAAGTATACAATGCCCAATCATTTATCCCAACCCATTTGCTAATGGACAGCATCCACATCTAACCGAAAAGATCAACTTGAGAGCCATATATACCAGAAAATTCTAGGCCTGGTGTGGAAAGATGACCACAAACAATATTTTTAATGATGTTATTGAATATAACTGAAATCGAAGGAAATACTTCTGAGATTTCAATTTCTATCATTTTGAAAGTCATTTTTCGCATGCAAAATTAGGCAAACAAAGAAAAAGAATCAAATCATTGCAATGTTCTGCTTTTAAACGGGGCTGAAAAATAGTTGAAAGGAAGGCAGAACTTGCCATTGCATAGACTCGGTTATTTCAGATACACCATCTTAAATATATGAATCACTTTACTCCATTTTTTATATAATCAATTTACCAACTCATAAACTGAGAAGGACATGATTATAAACTTAAAGCTAAACTTATGATTCATTGATAGAAATGCCCTCGAAGACTTTGAACACATATTACATGTTAAAATATGATTTAACAAAGACTATGGTGTGATCTAGATGTCTGTCGTAGCAGGTTAGCTCCTCAGCAAATGTTCTATCTTTGGTTTGACTTCTTTGTTGGAGCACAATGCTGCAAAAAGTTCATGTGCAATAGCCCTAATGTCTGGATCATTTGACCTGCAAAACAAGAGGTTGAAAGCCATTTTTCTAGATTATCTCAATGATTTACAAATAAGTGCATATAACCCCCACAAGCCAAAAAGGGATGTCCTTACTTCAGAAGGTGCAAAAGTGTACTGATAGCACTATCTGTTTCTGCAAGTTGCTCTTGTGCTTCTTGACTACATGTACACAAAATCAAGTGAGTACGACTTCATTTAATGATATAGAACCATGGCTCAAAACTTATACACTCTCCACCTGATAAATACCTTGATCCACATAGCATGCCCAGGCCTAACAACACCCTAACACATATTTCTGGAGAGTCTGTCCTCAACTTCACTGCCAGTCTCGATACAGCTCCCTGAAAATATATTAAACAAAGATATGAAATTCTTATGCATGTGTCTAAATAATATTTGAAGTCAGATATTAACTCCAGAAACAAAACATGAGCACAAGGAAGGCTAATTGACAAAAACATATTTTTGTGTATGTGATTGGATGTTATTAGGATATATGTGGGAGATGGTGTTCTTCACAGATGGATGTTATGTTGAGTATGGATGATCTATTTATATGCTCGGTTTCATATGATGGCATTGTTCTTGGATTTATTAATCCCTTTATATGGCCACAACATGGTTTGGAGGCATGTTTCTAAGGTTTTATATGATTGGGGACTATCTAGCTTAAATGCCCTAGCACTTATGGGCCTATTTCACATATATTGTGTGCTTTCATGACATATTTGATGACTCTAGGTGGAGCACTAGCCCAGTGCACATGTTGTGGATATGATCACTAGGCTCATATTTGACCCTTTGTGGACTGCGTGGCTCATATAGGCCTTTCCTTGAACACTTTGGCTTATTGGCACACATTGGCACTTGGAGATGCATGGTGGACCTTAGATTGTGCTAGATTGATGGCGCACTCACCTCCTAGCACACATCTCTACGAGTTATTTCACATATAGGATGGGACGTGCCACTTGGAGATGCCACACATGCCACATGAGAGATCCCAACCACATGTTTTAACCATTTGACTAGCACATTCATCCTTGGGACACCACACGTGTGGTGTATTTCTCCACTTGGCATGAATTTATGAGCAAGTTGGTGGTTATGCAACTTGGTTTGGAGGAGTTATAGGGGACGGCCCACACTCCATCTATTTATCTCACATGTGTGGAGGTTAGATAACTCTATCTAGCCATTGGGTGCTAATTCTGGGGATTTTTTCCACTTTTGGATGGAGTGCTCCTCTATTTGAGCTTTATATTCCTTGGAGGACGAGTTTGACAGCCATATAAATCTTACTCCAAATCTATTCCATTGTTGTTTAGTTGCATATTAACTTGGGTATCATTTTCACTAAAAAGCTAGCTGAATTATAAATCTGTTCTTGCTGAAGATAAAGATCATTTACAGCAAATTAGTAATAATCTAAACCCCTCGTAAAGTTCTGGAAAAAGTGTTGGAAAATTTATGTTTTACATTCTCATTAAATTTGCCCATAAAATTAATATATTACCACTTCCAGAATTATTTAATAATCTTCCCTCACTGTCCTATTAATCTGGAAATATATAGTAGTCAAAAACCATCATGCAGATTTTTAAACAGCCCCTTTAATCATATGCCAAACAATATCAATCATTGAGATCTAAGAAAGATAAGAAAGTCCCCCAAGCGATGGGTTGTAATCAATCCTAAAAAGAGGGAAGAAGGTGTTAAGGTGACAGTGGTGACTCTTTCAAGCTCCACTTAAAGTTTCAACATGGTGAAGGGTTTGCACCTTAGGTGTTAGTTTAAGTCGTAAAATTTTGGTTATCATTTCCACTGATAAAGGTCAATTCCCAAAATTTGTAGAATGGCTATATCTGATATTTTACAAGTGCGGATTATTGAAGATTTTATGTTCATATGGTGACTCCATTAACATAACGAAGCCCTTGTTCCTTGAAGACTCTTGAAGACATTGTTGTGTGTTGAGTTGAGCACACTCAACAATCACATTGAAGGGACACAAAGTCTTCCCTTGGCAACTCCACAGTTTGAAAATGAGGTATATTTCAGATTTATTTTCAGCACTAGATTTTGCATCACATGTTAAAGATTGGTGAAGTAAAAGAAAAATGGCTCCATGGGACTTTCATATAGTGTATGCTACTTTGGATTTTTCAAATATTCATAGATCTCCCACTCAATCTCCTCAAGATTGGACAAGGCCTATTCCACAATTTCATGGAAACCCCACCTATGATACTCACCTAGCAACACATGTTTCATTGGTTGCAGAGTTTATTTCAGATTTGAATATTGAGCATAAAGATGTTGGGATGAGGATATTTGCAATGTCTTTGGTGGAAAATACCAAGGATTGGTTTAGATCTTTGGGCAAAGGGAAGATTTCATCTTTTGCATATTTTACTCGGGCATTCCTAAAGCAATAGGACCCTTCCTATGAAGAAGATCAAGAGGATGAAAGCATTGAAGACCATGAACATGAAGAGCATGATGATGATAATGAGGGAAGCCATGAGGAGACCAACATTGCAGATTTTGGGCTTCTTGGGCAACTACGTAAGCTGGAAAATTTTGCAGAAATTTTAGTGTTTTCCAGCCATATGTGATAACGAATCTTGCAGATTTTTTGAAGCATATGAGGCAGTTATTTGGTTATGATTTTGCAGATTTGTTTAAATCATATATGCCCTTGTCTCTTCCCTTCTTCATGCATGAATATTCCGATAAAACACATGTTGGGGGCTGAATTTTGTTTGGGCCAGCTTGCTTTTCAAATTGTCATATCTTGTAGAAATTTCCAGCCCTCGTTCATGGTTTATATTGCAATTTTTTCAGATTTTGGGGAGGTTTGAGTATGAAAATTCAAAATTTTCTGTAATTTACAACCATGTCTGATCAACAATAATGCTGTGGTATATGTGCATCAAAATGAAGAAATTTTCCATCCATCATTTATTCCAGATTTTAATAAATTTCTGTGGAAAAAATCAGCATTAGAGAACTTGTTTGAGACTGTAAATTGCTTTGGGGTTTTGAGTTTTTTTATGCAGAAATTTTCAGCCATTCATTTCTTCATCTTTCTCAACATTTCCATATGAAAATCCAACTAAGAGATAAATTATTAATGCTGAAATTTATATGGGGCAAAAGAAATTTCAGTTTGTGGTTTGTTGCAAAATTTTCCAGCCATGTAGAGAAAAGCAACAAACCTTGAATTGGAATCAGATTTTTCTTTTCAGAATCTGATTTTTTGCATCACAATGTATTATATGAAGATGTGATTTATGGAAGCCAAGGTGGCTTCTTGTTGGAGAATAAGGATCAACTTTTTAAGAATCCTCATGAAGACTTCTTATGGAGTAAGTATGGGTTGCCATGTCCATTTTCAGATTGTAGATTTTACATCAACCCCATTCAAGAATGGATAGAGCAAGCTTGTGAAAGCACATGCCAAGTTTGGCATGATAACTGTCTTTCTCTTTTCCATTGTCATGACCTCACTTCCCTTTTACTTTTAAAATGCATATCGATGTACGCCCATGATCACATCTTATTTGATGTATCCTTGTTTTGGTTCATTACCAAACACAAGGGGAGAATTTGTAGCATTGATAAGATGCTAAGGTGGCTTTATCTGTTGTATGATTTCACCTAGCCTGTTGAGTTTTCTTCTAGTAGAGTAAGGTTGGATAGTGGGAGAAATCCCTTGGAGCCTAGTTGAATATCTATTGAAGCTATTAGAGGATGAATAAAGTATATTTTGGGCAAGAAAATATTTCTTATCTTTATGCTATTTCCCTTTCTTGCTTTAGTTCCTAAAGAAATGTATATGAAATGAGAAGTAGGTATCAACTTTCATTTTTTCACTACCTTATCCTTGGGATGTTTTTCTTGATGCATCTTTTCTCTAAACTAGGTTAATGCACATTAACTTCATTCTAGATAATCATAATGCTTATATACATCAGGTTCTATCTACTTTAGTAATACCATTAGTAACTTTCTGCAATTTGGAACGGCAAGGAGGTGGACCACAAAAGCTTGTACATTTCAGCTTCATTGGCCACTCTTCCTCATTAGAATGGTCTCCCATGAACCTTCATTTTGACCCCATTTCCCAATGGGAAGACACTAGTTTCTTCTCCACCTATAAACTTTTTATTTCATACATTTAATACATTGTTTTGTTGGAATTAACTGTTCATTTCATCTTGTACTCCATAGCATACTTTTCCATCAATTCTATCTAGGGAAGTGCCCCTTGTATTGGACAAGAGCCAGCCTAAACTGTAGAAGAAAGTGGTGATGTGACAATGACCCCCTCTTAGTTCCTTTGAGGTTGTTACGTGGTACCAGTACCAGTGCACCTTCAGATTTGTGCCCAAGGAGAGAGGGTCATTTTTTTCGAACCACGAGGAGTGTTATACAACATTTTCTGAGTGGAGGGCATGGCTAGACCCTTTGGTCTTTCTCTTAGGAGTACTATGGCTTAGTGGCATTGCTGACTGCCTCATTATAGGGCTTGTAGCCCTGAGGTTGGTGTCCGGGGCTCCTAGGGGTGGGTCACTGTGTCACATGACCCCCCACTTGTTTCATTACTCCGGTGATGGTTCTTTCAGCTGTGAGGCTCTTTCCTCTCTTCCAGGTCACCTCAGGCACGCTCCTGGTCCCTCTACAGCCTAGTGCTCTCTCTCCTTAGGCTTGTTCCAGTGATGACATCATCATCTCACCCAAGTCGTACTGCTTAATTTGGGGGGGGCATTGAGGGATTATCAACACTATTGGGGTTAGAAGGGGCATGCCATCCCCCCCCCCTTTCCTACTCCAGCCTTCATTTTGGAATATTTTAGCTATTCTAGCCATTTTTGGGTATACTCTGGGGAAAATGCCCCAAGTTACCCACAGATTTGATTATTTTATATTATTTTATGTTATAATTTTAAGTTGCATGTTATAATTTCAAATTGACATTTTAAAGGCATGTCGGCCTGGTTTTATTTTAAAAGTGAGTATGAGATAATATAAGTAGCATCTCCTCACTTCATTTTCAAAACACAACTTATGGGACAAAATTCATAATGTTACTTTTTTACCCAAGATAGTTTTTTTGGAGTGATGTGTATCTCTTGGAGGGAAACTCTCCTTGCTCTTGTTGATGAACTTGGTTGCTATTTTGCTTTGCTAATGCTTTGTGGATGCTAGAATGGTTGAAATAACTCATGCTCAAGTCTTTTACATTTTTAGTCTTGCTTGGTCAATGGTAAGTAAAGTTTGCTTGTTGAATGATTGAATGGTAGCCCTAGGGATGCATTCTCTTTGAATAGGGCCTTTATCTACTTTTCTATCCCCTTAGCATAGTTAAAACGCTCTCAAGATGAGGTTTTTACAAAGTTTGGCCTTGGATCTCCAACTTTGCTCTAGTTTAGGCTCTTGAAACGAACTCTAGAGGTTGTTTCAAGAAGCCCTAATCTAGTTGACAAGGAGAAATTCCTCCAAGAGGAAGGTTGGTCACCTTCCTCTAAGGCTAGGGTTTAAGGGTAATATCCATTAAAACCCTAAGTTTGTCCATCGTTTCTACCTAAAACCCTAGTTGTACATTTGTAATTATTTTTTTTAGGTTGAATTTTTGTATTTCTTTTTGTAATTAGTCTTATTTCTGTTTTTGTACATAATTTAAAAACCCTAAAAACCTAAACCTAACCCTAATTTCAGTCCCTAATCAACCCTGGCGGCCTGCTTTCTCCCTCCTAGGATTCGATCTTCCTCTCTAGGGCTTCTCCCTCCTTCCCTCTCCTACCTAGCACCTTCGCTCTCCTCTCTCTCTACCTCACTCCTCCCTTTTCCATTTCCTCTTCCTTTTCCTTCATCTTCTTCCTCCTTTCCTTTTCCTCTTCCTCCATCTCCTCTTCCTTTTCCTCTTCCTCCATCTCCTCTTCCTTTTCCTTCCCCCTCTTCTTTCTTCTTCCCTTTTTCTCCCTACCCTCAATCACATCCTACTGTACTCGGCCTCCCTTCAAGTGACCTTCACTCCTCCTCCTAAGAGGCTCATCCCACCTCCCAAGCTTCCTCTTCTAACTCATCCCTTTATTACTGCCCAAAATCAGCCTTGAAACAAGTTTTGACAGCCCTCCTTTACTGTTGTTAAGGTCTGCAACTAAGTTGCAGACTGTCAACATTGACAGTCTTCTTCCTTGCTTCATCATCTACACACCAAACTACAAGAAAGGTTAGTCATTCAGTACATTTTGTAACTGTTTTAAGGGCTGTCCTATAAGACAAAAGAAGTCTGAAGATTACATTACATACAGTCCTGAAAAATCACATTGATTGCATACTTATTGATAAGGGAAATAGAAGTGGTGTGTTATATTATTGAAAGCCTAAATCCTATTGGTTACACTCTTTCCTTATTGCATGACTAAGGCATTAAGTGATGGTCATACTGTTGTTAGGACTGTCATATGAAGTCTGAAACCTACTCATATTTGGTTATCATAAACTGTGGTTAAGTGTTGAAGATTATATTGTTTATTGAGACACATTGATTACACATTTGCACTTAAACTATTGTTGTTCAACTGTCATAATAGGACTGTCAAATACCATACTGCTGCTACATTATATCAGTCCTTGAAAAGCTATTGGTCCTTCAAATACTGCTGCTATTATTGAATGATATATGGTTCCCTGTTGATGTTATGGTGGATGATCTCTAATGTGCTTGGATGTTATTGAAAATCATATATCGTAAATTTCGCACATATTGAAATACATACATTGTATTGTTACATTTATTCCTAGCATCTACAAACACGTTCTATGAGTAGTATGTCTTCTTCATTCATAAAATCATATTTTGATTGAAGGCACTGGTCTCTAACTTGGTCTTCTAGAAGACATAGCATCTCTTTGTCCTGAGTGTTTGCAGAGCATCAAAGGGCTCTCCCCTTGGAGGTTACGACACTCCAAAGCAGTTGGAAGTGTGACTAAGGTGACAGTGGTCACTCTTCCATACATTTGTTCATCGGATACTAGCCCTATTAGTTCATCCAATAACATTTTTGGCGTCGTTGCCGAGAACTGTTTTAGGACAGTTAGGGCGTGTTGCACAGGTCATGTTTTCCATCCCTTGGTGAAAACGACATTTGGTAAGAAACTCGAGGTAAGTCTTTGATTGGTACTTTGAAAATATTATTGAGGACTAATCTTGCAGATCTTAACTGGCAACTCCAATTAAAAAGACTTTGGTTAAGTCTGGCAACGCTGATAACATTTTTGGCACTGTTGTCGGGACCCTCTAAATCAATTGAGGTGACTTATCCGTGCAAGAACGGCACATTGGTAAATCTTAAGGTACGTCCTCATTATCACTATATCTATATTTGTGTAAGGACTAACTTGACAGGTCTATCTGGCGACTCCACCAAGAACTCAGTTCATTGAATCAGGTACATTCTTGTTTAGTACTTTGATGAGGTTTGTTTAAGTCTAACTTGGCAGTCCTTTCCCAGCGACTCTTACTGAAAAACATAAAAGAAGTACTCTGCAAGAGAGAGGCCAAGAGGTCATATACGGCGACTCCACTAAAGAAAAAAACCAACAAGAGATGATATGGCATCTTCTTACGAATTGGTTGGATATAATGGATTTTTCACACATTCCAGGATATCCACATCAGTATGCCTTTGAAGACGATGGGAAAGAACTTTTTCCACTATTTCATGAATATGGGTATCAGGCAACAACACATATCTAGGCATTCATGCAATTTCTCCAAGGAAACAATATCATACATGAGGATATTAAAATGAAGTTTTTTCTGCTATCTCTCAACTTAGAGGACAACTGGGATGCCAGAAATTGGTATGAAGGATTTCCTCATAAAAAAAAATTCTTCACTCAAAGAGTTGATCGATGCATTTAGTGAGGAATGGGATCGTGATATGGGGGAACATGAAAGAAAGGTCGTGATCAACCATATATGGGAAGGGACCTTGGGAAATAGCTAGAAACAAGATGGTCCTAACGAAGAAATTAGTGAGGACACTCCATTTGAGTTTAAAGATCCTGATAATATGACTATTGCAGAAATGGAAGTATATTTCGCTCCGCTCAACCTATCAAAGTTCCCAGGTTATTCAGATGAACTGCCACGCGAACTATGGAAGCCCTTCCGTGATCAAAATGAGGATTATGCTGAAGACCTGGTCGCAAATTTTTTATTGTTATTCCCAGAGGAAGTTGAGTTGGAAGAAGGTGTTTATATGAGATTGTTTTCTCTTCACCTAGAAGGAAAGGCTTGTGTTTGGTTCACAAACTTGTCGAAAGCTAAGATATTTTCTCTTCCAGAATTGATTGAAATATTTTGTAGACGTTGGTGACCTGGAAAACAACATAGATGGATGGCTTATATCAAAGAAACAAAGGATTTATTCAAGAAAGAGCAATACACCAATCTGATTAAAGAAGTGCAAGAAAAGCCTGAAGCAGTTGTTAAGGAAGAAGCTCTTGACAAAGATCAAGTCACAGAAAACTTGCTTGAAGAAATAGTGGTTCAAGGCCTCGTCAATGACATCATTATGTCCAAGAGTGGACTCCTGAAGATAAAGACGATGTCGCTCTCAAAAAAGAAGACCAGGATTCCTTCATAGAAGATACTGAAGAATATAAGGAATTGTTGGTTTCTCTTGTTACAAGTCCCCAAGATACTTTGGGTCTCTTGGAAGAGAATGACAAGTTTTTTGGAGATAATGATTATTGGACTTTCCTTGGGCCATCGATATATGATTCCTCAAGACCAAGCAGTATTATTTTTTAGTCCTCCATTAGCATAGATGTGGAAGAAGTCAGCATGAATCAAGCTTGGCCAAATGATTATAGAGATCTCGAGCAATATAATGAAACTCTTGAAGATACTACGCTTGTACCTTCTACTGATGATGAAGAATGGATCAATCCTTTTTCTCTTACATTTGTTGATGAAGTACCCTAGGATGTGGATCCTCTTGCCATTATAGATGATTGCCATATGCAGATGTCTTGCTATGATAGACGGTTCGAAAATTTGGGGCCCCATATCTCTAGTGATATCTCCATGGGTTCAACTCAGTCGTACTTATCCAGCATCGAGGATAGTGAAGCCTGTTATACAGAGAATTCTCTTGCAGTTATTCAGTGTATGATGAGCCCGGATTATCATTCCCCATTGTGTTCCTCAAGCAGTATTGAAGAAGCTGCTCAGCCTTTCCTGTCCAGTATCAATAAGTTTCCAACAATGCATTTCAATAAAACCAGTACAGGTATGTGGACAGGTATGACATTCTTTTCACATTGTCAGGATTTCTATTGTATATCTTTTCGCTTGAAATATAAAGGCCTAGATTATGTAGCTGACAGTTTCAAAATTTTAAAGATTATTGGGGGTACTAACATGACTATTACAAAGATGAGAAATATACTTGTGTATCCAAATAAATGCTTAAGCAAGTGTAGGGATAGGTTGCAGTTGACATATGAAGATTTGCAAGGTCCACCTCTACTAATGGCCTCCCAAGTTCAAAATCAACCGATCAGATTCAAGCAAATTTTTTCTCAACACAAGTGTATTATGGAGATGGCCCATACATAAGCCTAGTAGAAACATGGATAAATGGAGCTTGTGAAGGAAATCCTTCTATGTGGCAGTAGTATCGAGGCTTCCAGTTTCCCGCAGTGATCCAGTTTTCATCTCCTATCCTGAGGAAGACCTTGGTATGTACTTGGTTTGTCATCGATGAGGTATTATCATGGATTGTCTCTAAAGACAAAGGAAAAAGATCAGGTATTAATGATCTACACAATTGGCTACACTGGTGGTATGACTTCACTTAACCCATTCTAATTATCATCTTTAGCGTAGGTAGGTGTAGTTTCATTATCCCTTGCATTGCATTTGTCATTCTTTCATATCTTTAGTTTGATTATTATTTAGTTTATCTTTCACGTCATTATACTAAGTAAGACAAGACGGAAGTGTCGGCCTCATGATGTTGTTGATCTCCTTGGATATTTGATGTGTGTGTAGGTCTATAGGTACCCAAAAGATTCATGGATTCTCAAGCACTCTCGGGAGGAGCACTCGTCCCGTAGTTGGAGCCAGTGTTACGTGGTACCAGTACCAGCACACCTTCAAATATGAGCCCAGGGAGAGAGGGTCATTTTTTTCGGACCACGAAGGGTGTTATATAGCATTTTTTAGTGGAGGTCATGGCCAAACCCTTTGGTCTTTCTCTTAGGAGTACTTTGGCTTAGTGGCATTGTTGACTGCCTCATTATAGGGCTTGTAGCCCTGAGGTTGGTGTCTGGGGCTCCTAGGGGTGGGTCACTGGTGTTAAATTTTTGCATAGATCTGAGATTTAACAATAATAATAGTCTTCTTTCAGTTTATATCACACTTATAGCTTCAAATCAACAGTAGGACATCCACAGTAAATAAAATAGAAAACATGCATCCACAAGAACACAATTTTTACCCTGGGAAAACCTTTTAAGGTATTAAAAACCCAGCAAAGAATATCTTCCTTAATATGAGATCACTGAATTTTACATAGACATTTGCATCAAATTTGCCTTTAGGGCATACATGTCAAAGATGTACATTCAAGTCTGTACAAGATGACCACTGTCATTAAACTTTACCCATGCCAACTGTTGATATAAAATGGAGTTTGACCAAAGATGAATTCAGTAGCTTCTGTTGATTGTCTTACTTCCTGAAACTAAGCTTGACTGAGTTATACTGTTGTAGGTGACTGGGACTAACTGAAACACTGAGATGCAGTTCTTCTGAGCCCTAACAGGGCTGAGCTGTGAGAGAAAGAGCCCAAACTAGACCCTTGGCTGCAATGAAAGAGGCCCTAATTAGGGCTAGATACAAGGGACAAGCCTGGAGCAAGGCTCGGCCTGTTCCCTTACTCCTGTAGCAACGTGCAGCTGAGGTGAAACAGCTTTAACATAAGCTCGGCCTACTCCCAATCAAGTGTAAGCTTCAAAACAAGGACTCTGATGAACTCGGCTGCCCAAAAGATGAGAAAACAGACTTTGAAAACCATAAAAATACTTTTGTTGTAGCTGTCGAGTTTTGGAGAGAAAGATAGGCCCATGACTTTTCTTCTTTGATCAGAAATGATGGCGATGAGATATATTTTGTAAATGAGAGTGCTCATTTATTTATAGAGCACCAAATGGATCATGCCCATAAGTTTAGGAGACATAAAAAATAAAAATAAAAATTAGTTAGATAATTTTTATTTTTATTTTTATCTTTTAATTTTAATTTTATCTTTTAATTTGTATCTTTTAAATTACTAATTTATGACATGGTCTTTTGACATTTAACAAGTGGGCTCTTGGACACCCAAAGGGTTTCAAGGTCATTCAAGGGTCATTTAGACCAACAAAAAGTCTTATGGTTACTCATGGGGGTACATGAACCAACAAAAGTTCTCATGGTCATCCATAGGAGTACATGGACCAGCAAAAGGTCTCATGGTCACTCATTCAAATACATCATCATATATAAGGAAAATATTCTTTGGTTGCCTTGTTCTCCCTATTAACACCAAGATCATGTGCTAGGTTCTTCATCAATGGGTGGTCAGTCCCTTGTGAAGGTCCCATAACCCACTGATCGAGGAGGAGAGTACAACACTTGCCTAGATCCAATCTAGATCTTCACATTGATTGAATCAACGTCCTGGTCCCAGACTGTTGAAAAAGATAACTCTGGAAGTCCTCTTTCATATTTTTGGTGCGAGTGTGATGAGGGGGACCAGAAAGTTTTGTTCCTTCCTTTTGTATTTATGTAATAAAGTGACTTTTATGTAAATAAAGTTATGTTTTATACTTTGTAAAAGTGGGTCACATTTAAAGTGATGTATTTAATAATTAATGAGTTTAATTATTAAAAGTGAATTAAATGTAGACCCTTGATGTTGTAATTAAATCTCAACCCTAGATTAGGTAGTTAATGAGTTAGTTACTAAAAGCAAAGTATAAAACAAAATGAGAGGGACAAAAGACACACTCACCATCAGAGAGAGAGGAAGAGAAAAACTGAAGAGGAAGAAGAGTACCCAAGAAAGGCACAATTTCCAAGAAAGAGGAGCAGCACGCATCCCAAGGAGCAGCACAGAATTCAAGGCAGTCGTGCAGTAGCATTTATTGCAGACACACGTGTGGGCTCGAATCCCAATGAAGTTGGATCGAATCCCAAGGCAGTTGGCAGGCATTTAATGCAAATCGTACAGTAGTGAAATAAGGCACGTGCATGCACAAAATTCAAGGCACACCATACAGCAGTAGTTTGGCACGAATTTTGAGGTTTGCACAGTTTTCTAGGTTGGCTGAAAATTTTGAATTAGTTTGTTGTATGTGAAAGTTTGCCTATGAGGGTTGAAAGAGAAATTATGTGTATTAAATTTCTGTACTCTTCTTTAAGAAAAAAAAATCTAGGGTTTTCCCCAAGTGAGGGGTTTTGCCCGGTCAAGTTTGACCAAAATCTCAAGTGTTCAATGTGCTTGCATATTTTCAATATTTGGAGTACATTTTAAAGTGGTGGTTTTACTTTCAAAATTTCAACTTAAAATCCTAGATTTTCAAAGTGTTTGACAGAATGTGTGAATGAGCAAATTCATATTTAATGTCAATTTTCTTCACAGACCGGGTCTTGATCCATAACCAGGTTTTTCAACCCCAGGCTGAAGGTTGACCAAAGTCAACAACTTGGTAACTAACCAAGTGCCTCCATTCTTAAAGAATGTCTCTCAACCCCAAGTTGAGCTTCAGTCCCAAACTGAAGAATGTTGATCAACCCCCCCTGGTCCCTGACTAAGTCCCCCATTCTCCTGGAGAATGGTTTTCAACCCCAGGCTGAGTTTCAGTCCCAAATTGAATGTTGATCAACCCTGGTAACTAACCAGGGGCCTCCATTCTCTTGGAGAATGGCTCTCGATGCTGCTCAAAAATCAACAACTGGGTCACATGACCCCCCACTTGTTTCATTACTCCGGTGATGTTTCTTTCAACTATGAGGCTCTTGCCTCTCTTTCGGGTCACCTCGGGCACTCTCCTGGTCCTTCAGCAGCATAGCGCTCTCTCCTTGGGCCTGTTCCAATGATGACGTCATCATCTCACCCAGGTCGTACTGCTTGATTTGGGGGGGGCATTGAGGGATTATCAACACTATTAGGGTTAGATGGGGCAGGACATTCCCCCCCTTTCCTACTCCAGCCTTCACTTTGGAGTATTTTAGCTATTCTAGTCATTTTTGGGTAAACTCTAGGGAAAATGTCCCAAATTGCCCACAAATTTGATTATTTTATGTTATAAATTTAAGTTGACCTAAATCTTATAATTTCAAATTCACATTTTAAAGGCATGTTGGCCTGGCTTTATTTTAAAAGTGAGTGTGAGATCATATAAATAGCATCTCCTCACTTCATTTTCAAAACACAACTCATGAGACAAAATTCATAATGTTACTCTTTTACCCAAGATAGCCTTATGAAGTGATGTGCACCTCTTGGCGGGAAAGTCTTCTTGCTCTTTGGAGGAAATTTGGTCTTCTTTTGCTTTGCTAATGCTTGGTGGATGCTAGAATGGTTGGAAGAACTCATGCTTAAGTAAGTCTACTCCATTTTTAGTCTTGCTTGAAGAATGGTAAGTAAATTATGCTTCTTGGATGATTGAATGGTAGCCCTAGGGCTGCATTCTCTTTGAATAGGGTCTTTTATCTACCATCTATCCTCTTTGCATAGCGAAAATGCTCCCTAGAGGAGATTTTTACGAAGTTTAGCCTTGGATCTCCAACTTTGCCCTAGATTAGGCTTTTGTAACGAATTCTAGAGGTTGTTACAAGAAGTCCTAGTTTAGTAGACAAGGAGAAAGAACTCCAATAGGAAGGTTGGTCACCTTGCTCTAGGGCTAGGGTTTAAGGGTAATATCCACAAAAACCCTAAGTTGTCACTCTTTTACTAAATTTTCTTGCATATGCATGTGTAAATTTGCATTTTCATGGTAGAATTAGGGTTAGAATTAGGTCTGCAATTTTATGACTGAAACCCTAGAAAATAAAATAAAAAATAATAATTTTCAAATTTTGGGCCTCCCTAAAATTTCGGCCCTCCCTCCTACAAATTCAGCCTGCCTTCTTTAGCCCTAAAAACCCTAGGGCGAAATTTTAGAAAGCCCTAAACACTTAAAAATATCAAAAATTCCTAAAACACCCTAAAAACTACTAAAAATCAGACCTAAACAATCCTAAACCCTTCCTTTCCTTTCCCTTCCTTCTCTCCCTTCTTCTTTTCTTTCCTTCTCCTAATCCTCGGTCACCCTAATTCAGACCTAGGTTCTCCCTTAAAAACCTCGACCTTCCTCCCAAGTGGCTCGGTCCTCCTTCCTTGGGTCTTCTCATAGATCAGCCTTCCTTTTACTCTCCAAAATCAGTGTTGCAACAGCTCCGTAACATGCCATTTCCCTGCTGCAAAAGCCCTGCAAAATTTTGCAGACTGTCAAAATTGACAGTCCACTTCACCTTCCACATCAACACAGAAAATAACAAACCAAAAGTTAGTTATTTTGTTACTATTTTTACTGTTTTAAAAGGCTGTCCTATTGAGCTGATTACAAGGTCTGAAACTGTATCTTAGTGGCTTACACACACTCCTGAAACTTACCACTGTTTGCATGATCAAATTTGGATACATTGTGAAAAGGCTACTTAAAGGTTGAAGTTGTGGTTTACATTAAGTGACACATTATACTCTTCCTTTCTTTATTTCCAAGTGCTTCTATTACACTGTCATATTCTGCTGAGAGGTAACTGGTAGAAGGTTAACATTATATTATTCACGTTGGATGCTTAAACCACATCGATCACACATCTTTCAAGGGCTACCTTATTGCTGCTCATAATTGTGCATACTGTAGGACTGCCACACTGTCAAACTGTCATAACTATATCAGTTCTTACACTTATTGTTTGAAAGTGATTCATTGATTACATACTGCGGTCATAACACTCTCATTGGAGGATTTATAATATTGGTGAACCATTGTTTGATGTGCTAGAGTAATCATTGAATGCATTGGTAGCACTAATCTTAATTCATATTGTATTATTACACTTTATTGGATGATCTATGGTTGTGTTGTTGACACCTATTACCTATTGCCACTGATCTCTTGTGTACTAGAATACTCTTGAATGTTTCACTTGAAATACTACATCGATCTGATACATCTTACATTAATCTCTACAAGCACTAAATCTAAGTAGTATGTCTTCTTCATTCATAGAATCATATTGATTGAAGGCACTGGTCACTAACTTGGTCATCTAGAAGACATAGTATCTTTTGTCCTTAGTGTTTGCAGAGCACCAAATGGCTCTCCCCTTGGAGGTTACGACAATCCGAAGCAGTTGGAGGTGTGACTAAGTTGACAGTGGTCACACTTTCCCTACATTTGTTCATCGGACACTAGCCTTGCTAGTTCATCCGGTAATAGAGGCCTTACTTCAACTATTAGGACTTTATATCTAGAGGTGAGGGTTTGTGAGGTAGCATGCCCTTGGTCAAGATATGTTATGAGATGTTGCCTTGATGATGAAGATAAACGGCATCTTTGTATGCACTATGTGTTAGGACCCACACTTCCATAGCATAAGGCATCCTACAAGCAAGTTTCAAAGAGGTCGACACTAGCAAGTAAGTCTTCAATTGGTTTGGATATTGACAAAAATATCAATTTTGATGTTTCAGGTGTGATAAATGCTTTGAAGGTCGCCATCCCATTGGTCGAGTTGGTAAAAATTCCGTCAATGAGAAGTCAGATAGTTGAATCATTAGGATTGAAAGATACAGTGCCAAACACATGTATCGTCTAAGAAAGTGAAGAATTACCCATAATCCTTCAGAATATGAATCCCGCAGAGAACAAGAATCCAACAAATCAACCTTTCTTTATATCATTGATAATTGGCGATTTCATCTTGCACACTATATGTTGGATTCGGGTGCCTCAACGAGCGTAATGCCCTTGCCCATAATGTACAAGTTGGGGTTGAAGTTTCAAGACCGTATCGAAATATTTGTGTTATGGATTCTCTTGAGGTTAAAATTTGCGGATTAGCCAAAGATGTTCGGGTCAGTTTTGCAGCACACCCTACTATTGAGTTATTGATGGATATTGTTGTCATTGACGTGCCAAAAGCACGAGGTATGCTATTGTCAAGAAAGTGGGCTTTGGATTTAGGTGGTAACATATAGATGGACTTGTAATATGCCACCATTCCAACAACCAAAGGAACATATGTGGTAACACAAAGAACCAATGAGAAGACACCATGTAGAAGACCCAGAAGATCCAAAGAATGAAATTGTTTGCTTTCAAAATGATATCGGGTCATGTACAATCTTCATCACTGATGTTGCTCCCCAAGAAGATACTGATAAGTTTTGGACGGTGAACTTCAATGAGACCAAGTCTCAATCAAGTATGGGTGTAGGTATTGTATTGACTTCTCCTGATGTTGATTGTCATTGTTTCTCTTTCCTCCTATAATTTGAAGGTACTAATAATGTGGTTGAATATGAAGCTCTCTTGCAGGGCCTTGAGTTATCTAAATATTGTTAAGATTCAATATGCTAAGATAGATAACATCAATATTACATTCAATTTCACAACAATAGCATATACAAGATCACTGAAAGAACAACAAGCACAGCGTAAACACAAGAGACACAGATTTATCCTGGGAAACCCTCATGGGGTAGAAAACCCAGCAAAGCTTCCTCAATATAGATGACCAACAAATACAAAGATGTAATCCCCAAACATGAGCTCCTTCTCCTCCTTTGCAGATCTCTCCCTCCCATATGCGAGTTTCACAAGTGAGTGAGTGAGTGTGTTAAATGAGGAACACACCTCCTCTATTTATACACTACTCTGAGTTGACTTTTACTCTAACTGGGCCGACCTCCGTTAGGAGAGTCTAATAACCCATTACCACTTGTCACTGGGCCGACCCCACTAGGGTGGTCTAATAAGTAATAACCATTTAACCCACACTGGGTCGACCCCTCTAAGGTGGTCTAATAACCCTAGTTACCACATCTCAACGGAGGAATAAACATCTCCAGATATACAATAAAGTCCCGATGGAGGAATTAAACATCTCCGGATAAAGTACAAATAGAATATTCTTAGAAGTTACAATATTTCAACACTTCCCCTTAACGAGAAGGATATTCTAACAACATCTGCAGGAGCAAGGAGTCATCAACATCATACATGATACATGATACATCTATAAATCATTGGAAGCTTTCTTCAATCATTATCAGTAACTCAACCAGTTACTGGAACATAATCAATACCGGATCATCAACATCGTCAGTACTGAGTCTTCATCTTCTGCAACACTTGATCAGCTACAGCAACATCATCATCTGGATCTCTCGATCAACATCATCATCTAGATCTCTCAATCAACAGCCTCATCGTCTGGATCTCCCGATCAACAGCATCATCTGGATCTCTCGATCAACAGCCTCATCGTCTGGATCTCTCGATCAACATCATCATCTGGATCTCTCAATCAATAGCTTCATCGTCTAGATCTCTTGATCAACATCATCATCTGGATCTCTCGATCAACGACATCATCTGGATCTCCTGATCAACAGTATCAACATGTGGATCTTCCGATCAATAGCCTCATCGTCTGGATCTCTTGATAAACAGCATCATAATATGCAACACACATGATCCAATTACAGGATGATCAATCCCTCTCACTTTAGGACATAAGTCCAAGGATGATACAATCCTGATCCACTTACGGGATGATCAATCCCTATCAATTTAAGACACCATATCACGTCTAGGGACGATGCAATCCCGATTCACTTACAGGATGATCAATCCTTATCACTTTAAGACACCTCAACATGTCTAGGGATGATGCAATCCCAACCACAGTGCCAGTCCTTTTTCATATTGGATGTGACCTAGATTAAATCTAAGATTTACAATCACAGAGCCAGTACTATTTCGACTGGGGTGACCTAGATCAAATCTAGGATTTACAACCTGTGAATGATCACCTACTGCTGCACTGAGCAGTCCAGGAGCAAACATTACATCATTACAGGTTCTGTGAATGATCACCCACTGCTATGCTGAGCAGTCCAGGAGCGCACATTACATCATTCACCAACATCTTTCTCGAAGACGAGTCTACGGATTCCTTTAGGCCCTGTGTCCAGGGATGATACAATCCCCCTCGTCCACTACAGACCATTTCTCGGAGACATATGTCTACGGATGAATTCAGGGACTGAAGTCCGTGGATGATACAATTCCCCCTTGTCCACTAGGGACCATTTCTCAGAGACATATGTCTACGGATCAATTCAAGGACAGAAGTCCGGGGATGATACAATCCCCCTCATCCACTTAGACAAAGTCTAAGGACTGTTGCCAACTATATTGTACAATAGTTGAACCTCCAATGAGCTGCCAGTGTTTGAACATGATCAATGTTCACTTCCAGAGAATCAGGGGTTCAAAAGTCATTTTCAGGGCAATTTTGCCCCATTTGTAATAACTGCATGTTCATACCCCCATGGGGAATTTGTAAAACGTTGGTCTAAGCGGGGTTCTTTTATAAAAGACTCGGCTATCCTTAGGTTTAGCCATTTGGTGGATACTCTAGAGTGTTTTTTCTTTAGGAATTATGCGCTACTCATCAATGGCGTATAATCCCTGAGTTTTTCACTCATACCTCCAAAGCTGCAGTATTTTCCATGGTGGTCAAAACCTAAGGTGGTTATTAGAGTCTTGTGTCGAGGATTTTTTACGTGTTAGCCATCTCGATTGAGTCGTATGAACATGCACTAGGTCCCCTAGGAGTTTCGTTTGATTCCGAGAAAAATAATTTTTTCCATAATTTAGACCATTTTTAATGGTTTAAATGGAATATTTCAAGTTGTGATAAAAACCTCATCCAAAGGCGGAATTTGGCATGGGGAGGCTTCGTTTTAATGCTCAGAGCGTCCTCTTTACCTTAGCACCCTCATTTTTCAGTTTCCGAGCGATTACGTCACCCCAAGAGCAGTTTTCGCTAAAAATGCATCATTTTAGCATTTAATTGCCAGAAAAAGACAAATTGCACTTTTGACAAAAATCAAAATAAGCCAAAAATGTGATTTTTGACTTTGGAAAAGGCATGGATTAGTTTTTCCTAAGGTGTACGACTACATCAAAGGTAAAAGTCACATGTCATATTGAACTTTGGATTAAGATTTAAGTAATGGGGGATGACGTGAGCATTCCTCATTCACGTGGGTTCAATACTTCATGCGCGTGAGGTTCACAACGGTGGGCGATTTGCTCCAAATTAAAAGCGTGGTTTCCTATGGGGTGGGCCTCCCCTCTCATGAGGTGGCAGCCACCAACCACAATCACACCCACCCCTCACGCCAATACATCACGCGGGTCTCTCCACCGATTAGCTCATTCACGCCAACCAAACTCGACTTCACCATTGGATCTACACTCCAAGCTTGCTCTAGATTGGAAATTCTACTTGTATTGATTGGATTATTGGCTCTCCTCATGCCAATTTTGAATTAGGGTATTGGTACTCTAATTTTGTATAAAGAGAGCTCTTATGCTCTTGTTTTAGGATGGACTTTTGATGTAAGATTACTCTGGAGAATTTTGTAATAGCTTTTGCTTAAGTATTGAATAAAGATTTCAACTTTGGAGGTCCATGCGATTTGTGCTACATTGGTGAATGCTCTCTTGTGAGGTGATTTCTTTCCATACTTTCAGTTTAACGCTTATGTGAATGATCAAATAACTAGCTTTAGAAGTCTATTTTATAGAACATAAGATCTATCATTTGCAGTTGTCAATTTGGTTTATTATGCAATTTTTATCAAAGATTATGTGAACAAGAAGTATTCAGTTGTACCAATGTTGATAAAATCTTGATGTTCTTTGCATACTAGTATATATATTTGATCTCACTGGGTTTTAAGTTGTTTGTTTTGGATAGGTCTTGCCATTTGGAGAAGGGTGTGAGCTCAGCTTCATCTAGCTCATCTTCATTATCACAAGGGGTTTGCTTCAACATTGTTGTCTTTTCAGGATCTACAAGCGTTGGGGTTGATCCAAGAAAAAGAAGCACTAAGAGTTTTTTTTTTAATCCATGTTCCATCCTTGAAACAAAATCAACTTCATTTTGGTTACTGGTTACTGAGAAGCCCTAAGACTTCATTCTTTCCACCTTTTTGGCTTCTTGGCGCTTTGCTTCCCCTTTTTTCTACCTCATTCGCTTGCCTTACCTATCTTCTTCTTGCTAGCCTCCTCATCCCATTCGTCTTCCTCCTTACCTCCTTCTCGTCTTCTCCTAGCATCTCCTTGTTTTTGGCTTCTTTAAGTGTGCCCTAGTGGGGCCACTTTTTCCCAAAGTGTTGGCCCTTTTTTGAGCCTTTGTCTTACCCACTTTTGGGCTCTAATTGCTCACTGTTTTGGGCACTTAACAGCCCAATTTTGGGCTCTAATTGCTCACTGTTTTGGGCACTTAACAGCCCACTGTTTGGGCATCTAATTGCTCACTGTTTGGGCCACCTCTATCACCCACTTTTTCCTTTTTCTTACCCACTATTGGGCATTATTTGCTCACTGTTTTGGGCATTCTCCAACTTACTGTTTGCTGCTCTTTTAACTTACTGTTTGCTGCTCTTTCAGTTCATTGTTTGCTGCTCCTTTTGGCTTACTCTTTGCTGCTCCTTTGCTCGCTGTTCGCTGCTCCCTTTCTTTACTGTTTGGGCTTCTCTCCCTCTTTTCTTTCGTTTGCTCCCTTTGCTCTCTTCTTCCTTATTTCAAACTTCTTTTAGATCTCTTTTACTTAGTTTGCTTTAGATCTTAGTTGTTAGTTTACATTTCATTTTTTATCTCTTTTTGATCATGATTGCATTTCATTTTGAAACTTGCATTGGGTTAGTTTTGTACTAGATCTCATTTCTAGATTTAGAATAAGTTTCAAGTTTTGTTTTAACTAATGATTAATGGGTGCATGAGTTGATTGTTTTGTTGTAGGTGTTGAAGAAGAAAAACAAAACCAAGAAGAAGATCAAACTTGGAAAAGAAGTGGAAAACCAAGAACACAAAAACTCAAGAAGATTTGAACCAAGATGACAAAGATCAAAACCATTCTCCTTTTGTAAAAGCTCTTAAGAGCTTCTTGACTTCTTCTATTTTATTTTCCATGTTCTTTTCAAGGGTTGAATTCCCAGGGCATTGTAATCATTTAATAAAAAGCTAGTGGGATTTAAGGCTCCCACACCCCATGCTGAACATACACCATGTACTCCAAATCTCATGAACCACTCCAAACATGGTGTAAACACTTTCGGAGTAACCCAAAAGTCTAACAAAGGAGTCATTGACACCCTCAAGAACTTGCTAACAACTTACGTGCTTATCAAGGACTTATAAAGTTATAACAATTCACCTCTTAGCCGAAATGCCTTCAACTCTATGGTTTCAACAAAAATTGGGGACCATCAGCTAGCAACATTGAACTCAAAGTTAGAAAAGTAATAGCATCTAAGCATTCAACCTCAACATAGAGTCTAGATTACCATGTGTTTTTATAAAAAAAATATTTCAATACAAAAGATTATGCTCAATAAAGGTTATTACCCTCTTAACTTCAATAATTCCACAATATGCCTTAGTTGAACCTCATGGCACCCTATGGAAAAAGCCTATCACTGTATATTATTGGTATGATGCATGCATACACAACGATCTTGAGAGAGAATCTCATGTTCATAACAAATGCCATTGACATTTAGATACAAATTAGAACCTCTAGTACCACTTGAGGAGTAAAACGTCATTTTTACTCATAACCCCTTACCCCGGACAAGCAAACACAAAAAAAGCAAAAAATCTGGAAACCTTAAAAATGGGCACAAAAGGAGAAGCATTACAACAATTTGCCTTTCATTTCGATTTGCAAAACATCCGTCTCTTCTAGAGCAAAAGATAGGCTACAAAAAAATTGAAGAAAACTAAAAATCCATCCATGAATTCAAGAGGAAGGGATTACCATTCTTAAATAAGTTCTTTGGACCCATTGAAAATTGATATCAAATCCCCTAATGTTACTTCAGCTTTCCTTTTTAGTCAGTAAGGGATCTCCTGCCTTGTCTATTAAATAGACCTGCCCTTCACTTGTCTATGGTAGGGGGTTTTTATTCTTTGTTCCCAGATATATGTTTGTTCCATTTGAGGAACAACCGTCTCATCAGCGGAGCTTTCTGTTTCTGACAATACTTACTCCTTCCTTTCTGATGACAGTTCTTGTTAGAGAAATAGTTTTCCTTTTCAGCAGTTTCTCAAGCCCTACCACTTAAAAGAGCCATACCTGTAAGCTCCTTTCCAGATATATTGGCTCCAATGCTAGAAAGATTTGCTTTGTTGATGCCTTCAATTTCTCTGCTGAAAGGGTGTTTTGATGTATGGGATTGAAGTCTCTTGATGAGAGCGCACTAAAGTGCTGAAGAGAGCCATCGCCTAGAGATGGATTCAGGAGGTCGTCTTCTATGGGTATGCTAGTGCCAATTCTTCACTGGATAATTACTAGCATTTGCAGAAGAACAGAGATGCACCTCCAAATGCCCCCTGAAATGAAACATCAGTTTCCCTTTAAAAACCTGTTGCCCCTCATTTTGTATGAGCGTCCATGTGTGCTTTGGACCACAATTTTCAGTAGGGATGGTATTGTTGATGTCTTGATTGAACATGAGGTTTTGCTGGGTTTTCCTGCTATATCATGGATGGGTAGCCTAAGTGGATGCTTGATATTTGGTTCATATATGATGATGCAATAACTTCTCGGTTACACTTCAGTGATAAAACTTCATATGGAAATCAGGTGTGGGAGGATTTAAGGAATGAATCCAAATTGCTTGCAAAGTAGGCTGGTCTCATAGCATAGACAAAGGTTTTGAGCTGATGGAGAAGATTAGTAACAGCTAGGAGCCATACACTCTTCATATTTGAGCACATTATGGTGAAAATGCTTCATCCTGGGTTGTTAAATCCATTTGCAGCCCCTGTTTTGACTTCAAAGAATCCGCCAACAGCATCAAGACCAATTCTGGGCCAATTTTGGGCAAACCTGGGGATGATTCAGCCCTATTTTGACCTCCAAACAGTCTCAAACAGCAAGATTTCCGGTTCTGGAGCAGTTCTGCGCAAGTCTGAGGGATAAAACAGCAGTAAGGTGGCGTCGCGGCAGGCCACATTATTTCACCACCTGTGCATGAAAGGGGCAGTGGACAACCCCATCATTTCATTTCTGGGCAGTTTCCTGAGTCTGAGCAGTTTTGGGGTCATAGCAGCAGTAAATATTAGGCCTGGGCTGATCCTAAGTCAAATATGGGTGGTCGTTTGGGTCAAAACAGAGACATTTCCAAATTCTGGGCAACCTGTGGACTGTTCCTGATCCCTAACAGCAGTAAAGGGACATTTCTGGGTTACTTCTGTGCAGTTCCATGAAGCATAACAGCCTCATACCTCCACAATCTTGAATTCTGGCCGAAAACAGCAGTAAAAAAGAGGTTGTAAACTGCCTTAAATCCATAATAATCTATTTTATTTTTGGAATATGCAATGTGAGGAGTTCCTCCCTCTTGATCTATTTGTTGTTATAATTATGGTTTATTTCCCTTCTAACACACTAGTTGCTGAAATTGTTTAGTAATTCAGCCTATTATAACAACACTTTCATGTAGTTTGATGAGTGGCAAATCTAGCACTCCAAGGGTAAATTTCTGCACATAATTTCCAGCAAACATCTTAAGGTTCAATGTATCATATTAGTTTTTTTAACCTTAGGTACTCAACTAAATAA
This sequence comes from Larix kaempferi, assembly GCA_027924585.1. Lineage (NCBI taxonomy): Eukaryota > Viridiplantae > Streptophyta > Pinopsida > Pinales > Pinaceae > Larix > Larix kaempferi. The sequence continues at coordinate 3,845,462 of BSBM01000456.1, forward strand.
TGGTGTCAAACAAGTCCCTTCATATAAGTAGGTTGAAAGTGTCACATTAGTCCTTTCTAATATGTAGCCAATCTACAAATATAGGCAATGGACTTTATCCTCGGCAACGTCACCAAAATGTTATCTCCTGAACTAGCTTGCGAATTTAAATCCCAAAAGAACAATGCTAATCCAAGGGAAACTAAGAGTTTACCTCCCGAACTAGCATGCGAAGTTAAAGCCCAAAAGAACAGTGCTAACCCAAGGGGAACTAAAATCCCTTTTAGTTCCCCTTGGGTTAGCACTGTTCTTTTGGGCTTTAACTTCGCATGCTAGTTCGGGAGGTAAACTCTTAGTTTCCCTTGGATTAGCATTGTTCTTTTGGGATTTAAATTCGCAAGCTACTTCAGGAGATAACATTTTGGTGACGTTGCCGAGGATAAAGTCCATTGCCTATATTTGTAGATTGGCTACATATGACGTCTTGATGAGTGCAAAATTTGAAGATCTAAAGCTCATCATGGCAACTCCATGAAGAGACAAAGCTGTTGTTCCTTGCAGATTTTTGAAGATTCATGGTTTGTAGAGGTGAAACAAGCAACATTTTGAAGGCATTTGAAGATTCACCTTGGCGACTCCACACTTTCAATTTGGTATAAGGTATGATTCAATTTGATCAATTGAATTTTTTATTTATTTTGGGGTCTCCACATGAGTTTCCTTTTCAAATATGGAAAGAGCATGCTCCAAGGTTTAATGAAAACCCTCTTGAAATTTCAAAATTCTTGGCATCCTTCATCGAGTTTCTTGCAAATTTTAATATAGTACATGAAGATGTTTGCACTTGCATGGAAAGGGAAAAATACATAGGAGTGGTACTATAATTTTAGGCCAAAGGCAATATTCTCTTTTGCATGTTTCATCAGGGCTTTTCAAGAGGATTGGTGTGATTAGGATTTTTAATTTGCATTAAAATGAAAAAGCAATGTGATGCTTTGAAGCTTGCATATATCCCTTTTTGATAAATGGAAGGATAAAAATAAAGCAATGTGGACATCAGGAAAGTACATCAAAGATTGTTATGATGTGCATGTATTTGATGAAATTTTCTCATTTCATGTCCTTTGAACATGAAGAAGATAAGGTTGACAAAATTGTTGAGGTGATGTTTGAGCCTCCCATGAAGAGGATATTTCAGATTCAAAGAAGGAGGCCATTGATGAAGAAGACATTGAAGATCTTGTTGCATCCCCGCAAGAAGAGCAAAATGATGAAGACCTTTCTCATATCATTGAATACCATGCACAAGAAGGAAGTGACGATGAAAAAAGTCCTCAAGTACATGAAGCACCTCATGATTCCATTGAAGATCAAATAGATGAAGAGTAATTTGAAAAAGGCCACATTGATAAGAGCACTCATGCATTTATTTTTCTTCCTCATGATGATGAGGGTTGGGTAAGCTTTAGTTCTTCTCAAAATTCTGAAGTTGGCAATCTATCTTATTATGGTTTTGAGAAGGAAAATCTTGAAGACAAACCCTTGATTGATATGATAAAATGGCAAGTGCATGTATCTCTCCATTTCATGAAGATATAGATACCATATTTCAGATTGTTGAACATAGTAAAGACATGGGATCCACAAAAAATTATGGGGATCCCATCTATAACACTTGCAGTGATGTATCTAGTGAAGAAATTGCAGATTTTGAGCCTTTAGAACAGCCCAACATAGTAGAAGATTTGCAAGACAAATTACAACCATATACCCCAATTTATAATGATAATTGTGAACATCATACTGAGCATAGTTTTGCAGATTTGTTTCAGTTATATCCTCTAAATTTCAAGGCTGATTTGTGGCAGAACTTTCAGGGTAATTTCCAGCCATGTTTTAAAGGATTTTGATGCAGATTTTTCCGGGATATGGAGCAGATTTATGGGCCTAAAAACAGAGAAATTTTCCAGCCGTCTTTTGCCTCGTGCATTGATGATATCATGCCTAATGTTTCAGCAGTAAAAAATGCTTTAGGGGCTGAAAATCGTATGGTACATCAAGGTTTTGATGACAAAAAATTTCAGCCACGTATTTCTTCCATTTCTTCTCCTTTTTGGAATGTACTTTCAAGTTTCAACAGGAAAATGCTCTTTTGATGCAAAAAATTGTTGGAGGCAGCAAGCTATTCATTTGAAGTTTTATTGGAGAAATTTCCAACCAACAAAAGGGTGTTTTCAAGCCTTAGATTTGGGGCTGAAAATTTTTTCTAAGGTTGGAATTTTGTGTCATATCTCATGTACATCTTGTATGGAGGATAGTCATCATATTTTGAATTGTTTTGTAGAACCCCCTAAGCATTTACTGCTTGAGGGAAGTGATTGTAAAATTGAAGATAACGATGAAGGATTGATGTATGATGTAATCAACATGTTTACTCTAGTCATATCCAAGCTTGTATAGAGGAGTCCTGTGATGGTGCATATCCTTCTTGGCATAATTTTGGTGTTCTTGGCCCTCTTCATGAGAACATTTCAAATTTCAACCTTCACTTCATGGAGACTTCAGCATGTATGTACTTGGCATTTAATGTATCCTTGTTTTGGTTGGTCCGATGAAAAGCTAAGGTGGTTACATTGGGTTTATGATTTTGCCTAGCATTTGTTTTTTCTCATGTTTAAAGTAGGGTAGGAAGAATAAGCTCTTGAGAGCATTAGAGTAGAATGAATAAGTTCAACATGTGAGCATTAGATTTCATTTCTTGAACTCTTTGGCATTGTTGGCTTATGCCCTTCTTTTGTTGTAAAGTTAATTTTGATGTAATGAACTCTTGGATGTGATGTGTTGTTTAGGTATGTTGAGGTTATCCATATTGCCACATGGTTTTTCCTTGCAGTTGATGGTCATTGCTATCAAGTTCATTCCCAGATTCTAGGGTTCCCATGCACTCCCAAGAAGAGCACATGTCCCGCAGTTGAAGCTCGTTGTTACCCCTCATTTTGTCATGAGTGTCCACATGTGATTGTCATCACATATTCAGTGGGGGATTACAAGTTGATGGAGCCTTCCATGATTGATGAGGATGCATTCCTCTTGTACATCACTTGCTTGTGACACATCGACCATCTTCTCTTTGAGCACCCTAGCATTTTTTCTTTGATGTTGCATCTTGATGGCATAGACAATCTTTTATGAAGGAGCGCTTAGTTTGTTTGCATGGCATTTGAAGGGTTCTACAAAAGCACACTAGTTCATGTGGAGTGATTTGCACTTGAGGTGATTTATGGTTTCTTTTCCTTGGAGCACTCCAGCACATATGACATGGTTTACAATTGAGGGTGTTTTATTGTTGACTTTCCATGGAGCACCCCTCATTCTAGCACGTGTATGATGACATAGGACACATTTCCTATAGAGCACTCTAGCTTTTTGGGTGTCTTTTACACTTATGGATGACATGGATGGGTATTCCTTGAAGCACCCTTGTTCCTAGACACTTGGATGGCATCTTGGTACTATTGGCTATCATTTTAGGAGGAATGCTCTCCTTGTTTCTCTATCACAACACATGTGGAGTCATGCTATGGGCTTGTAGAAGGGGTTCTCCCCTACCTCATGGAGTTGGTTAGCTATTGTGGACACCTTGCTTTGGGATTGATGTTTCTATCATTGATTGTTGGTCTCCTTGTTTCATAGATTTAGCCCTTGCACATAGATTGATGAGTTGGTTGATATATGGACACCATTTAGTTGATTACATTCATTGTCATGCCATATTTTGAGGATCGCCCACTCCTTTGAGGTTGCTTTCACACTCATCTATGCCTTATTGGCTAGAGAGTTCACTTGGAGAACATTTATTACATACTTATGATGGAACGCTCCACTTTTGGAAGGTTTCTTGAAGCTCATCTGTGACATCTTTGACAAAGCGTTCACTTGAGCCACATGAGTGACCATTGTAGCATCTTTGACTTCGTCATAATCTTGACCAATAGAACGATCCACTTTGAGGATTGTTTGCAGTTTGCACACATACCCATGCCATTATGGTGGATGTTTTGGTTGGAGAGCCTTCACTTCACATCTTCCTATGTTTTGTTGAAGGAGCATTCACCTTGGAGGTATCCCACTTGTCATTTCATGCCATTTTTTGAGGTAGCGTCCTACTTTGGAGGACTTATGGCACACTCTTTGATGTATTGATGGAGGTCATTTGTCATTGGAGAGTATCTAAGGGTCAAACCCTAGATCTAGAGTTCCATTCATCATCTTACATAATTTTTGGGCTGTTATCACACAACTTGTAGTTGTCCCCAAAAGGCATCCTATCCAGGATGGTAGAGGTGTCAGACAAGTAAAGAGGTGACCCAAGGCTTTCCACGGTTCCCAATGCAAGTGGGAGTCATGTCAACCGAGACAACCTTCAATTTAGATCAAGATGAATCAAGATCAAGGGGGAGACCCTAGCCAATCTATGAAGACTATCTAACCCAAAGACTCCTAGGGAAATGTGTGAAGTTGTGCAAGGAGATCAATGGTATAAGATTTTAGATCTAGAGATGTAAGTGGACCCAAGGCGGTTAAGGCTTGGTTGGGAGGCTTAAGCAAGGCACAAATGTTCCAACCAAGTGTTTGATTAAGGTCACTTGTGATGTTAAATAAGTAGATCTAAAGAAGAGCTAATGCCATAAAAATTACTCAAGTGGGGCCCACCCCTTAAAAAGTGGAAAATGGTCCAAGTAGGGCCCACAAAGTTGAGTTAAAGTGAAATGGCACTAGGGGGTATGCTATAGCATGGATCTATGGATTTAGCAAGGAATTAGCAATACCCACATGTGGGATCTAGCAAATGGCCACCTACCCAAGGAGTGCGACTTGCCTCAAGGAGGACTAGTGCCTTAGTTGGAAGGGCAAATGGAGTCGGATGTCCACCAAATTATAGATCGGGATAGTCAAGATGATTATTAAGGTGGGTTTTAGGGATTATTATTGTTTACAGATCATCACATTTTTACTTGTCCGGGTATGGTGGACCCTACAGATGATCCTACAGGTTATCATGAGGTGTATGAGTACTCATCTCTAGTGGATTTGGGTCTTCTGGATCCATTGACACTTATCTTTTAGTTTTAGGCACTCCCTGACATGATATTAGTAGTTTTCCACCTGTTGACCAGATTGGCCATGCTGATGTGGCTTGTCCAGCAGTATCTTTGGAGGCTAGTCGTTGCCTAGGGCGCTACAGAGGAAGAGGGTGGTCCAGCCACTTGTTTTTACCATATTACCCCCCTTCTGGACATGATGGCACACTCAGTTTGATAGCGTAGGCACCCCAGAGGCAATTATGGGCATTATCAGGGTTTTCAAGAGGATTAAAAAAATAGAATAAAAAGGTCATTGAGGAATTTGATTTGGGCAACTGAGGCAAGGTTTTGGCACTTGGCCTGCTCAGAGGTCATCCATGGTGTATCCCCCTTCTTCCAGATCAGTTGGCACCAGTCAGAGGGGTCCACATGGGCTACAGGAGGACTTTTATTGTATATTTCTCTCAGTTTTGGGAGGACAGGATTTGATCATTTGTGTATTTGGACATGTCATTGAGTCTCATGTTATATTATTGTGCCATGGGGTGATGCTAGTGAAGGGGATTAATAGCTCCTAGCCCCACCATGTGCCCCTAGTCACTTGTCCTAGCCATCTTATGTAGCACACACATGTATTAGCCTCCCTTAGCTATGACGTCACCCCCCTAGGGTGTTTTTAGGCATGACGTCATCCCTTTAGTGAGTGATCCATGTCTTATATTGTATTGGCTCATCTTAGCCGTTGATTATATTGTTATATATTTTGATCTCAACCACTAGTTTTCAAAAGTGGTTTAGGGTTTTGGTCTTTCTCTCCTATAAAAGGAAGATACCCCCTCATTGTAAAGGCATCTAGAGATTTTTGGCTCTTGGCTATTGGAATAAAATTCTATCTTTTGGAGCAAATGCTTGGATCTTGGTGTGGATGTTTGGTTGTGATGATTGTAAATGCTTTATCCATTGCACTGGAGGATATCTTATAGCTATCTTGCATCTTTTGCCATATTTTTTATTCACAGATGAAGAAGACGTCTTGGGAGGAATGCGCATTGGTGGGGAGGCTTGCCTTGCAACTTCTTTCCAAATCGTGGATCAAACAGGGAGTGGTTTTGTCTTTGTACCAATCATTCTTTGTTATCTATTTGTAGCTTGTATCTACCCTCATTCTATTTGACTGATTGATGCTTTGTCTCCTTGGTTTGACAGGTATAGAGGGGCACACGTGTGGGCTTGGACAAATCGTTTTGGCAAGAGGGCTTCAAAATCTTCCATTTGATCTTTGGCAAAGTAATCCTCATCACAATTGGCATTCATTTCATTATCCAAGCATGCTCTAAAGGTTAGTATTTTTTCTCCTTAGCTTATCCATGGTTTATAGATTATAAACCCTCATTTTACAATTTTTTAGATCTACTTGGATCTAACATGCTCTTGGGTATAAAATTTAAAACCCACCTTAATAATCTTCACGATAACCCCAATCTATAGTTTGGTGGTGATTGGACTCCATTTGACCCATTTCCCAAGGCACATTGGTCTCTCTAAGGGAATTTGCATTCCTTGAGAGAGGCTAGTTTGCTAGTTCCAAGATATGGGTAGGTGAGATTGTTGCTTCATTGGATAGATCAACCCCCTAAAACCTAACCCTAGTGCTTCACCTTGTGGGCCCCATTCCTCATTTTGAGGGTTGTGCCCCACTTGGGTCACTTGGTGATGCATTAGATCTATGGATATCTATCCATGGCTTGTGTTTGATAATTTAAACCCACCTTGATAATCATCTTAACTATCCCGATCTATAATTTGGTGGACATCCGACTCCATTTACCCTTCCAACTAAGGCACTAGTCCTCCTTGAGGTAAGTCCCGCTCCTTGGGTAAGTGGCCATTTGCTAGATCTTATACTTGGGTATTGCTAATTCTTTGTCTAATCCATAGATCCATGCTATAGCATACCCCCTAGTGCCATCTCACCTTAACTTTTGACCTTGTGGGCCCTACTTGGACTACTTTCCACTTTTTAAGGGGTGGGCTCCACTTGGGTAATTTTCATGGCATTAGGTCCTATTTAGATCTACTTACTTAACCTCATAAGTGACTGTTGCCAACTAAGTTGTACTTGGTTGGATTATCAAGCGAGCGGGCAGAGTGGAACATGATACATGTTCATTTTTGGTGATTTGATATCCAGCTGGCCTTTTTAAAGACCCCGTTTTTTTTAACTTTTTCCACATGTCCATGGCCCTGCAAGGTTTGTAATAAAACGTACCAGCATGGTGTTTTGTAAAAGACTTGGTTCCCTAGGACTTTTTGGCTAAGTCAAGTATTCCAAGGAGTTTTCTCACCTAGTTATTATGTCTTGCATTAGTGCATAACATAATTTTTGGGGTTTTCTCTTGCTCCTCCAAAGCTGGAATGCCTGGGGAGACTGACGGGCCTTAGGGGGTTGTTAAAGTCTATGGGTCAATATATATGAACATGCTAGGCGTTGTTTTTGAGTCATATGGACATGTGCTAAGTCCCCCTAGGTTGTTTTTTAATTTTCGGCAAAGTTTAATTTTTCCGTAAATTGGGCCATTTTTTAATGGTTCAATTAAAAAATTTGTAAATGACCTGGAAGTGGCGTCTGGGGGTCTTTTTTGCCTTAGGGGTGCTCGTTTTCTAACTCAGAGCACCCCCTTAACCCCTAAACCCACTTTTCCTAATGTTTGGGTGCTTCAATTTTTGCCAAAATCCAAAAAAGTCAAAAAACCCCAAAAAGTCATAAAAAATTGGAAAAAGTGAAAAATGACTTTAAAAAATTAGTAATTTTTTGGAGTAATGATGGGTCAGTTTTGGATCAGCCCTCATCTAGGAGTGATTTGGGCTGATTGCGTAGTGTTTGGGCAGCCCCAAATGTGGAGAAAGTCATGCCCATGTGTGAGGGGCGCATTTACCATGAGAGAGGGGCGCATTTAATGAGTGGACAGCCCACGTTTGTGGGGGGAGCAGCACCTTTGGTGCTGGCTGTTAGCATTAAAGGACTGTGTAGGGGCAGCTAAGAATGTGGAGTGGGCAGCCCTATCCCCTCCACCTTTCATGCCACCACTCCACTATTCTCTCCCTTCACCAAGTGTGCCCTTCACTCTCTCTTGCTCTATATATTGAAGTGCTTTCTCCATTGTAGAAAGAGGGAGAATGGGAGCACAAGACTTATCATTGTAATTTTCATTTGGTTTTGAATGTGAATAAAGAAGACTTTGGAGGTCAAATCTGTGGTGTTCATTGTGTGAGTGGATGAACCATCTTTGGCTTGTATAATGGAGGTAACCTGTGCATAAGCTTTGATATTTTATTGCATCAACTGTACTCATTTGGAAAGATTAGTACTAATTTATGAGATAGATTAATGCAATTTGCTTATTGTTTAGTCTATTGTTATATGTTTGCAAAAGTAATCATGTCTGCATATTTCATTTGTTTATGAATGTCTAACATTGATTTCTTTTCTAGATGTATATCTACACTTGATCTTTGTTTGCAAGGTGTGTGATGTGCAGGTTATTTCAACTGAAGTTGGTGGATCTTGTTTGTTTCCCCCCTTCTAATCTTTGCTTACAGATGCAGTCCCTTGGAACACCACAAACACAACCTTCAAAGCTTCGGATTTCAATAAAGATTTGCTTCATCTCTCTCTTCCTTTTATTCAAATCAAATTTTCTGGTTACTGATTACTAAGCATAAAGTGGATCTGATTTATATACTATTGTTAACATTTTAAATAGATCAGGATTTACTTTCAGAAAAATCTAGTCTAGTCTGATTAGATCTTTTACTTCTTTCAAAACTTGCAAAAAAATTGTTAAATTTTTCAAAGTTTTGTTGAATAGTGTTAGTTCTGATTTTAAAGTATATTTGGCTGTCCAAGAGCATATAATTTGCAGCTCATAAAGCTTGCAAAGACCCCAAGCAAACAAGCATCACTGCTTGTTTTACTTGGTTAAATTTTGCATTTTTTAAGTAGTCTTAACACTTAGATTTTTTGGAGGTTTTTAGGAGGTGTTCCCAAAGACACTCTTAAAGTGTTTTGGGGCATTTTATACTAATATTTGCTTGCTGGTTTGCAGCAAAAGATGAACAGGTAGGAGGAGGTGCTGCCGAAATTTCAAGGATCTAGGCAATCCACAAGACCAAATTTAAATTTTTGTAAAACCGGTTATATTTTTCATTGAAAAATTGTAAGCCGCCAAGTCACGTTAAGTAGACTGGGGCACTTCTCTGATCATTGTAAAAGATAATTAAACGAGAGCAAGTGGGCTAGCCAGCGCCCACACCCCATCCCCCCAGGGGTGGCCTGCGTCGTCTCTTTTCATGGTGTGATTTTTTAGAGTAGTTTACTTCTTTTATTTTCGGCATTTAATAAAACTAACTAGGGTTAAAATCAACCTTGTTGGTCCGTTCCACTGGCGAGCCACAAGTTCACTCAAAACGTAGTTTTACCATTTTTTTTACAAACTCAAAACGCCCCCCTTGCTTTCCCGAAGTAGGGTCTCTGTACAAGGGCTTGCCCGAGTATGTGCCTGAAAAAAGACTCCTGGGGTTTAAAAAAGATAAAATTTTGGTTCATAAAATTTTCTAAAAAATACCAAGGTCTTCTCCCATATGCTCTGTGGCCGACTTGCAGCTCAGTCTAATCCAGTTGGTACACATCAGAAAGGGGGAGATGACTAGTAATAGGAGCTAACACCGCCCCAAATAAAAACCCTTTATGTGAAAATCCGGCACATCACGAACATTTTGCTGTCGTGGGGAAATTTCTCAGAAGGCTTGGACAAAACTGAGTAGTGACCTCTTGGAAACCGTTAGGCTTGCCCTCGTTGGTACAGCATCTGAACACCTCCTTGAGACTCCGATTTAGCCCAAGCCTGAGAGGGAAGCCACGCTTCAAAATTTCGGACATGTTCCCCCGTACCGTGTGTATATTGGGAACCCACCTGCCATAATAAAAATATCACTTTCACATTAATCTTAAAATACACCAAGAAGACTCGCACTACATTTACTTTTCTGCTCATGCATTTATTTGACTCCATTACAAGGCACTGGTCTATATTAATGTTATTTCATGCTATTATGAGGCAAATGAATGATAATGATAATGAATGAGAGCAAATGATGTATTGATAAATGATTGCTTTGCTTTACAAAAGTATATGCTGCTTTGTCTTGGTTATAAAAAAATATTTTTCTAACTCCTAGATTAGACGCCTTAGTTTTGTTTTCATTCTTAGGGTCCACCCCCCTTGGCTTCGCTAGGAAAGCCTAGACGGAGGAGTCGAGTCCCAAGTGACAGCACTTGACTCTGACTTGCCCCCAAGGCCACACCAGCAGCTTGAAGACTTCTGCTACATTTTCCCCAGGTGTGGAACCAGGCAGCAACAGTGACCTTAATCAAACACTTGGTTGACTCATTTGTCCCTTGCTTAAGCCTCTCAACCAAGCCCTAACTAACTTGGGTCCACTTACATTTCTAGATCTAAAATCTTGTACCATTGATCTCCTTTCATCATTTCACACATTTCCCTAGGAGTCTTTGAGTTAGCTAGTCTTCATAGATTGGCTAGGGTCTCCCCCTTGATCTTGATTCATCTTGATCTAAAGTGAAGGTTGTCTCGATTGAAGTGACTCCCACTTGCATTGGGAACCGTGGCAAGCCTTGGGTCACCTCTTTAGTTGTCAGACACCTCTACCATCCTAGATAGTGTTATCAATTGATTTGTACAATAGTTGAAACCTTATTGAGCCGCCAGTGTTGGAACACATCAATGTTCACTTCCAGAGTATCTGGGTTTCATATATTTGGGTCTAGCCAGTTTTGTTTTTTGAGTCAACATGACCATGGTCCCATGGGGGTTTGTATCAAAGTGTGCTAGTAGGGTCTGAGTGGCTCGGTTCCCCATGACTGGATTAAACAACTAAGGTATTCCAGGGAGTTTTTTCACCGTCAGATTATACTTTGCTTTAGGCGAGATATAATCTCTTGGTTTTTCTCCTGCTTCCTCCAAAGCTGGAATGCCCGATTTTGGAAATTTTTGCCATGGAGGGTTATTAGAATCCAACTATAATATATAAACCTACTAGACACTATTAGAATAGGTTTTGGTCATGTCCTAAGTCTCTAGGACCCCCAGAAAAAATTTCGAAAAAATTTTACCGGGTCCGTCGAGTTTGGGTTTTTTAAATTATTTTTAAATTTAATAAATTTCTCTATAGTTTAAATAGAGAAATAATTATTTGTAATATGTCAGTCGTCCGGGGTCCGAATTTAGTGATTAATGGCTCGTTTCATAAGCCAAAAATCACAAATGACCCATGGAGCAGCTAAACCCAACTTTCGGATGTCAATTCAGCCTCATAATTAATATTTTCTCTGAAAAGTCATTTACAGAGAAATTATTAATTAAAATAATAAAATTGAATATTTTGGAGATAATCCAAATCTCTCCAAAATTAATCAATTTGATTAAAATAAAAGGCTAAATGACATGGCAATGGACATTTATGAGGATTCCAATCAACTCCAAGTGATTCCAGTCAACTATCCAGTCACTAGAAGGTTATCCACTTGAACCAATTCGCCCTTCCTCATGCAAAACTCGAGTTAGTGATTTGTCAGTTGGTGATTGGGTTGGTGGATGTGCATTGATGTTAGGGTAGGCGCCCTCATGACTCATCAAGCTTGGCTCTCATTGCAAATTGAGTTAGCACCTACCACATACACTTGTCTCTCCACCAAACTAGCTCGCACCCTCCTTAAGACTCACGCATATCTCCATGATGCTCACGTCAATCCTCACCAAGCTCACGTCTAGCCTTGTTGGAGTGTGTTAATTGGTTGTTGATACATCCCATGCCACTCCAAGTCGAGTTATTACCTACCACATGCCACTTGTTACCTTACCAAGTAGCTCGCATTATCCTCAACCCTGACGACGTCAATCTACTTTAGTTCACGTCTAAGCCTTGTTGTAGTCTTGTGATTGGTTGGTGATACCACCTATGTGCCCATCCAAGTCGAGTTTGCCACCTAGTCACTCACACCTACCACTAAACTCGACTTTGCCCATTGTTTAACACTCCAAGCTTACCCTTGATTGGAATTCGACCCAATTGTCTATTGCTAATTCGACCTAGGGTTTTAGCTTAGGATTTTAGTATAAAGAGAGGCCCTTTGGGGTTATTATCTCATGGAAAATTTGTGCAAACTTACTCTACCAAAATTGTATATGTGTTATAGCTTTTGCTAATTGAAATAAAGTGGCTTTGGAGGTCCTTATGGTGTGTTGATCTTGTTCATGGGAATTGCTTCAAATTAATCAAGGTGATATTGCTTCATGTTTTTGCTTACATATTTATGGTTTTGATCAAATTATTTAAAGCTTAGAAGACTTTGTTAAGTCCATAGGATGGCCATTTGAGTTCAAATTGTCCATTGATGTTGGGTTGCTTGTGATTTGGAAGTAGTGGGTTGTAGTCGGAAATACTAACACTCTTCTTGTCTCTTTCAACTTTGCATACTATATTTGATCAAACTTGTTTGTAAGTGATACATTTTGCAGATCTCATAGGTTTTGAAGAGGAGTTGGAACTAGGTTGTCTCCTCCATCTCTTCAAAGAACAAATTTTTCCATTAACATTCATGCATTGCAGGATCTCCTAAAGTCGATCTCACAACACCAATATTGTGGCATAAAGGAGTTTGATTCGAAGATCCATCCATTTTATTATTTATATTCTTAAAATATGGGTTACTTGTTACTTTAGGCTTCCATTTCTTCAAGCCTTCTTGTTTGCTCCTTGAATCTTTGCATTGACTTGCTAAGCCCTTTCTAGCCCTTCTAGATCTTGATCCAAGATCATTGTTTGTCTTTTCAAGCCATAGATTAGTTAGCCATAAGGTTGAAGCTCCTTCAACCTTGGGGAATAGCTTGGGATTTGTTCCCTTGTGCTCTCTTCAACACTTGTTGTCGCCGTATCACCGGTTAACCGGAGGATTTCCAAGACAATGTTTTTACCCTCTCAAATGTTCCACTTGTAGTCCTTTGTTCTTGTCTTGCTAGTTCATTCTCCCTTGCCCTAGATCTACATTCCTCTTTGCCTTCAAATCTCCTCCTCTTCCCATTTGTTTTTGTCTTCTTGCTCTCGTTTTACCTTATCTTTGTGCCTCTTTCCTTCTCGTTTTACCCTACCTTGAGTGCTTCCTTCTTTCCACTCGTCCTCTCCATTTTTGGTCCCTCTTTCCTCTTCCTTCTAGCCTCTCGTCTCCCTTCTTCTTACCACTCATCCAACCTCCTCTTTCCCTTAGGTCTCCTCTTGTCCCATTTCACATTGGTCCTAATACACACAAAACAACAACAAAAACAAACAAGTGCTAATCGTTAGTTAGTTGGTTTAGATCTCAATACTTAGTTTACATTATTGCAAAGTTAGTATTTTATATCTCATGCTATGCTAGTTAGTTGTTAGTTTGGCTTAAAATTTAATAGCTAGTTGCATTGTGTTTCAAAGAAATCATTATAGATCTCATCCCTAGTTGTTATATAGTTAGTTACATTATTTTGTTGGCTGCCATCTAGACATTGAGTGGACTGTCCAAAACATTTGTTGGCTGCCATCTATTGACTGTCATAAAGTTTATTTTTATTGGCTGCCATCTAAACATTGTTGTTGACTGTCCAAAACATTTGTTGGCTGCCATCTATTGACTGTCCTAAACATTAAGTGGCTGCCATCTAAACATTGTTGACTGTCATAAAGTAAAAGTTTGTTGGCTGCTCCTTCAAACTTTTTCCATTCAACCTTGCAAGTAGTCTAAAAGTTCAAAGTCTTGAGAATCCATCAATTTTTGCTTGCTTGCTTAGCTTGCATCTCCTTAGTTTTGTTGATTAATAAGATCTAGTTAATTTCAATTTGTTTTATTTTCTAATGCTAATGGGTATTGGAGTTATTGGTTTGTGATAGATTTTTCAAAATAGAGGTCAAGAGACTTCTAACCCAAGAAACCATCAAGAATACAAAGGGACGATCCACAAAAGAGATTAGTATTATCCTTTTTGTAATAGATCTTAGAAGTTTATTTCAAGTTTTGATAAGTTATTTATTTCAAAGTCCCTACAAGGGTTTCATTCCCAAAGGCAATTGTACTTCCATAATAAAGTTGTATGTGGGGTTTTTAAGCCCCCACATTCACTTCCCCATTTGGGGAAGCCTTGTGGTCTCTTGAGTGGTTTGATTTTTTTATTTAGATCCATTATATGCTCTTAGATTAGTTTTATTTCAATAAGTCATCTTGCTCTATTTTTCCATATATACTTACCCCCATGCTCTCCCGAGTACGGTCTTTGACCTGAAAGAGACTCTTGGGTAGATTAGATTTATTTTCAGTTTAATATTATCTTGTATCTTCTCTTCCAAGCCTTGACTAGAGAATAGCTAACTTTGGGATTGCATCCCAAAGGCCACATAGTCTTGTGGCAGCTTCTCGCTCCCCCATCAACTTCTTGTGGACATCCAGCTAGCTGGAAGGTTTCCAGGATTGGTGGCTTCTAGTGATTGATCTTGTTCGGAGATCGATTCCACCTATTAGATTAGAATTTGTGTGGTAGAACACTAGATTTACTCAAGTTTCTTTTTATCTTGCAAGTAGTATTGTTAGCAATGTTTCATATCTTTCAGATCTATCACATTGTTTAATTATTTTAAAGTTGAATTATCTTGCTTTACAAATACTACCTGCTTCTTAAAACGAACCAAAGTCTCTTGAACTTGGCCAAATCCAAGTCAAGAGCACCCTCTATCGGAGGGCATTTTTTAGTCTTGCATCTTTCCCTGCATTAGGCATTGGTTAATTAGCAAGTCTCTTGAACTGTGGTCATAAGATCAAGTCAAGAGTGCTCTCTATCAGAGAGTTGAACAAAGTGCTCTTTAACTAAAACTTTTCAACACACGCACCCCTTTAATTAATTTACCTTGGTTTCTGTCCTACACCCGTATGCTCTGCCAACTGGAAACAGTTGGGCTAGTACTCAGAAAGGTGGAAGACTTGCTAATTCACAAGTGATAATTTAATTAAAACTTTTACCCCAAACCCCAACCAAGACAAATCATTGAGTTCTTCCTACAAGAGGTGGTGCCGGGAATCCACTGTCAGACTCGAGGGCGGTCAAGCCGCAAGCACACTTGCCCTCTTTGTAATCTGGGTGCTTCCGACCTATCACCTAAGGTTGCCAATGGTTTTTCTTGGATAAGGTTCCACTACTTTTGATACCTTGTTCTTAGCCATAATAATCAAGACAATTAAAATCTTAAATTTTACAAAGATAAACTGCAAAACGTTCTCAAAAACTTCTTTTTCAAGCACTTGTATCAAGCATTTCAATCACTTTTACACTTTTGACTCCATAAGGCACTGGTCCTTTTATCACAATATTTTCATTTGCTTAAAATATCAATATTGGAGTACTTGATTTAATTTACGTAAAGAGTGATTTTATTCTTATCCAAGTGTATCTCTCATCTTATATTTGCAACGTGGATTGCGTTATCTTGTTTTTTACATTAAGATTTTATTGTGTTTCTCATTCAAAAACTCCTAAACAACACCCATCCGCATCACAACATCAAAAAACATCTTAAACACACAAAGAGCCTTAGACAACTCTTTTTTAGGGACTACCCCCCTTGGCTTCGTTAGGAGTTTGCCTAAACGGAGGAGCTGGGATTCAGGTGACAGTACCTGGCTCATTGCTTGCCCCCGAGGCCACACCTCTCTCACTTTTAGTGAAGAGACAGCTTTCGAAAGATTTCCGCTGCTGGTGTGCAGATTGGCGGACAACAGATAGGATACCTTTTGGGGACAACTACAAGTTGTGTGATAACATGGGCCTACCTTATTAGAGCACTACATTTGGAGAGCTTTTGGAGGCTAGAACTCGATTACAAACATCACCGATATATCATTAGCATCACGATATATTGCAATGCTAATCGTCTTGCGATATATCAATCGATGTTTTCCTTGATTTTTTGGCAATTTTTACCTGATTTTATCGTTATTTTTTTCAAAAATATTGTAATTTCTTGCCCTCTTTTTGCTCATTTGCTGCAGTCCAGGAAAAAAAATTTCCGTGACCATAAAAAATGTCTCGTTGTTCAATAATAATTGGTAATATTAAATTCTTAAAGTAAAAGTGGCATTCTCCTTATCTTTCAATTTCTATCATTTTACTTAAATTTTTAACTTTACCATTAATTGTTTCAAGATGTTTGAGAGTGGTTCCAACCTCATCGGAAGTCATATGCAAAAAGTAGAATTTTAGATCCCATTTAGAATTCAACAGAAATAATAGTTTTCAAGATTTCAAGATTGAAAAGTTTCCATCGGATTCTATCATGTATGAGGGTATGGGATTGTAATTTAATCAAGCACATCAACCCCTCTATGTACCTTGATGTTGGCCATGTTGATTGTTGAACTCCTCTGTCATGACCTTAATAAAAATGTACACTTCACTCAAGCAAAATCACTTATTAAGCATGGGAAGATATTTTTACCTTATTTTAACGATTGGATTAGGAAGTTTCATCAAAATTGTAAGGTATTGAGTCTTTGGCTAATATCCTTGGAGGATCAACTTTGAGATTCAAGGTAGAGACAGGGACTAGAGCCTAGAGGAGGGAGGCATAGGGTGATATTGATGAATAGGATCCCAATATAGGCAATGATTCGCCAACATGTATGAGTTATGATTTATGTCACATTCATTTTTTAAATGTCCTTGCTCATTTATTAATTTAAAATATGCATAATACATTTACTTACATAGCAAGTTAAAATATCCATAGAGGTCACTACGACCGCCAGGGCCTTCTAGCTCTAGAACCAAAGCGATTACCTTTTCCTGTAAAAGGGGTAGAGGGAATCAATAGTTTATTCACTTGATTTCATTGTACATGAGATACATTGATTGTATTTTTTAGTGATTCGTGAGTCGGGGACTCAAGATTCAAGAAACAATTCATTTTTTAATGTGTGACCAGTGATGTATCAATAGACATCTTATACATCTTATATATCGGTTTTCTTTCCATATTCATGTGGCAATGTGTTTATTTGATGTTCTTGTTGCTTTAGATGTTTAAAAATTTGAGAAAAAAAAATATTTTTATATTTTTGAAGTTTGTCGATATATTGTCGATGTTTGCCGACATTTTCGCCAATAAATCCGATAATTTGTTTTTGGACCTCGGTGATATATTCCCCGACACGATATTTGTAACTTTAGGCTAGAAATTGTACTTCTACTTGGCTTTTGTTCCATATTTGATGGAGGCATCCCACTTCTTGGACCTCTCTCTTAATTGAGACTTGTATGTGTGGCTTTGACGACCTTATTTTATGCATGTTGTTGGAGTAGTCGGAGGATTTTGGTTTCTTTACTCCTCCCTAGGATAAATCTAGGATGTTCATTATTATTTTATTGTAGAAGGAAAAGTAGTTGAAAGCTATATAAGGATTTGCTCTCTCCTTCACTTCCCATGGTTGGATTTTGGAGTTTTTCTCCATGGAGCTTAATGGATATATCTTTGTTGATGCATATTGAAGTGTAGAGGTTTCTTCTCCTATCAATGTGAGGCTTGTATTTCTATTTCTAAATGTTCTTAATGATGTGTAAAATTGCTAGAACTTGTTCTTTTGGGGTCATATGGGAAGGGTATTACCACATTGGAAGGGTTTTATGTGAGAAGTCTCTCCCTCCTTCTACCTTTGATGTCTTATGCATGATTGTATTAACTTGCACCTATCATCTTGTAGAGTTGTTGCTTGTAATACTTCATTGTATAAGTCACGCACTAATTAGCAATGTTTTGATGTGTAACCGTTTGGGCCCTCCAGGTTTATTTTCTACACTCATTTTTCAACATGCTAGGGTTTCTTGTGGCATGCTTTAGTGGCCCTTGTTGCTTTAACCATTCATGAACTCACCCTCTTAGATTGGTCCCTTCACTCCATCTTCCCTTGTTTGGATTGGCACTAGTCTCTTGGTCCTCCCATCACTTTCTTATACTGCAAAAGACAAACATTTTTCTAAGCTATGATTCTCTTCATATCACCTTGAGCCTCATTGCCAGTCTTAGCAATCCTATCTTAGGGAATCCCCCCTTGTGTTGGAGAAGAGCCAACCTAAAGTGTAGAAGAGGGTTGGTGAGGTGACAATGACCTAAATCTTGGTTCCTCTTGGGTGAGCATTGTTCTTTTGGGCTTTAACATCACATGCTAGTTCGAGAGGTAACATACGTCACATGCCCTTCAAGTGTTGATTGTGACACACTAGTCCTTTCATTTAAATAATGTTTTATGACTCCATTAGCCCTTATGTCGATAGGCACCGGTCACATCATCTCATTCCTTGGTTTCCCTCTCCTTCCATTTCCTTCTTTTACACATCCCTTTCCCCATTTCCTATGCTACAAGTGACCGCCATTTTGTTAAAGCTTACTCTTCCTATTTCACCTAGAGCCTGTACTCCATAGCCTTAACAATCTTAATTAGGGATACCCCCCTTGAGTTGGAGGACAGCCAACCAGAAGAAAGAGGAAGAGCCTTTGAGGTGACAGTGGGTGGCCTTCCTAAAGTTGCACAAGACTAGTTCCTTGATGCTTGGGACTTTACATCATTTAGGGGGGGCTAGATTTTGTTGCAACAATAGGTATGGCAAGAAAGAAAGCAATAATCCCGATAACTAACTATTGACAGTTCCAAAATGTTGTAATGCAAAGATGCAAATGCTAGTGGCAATCGCCAATACTGCTTCTCACAAAACCTAACATAGCATAATAAATGAGTAGATGCAACAAAAGGTATTTTGCAATCTTGTTGGCAATTTATCTTGATCTCATTAACAATTTCTCGTCATCTTTACTTTGCCAGTCATAGATTAACAGAATATAGCATCAGCAAAACTTTCGGATCAACTATAAGAAAAGATGATATCTATGTACTAGTTAGGTGCAGAGGCAAAAAAATTGTCCAAGTTAACTTGAATTTGCCAAAAGACTGTCTTTAATCACTCTCAAGGTTATGTAAGGATTTAAAATATATGTGAAATATATTTGACTAATAAATGCAAATGGGGTTTTCTTTTCCCTCGTGAGGACATGTTTTAAATATATCTCTGGATTCTACAGAAATCAAGATCGTTCACAGATCGGTTTATAAAATTTGAACAAACTGAAAAGAACTCCTTCAAGAGAGATATCAAGAATGATGCCTACAGAAAAGGTGGAGCAATGCATGCCTTCATTACAAGATGAGATCTCATTTCCTGGTGAACAGCTAGTGCACACAATGCATCAGTTATCTCCTCCTCTAACCTTGCTGCAAAAGGCAATACTCTAATTAGGTAACTAAACATTGTGCTATCTTTGGATTTATTCAATGGCATACTATTGAACAAGTAAACCTAAAAAATCACATGATTAACATTCTGTATAATAAAAAAATAACAGTATTTGCAAAGCAGAAAACATACCATCATCTGTGCACTCCAGTAAAGAAAGAAGCTTCGTATCAGTTTCTGTTGCTTTTATAACCTGCAACCCTTCACCACTGCATTCCCCTTACAGTAAGGGAGACATAAAAAGGGTACCATATTCACAAACAACCTCAGAAGAACATGGCATTAATTTACTCATGTGAAATATGAACAAAACTGATTGTAGATAAGAAGCTCTAATTATTACCGCTGTGCCAAAACAGTTACTGCAGCTACAACATTAATTTGAAGCCCCTTATCTCCATCCTGATTTTCAAGGCATTGCAAAAGTCTTTCCATCTAAAAGCAACGGTAGATTAGAAGCTGAGAACAATAACAAGACTGGCAAGATAATGTACCTTGAAATTTGAGAATAACAGTCCAATATCAGTCACAAACAATTGACAAAAATCACTGGACATGAGCAAGGATCAATTGCATAAATATCTGAAGTTGCATACCAGGTGAGGCGACTCTGCAACAGCTATATAATGATGGAGGCTTGCATTCATGATTGCTGTAAGAGCAGCACAAGCATTTCTCTGCAGTACTAGTTAAGGTTAGGAATGGCAATCAATCAATAACTAAAAAATAATTCTGTATTCTCCCTCTTTTTTTGTCTTGTTTAGCGTTTTTAATTTAGATCTTGTTCCTTCACACACATCTGCATATGCAGGCACATACAATTTGTTTCTCAATCAAGGTAGACATGAACAAGAAAAAAGTAATTCTAGGTATCAGTTAGTAGAAAAGACTCTAATAGCAACTAAGAAGTAAATTGTCTAAATGTTCACATGCTTTCACAAAAGTTTGCTGTGTATTGATGTTATGTGACCAAACAGAATTGCATCAAAAACTAAAAGAACGGACAAATTATCCCTGAGAGGAACTTCCAACAGTTTTGCTTTATATGGTTGTTCTCCAGAAATCACCAGTAGACAAAAAATTGCTTTATTGAGAAGAATTTTGGATGCGGATGCTGTGCCTAGTATTGAAATTTAGAAAATTTGAAAAATCATAAGAAGAATTTTGGATGTGGGATGGAAAATCTGATGAATCATAACTTACAGCAGTGCCTAAACAATCCACAGAATGCAGGGTTGACTCAAAGAAAAAACTATTATGTTCCGCAGTGAGAGTACCAACCATCAACAGAACTAAAAACTAGTATCCATATCCCAAAGAAATGAGCGGCATGTCCCCTATCAATAATATTAGTTGTAACAAAGGAGATCTGAGGTGAAATCTGTACTGAGGTCGGAAACTGGAACTGCTCAAGAGCCTGTTATCAAATTTATAGTAGCTGGGATCTACTATCATTTCCAGACCAGATGTCCCAGGCCAGAGCCAGTCCTTTACATGAGAGCATTTAGTACAACTTTGATGATCATTGGCAGAGTACATTCAGAGGCAGCTAGACTATTCAGAGCAGTGCTATCAAAGTACCCTTGTCACATCCGTGCCCTCTTCATGGATCCCGGAGGGACATTTGTTAGGCCATTGGTTCACTTATCAGAGCAGCAGAGCAGCCAGTTGGTATACCTTCCTTGCCTTCCAGACTGTCAGAGGTATTGCAGATCCAGATGCAGATATGACTGAGAAGGTATATGGCATGAGGTTTGTGCTTATTGTATTTCTTGATTATCTTAGCATATTTGACTTGGCATATGTAGTTAGTAGTGGTGATCATGGTTTGTTATTTGTTTCTAGACTTGTGATTTTAGTAGAAGTGGTCGTAGTGTTAAGACTCCGGTATATGCTCACTAGTAGGGTTAGCCTCTATACAAACTAGATCGTTCTCCATTTTGTCTGGCACCATTATCACTTGTCCTCCCGTCCATCCACTGTCCATATTGCAATCTTTAATCCCTTTGACTTGGATAAGACTGATGTACTTGAAGATTGTGACCTCTGTGCTTGGATAGATCCCATGTTTATTTGTGTCTCGGCTCTGGAGTGTTGGTTTATGGATCCCGTCGATCTCTCTCTACTTGTATGATGCCTTGTGGATTGAGTGCGATTCTTGAAGTAAGTTTCTCACTGGAAGTGTCTCCCGTAGTCCTCGAAGCAAGTTATCCTTGTCTGAAATAAATGCAAACCCTTGACGAAAGCCACAACTGGTTGTGCTTTTCAGCACATGTAAAATCAAAGAAGGGTCATAAAATGAAAAGGCCATGAATAAAAATGCATCAGTACACATGAATGTCATATCTAAAGGAATGCAGGCCTAATTAAAGTCAAGACTTGCAATGAAAAGCAAGTAAATATCATAAAGTCTTGCAATGAATAGCAAGCTAGGATACTTGTTAGAGTCTATGAGAGACTTTTCCAAGCATTCTATCCATTTGTGGGACACCTCCATCCCCTAGTGTTCCTCTGTCCAGCATACATCACTTTGGTATCCCTTTTCCCTTTATCTGAGAGTTCATTGAGTCTATCCAATAAGTCAAGCAAACGCTAAGACTAGCCTTGTTGCGTCTCATCTCACCCAGCCTAGTGAGGAATGATCTCTTTTGTAGATTGGATTGAATGTCAAAGTGAGTATATGGTAGGAACTTCACTTTTGACCATGCAACTGCTTGAATTATAAGTCCAATTTATACATTTGTTGTATTGATCACCATTGTTGCATGCTACTAATGCCTCTAGTCTGCTACTAATATGATTAAGAATGTACTACTTACACCTCCTGCATGCAGAGACACTCAGTTTTTGGCTCAGTTAGTGTTTTTTATCAGTTTTGACCTGGTCAACTATTTTCACTTGGTCAACAGGCAGGGCCCGTAGATGGATGTGGCTACCATGGTTTGATTGATGTAATTTGGTTCCTTTGGAGGCCAACCAGACCATTCCATGCTTCAGTTTGCAAAAAATTGCCATTATCATTATTTTTATAAAGTCAGCGGGCAAATTTTTAATTAGAAATGGTGGAAATTATTCACAGATGCTATTACAGGTTGCTCCATGGTGTATGAGTAATCACCATTTATGGATTTGATGTTTCTGAGTTCATCTGTGCAGTTATTTCAGTGTTTTTGGCAAGGGAAGATGATATTATAAGAAGAGTTGATATTTACAGAGCTTTTCAGCATTTTAATTACAAATGATCAAAGTGACCATGGCTTAGCAAGTGAATTCATTGGTAAGTGAATGGCAACGAGGTGACTTAGTTTTTGTTCTTATGGCTCTAGAGGGTCCCCGGACACTTTTTCCACGTGGGTTTCCATCATCGGGCTTCAGCATGAAATCTTTGCCTCCCTTGGGCAAATCGCACTTCCTAGAAGGGGCGCACTTTTTGATGATGTATCTCATTGTTATATCTTGTACCTTGTGGAAAGTGTTATGTTATGTCCCTAGGGGGCACAACCTAGCCCATAGGTGACCGCTTTCATGTTATATCATGCATTATCACTTCGTATCTTATATTTGGGCGTTATTAGGAACCTCGCCCCCCTCTAGTCTAGTGATCCATGTAGTGAGTGTGAGATTAGATCTCCACCATTGATTATCATTGTATTATGTTTTAATCTCAACCATCCGTTAAAAAGTTGGTTAGGGATTTGGTCTCTCACAAATATATTTAAGAGAGGAGACCCCTCATTGTAATGGACTTTGGCTCTTGGATTGAAATAATAGAAAATCTTCTTTAGCAAATACTTGTGATCTTTTTGAAGAAGTTCAAGAATCGTGTTGTCTTTTCTCTTCCCTTTGACATTGAGAGATCCATCTTTTATCTATTGGCGAAATCGTGGTGTGTTTTACTTGCAGGAGGAGGGCGCACTTAAGGAGGGTGAAGTGGTGGAGATATCTACTCTCTCTCTCTTTTCAAATCACCAATTCAACAAGGGGTTTCTTGTGTTATTCTTGCTAGTCCTTTGATCACTATTCCCTTTGTCTCTCTTGCATGCAAATTACATTTCTTGTGATTCAATATCAAACACAAGATTATTTGTGGTGTTCTTGTGTTTCAAGAGGGCAATTGAAGGAAAAGCCATAGCATAGAAATCGATCTCAAAGTTGGAAACGTTGGAAGAGGGACATCAAATCTTGGCATCTCTTGGATCCAAGTAAGTTCAATTTAGTTTTTCTTGTCTTTCTTCTATTCCATTGTCGGCTTAATAAAATAAATCTAAAACCCTCATTAGTAGTAACTAGGAAAATTATTCCCACCATTGTGCTTCAAATTTCAAATTTCCGCCACTTGGGTATTTTTCATAAGTGCCAAAAACCTTTAAATCCCCTAGGGCGTCATCTTCAGAGACCCCTTAGCCCATCTTGTAAGGCACTAATTCAAACAGCTAAGACACCCTTGTGGAAGAAAGGCAATTTTTTTTGTTTGTGGCTGGATTTTTGCTTGTAATCTAGGCAAATTTTTGTGTTTGACTGGATTTTTGCTTGTAATCTCTTTCCACTGTCATATCTTGTTATCAAGCAAATAAAATAAGTGTTAGGAAGCCTCTAACTGTGGATCCAACCTCTTCTCTGGGAATTTCTAATTTCCCAAGCTCAATCCCCCTAGGGTAGCGACTTCGGTATCTTTCACCTAGAAATAATCACCTAGATCACTGCTTATAATTTGGTTACTTAAACTAACTCATTTGGATTCCATTTTTATCATTGATAAATCCTTCATAATCCAAATCATATTAATTATCTTCAGTAGCTACCATTTCTGGTCTATGGTTTATCCACAGGTCATCTTACATTAGATAGAAATATTGAGATCCGGTGTCCTATCTTCGATCTTTCCCACCGGGATTGATCAGGGTCTCCTCCTTAGCCTTCAGATAATCATATATTGGCTTAAAGTGAAGAGAGTCATGTTCGTAGTGACAACCAAATCATATTTGGGGAGCAAGATCCTCTAGTGTCATCTCTTTAGTTGCTCGTCCCCTCTACGATCCTGGATAGGACAACCTTTTGGGGCAACTACAAGTTGTGTGATAACAGAGCCTCCTAGGAGAACTCCCTGGTATGGGCATGGTCGGAGGCATGATAATTTCAACTCAAGAATGTCCAGCTGGTTTCAAATCTCTTTCAAAACCACTATGCGGTGATAAGGAAGAGTTCCTCCCATTTAAGGGGTCGAGAAGCGCCCCTTCCAATTGCTATTCCTGTGAGGAACTAGGCCAAACAACAATAAAATGCCTTCTTTCGCAGATGGAATCAAATCTGAAGCAAGGATTAACAAAAATGCACCGTAATCTATTATTTTTGAATCTCACACAGGTAGGGTTTGATTATGGCCAATGTCCTACAAGTTAATTAAAAGAAGTGAGAAATCATCTCTATGATCCGCAATGCACATACAAGGATGGAAATGATGATTAGCATTGCAACTGCATAACTATCCAATTGTATAATATAATGAGTGTTCGGAAGGTAGCAATATTTTTTTATCTCTACTCAATTGATTAATCTATTGTTCTCCAACTGACTACGTACAATAAAGCATAGATCACAATTCACTTACCAAGCTATACTCTGTAGATAATCAAAGCAAAAGAGTTGATTTGGGTGTATGTGAATACATATAAAATCTAATATAAAATGAAATGGCTATTCAACGTATGGAGGGATTCAATCTCGTAGCATTGGGTATTGCAACAAGAATGGAATCACCTACCTTCATCCTTAGAGGGTACTATGAAAGCTGAACAAACATCTAAATCAAACAGAATTGTTTACCTACAATATATTTTGATACTATTTTACTAATTGGCAATCATACTTATCCCATAACTGAAGTTTATCTAACATGCAACTAAGCAACTTAACAAAGTCTATAGACATGTTAACTCATTTATCATAGGATGCAAAGTCTATAAATAGCTGTCCATTGCATTAATATGAAACTAGGAAATACAAGTTTACAGAAACAGTTCTGTTATAACAGGATATTGATAGACCAAGTTTGGACAAAAGAGATCAAAAGAAAAATTGTCTGTGAAGTGAAAATTTATTAGCAATGGAAGAGAAACAATTATGGAGAAAAGTATTTAATTGCCAAAAGAAATTTTTTATATAGAAGAATGAAAATTGGAAACAAAGACTTCTTTAAGGATGGATTCTAAAATAATAGGGTAGTGATCAGACAAGGAAGAAGGAGACAAACTGGATAGAACTCTCAGGAGTTGAAAAAACAAAATTGTTCATAATATATATTAAAAAAAACTTATTGAGTCATGAGTTAATCCTAGCTAAGTTACCGGAAACGGCCCTCCCACCCTGTGGAAACGCCGTTCAACGCTTCAGAAACGGATACGGATAAGATACGGCTGTGATACGCCTTTGATACGGATCTAGGAAAATGATACGTTTCCGGACTGTACGGATACGGATCTGCTGAAAAGAGAAACGGATCGGGAATTTGTGATACGGATCTGCTCAAAAGCGAAATGGATCAGAGAAATCGTGAGGCGTATCAGGGAAATCGTGATGCGTATCAGGAAAATCGTGATGCGTATCAAGTCATTAATTTTATGAAATTTGATGTATTTTAAAAAATCGATTTTAGAAATGTTATTATCGTTTAACACCTAAACCGGCCAAATGTTGACGACTTGACTCCGTATTTGTCTCCGCGGGAAGCATAGCAGCGATTTAGCACTGAGTCGGCGCTTGGAAGTTGGCAACTTGGCAGTGGTGCAGTGGTCCGAGAATCCGAGTTTCAGGCAGAGGTCCGTATTCTCCAGCAGAGGTCCGTCTAGCAGAGGTCCGAGTTCGTGAGCAGAGGTCGTGTTCGTCCAGCATTGGTCCGTGTTCGTGAGCATTGGTCCCGTTGAGCAGAGGTCTAACTCTCCGAGTGGTCGGCGTTGAAGTTTGTGAACTGTGTGACAGTGTGAAGTCGCTGGAGCGTTCGAGTCCAACTCCAGGTTAGTTTTTTTTTTTTTAAATGTTTTTAACTTTTTTAGGGCCAAACTCAAAGGCCAAATGGTTAATGGGGCTACCCTTGTCAGTTGTCGGGCCTCCTGTAGATTATAATCACAGTCCGTTGAAAGTTCAAACAATACACAGTCCGCTGAAAGTTGTGCTGTGTGCAAAATTGCATATTGACTGTTAGATTTTTTGGTATTTTAAAAATGAAAAAATATTTTAATATTATCTATTTATAATTTGTACTTTAAAAATGAAAAATTATAAGCAATTATTTTATTTAAATTGATATACAAATTTCATTAAAATTCAAATACAAATATTATAATATATCATTTTTATTAACAAACACTTAAGTTTTTTTTCCATGGAAAAAAATTTACATTCTATTTTTCATAAAGGTAGTTTAAAATTAAAACTTTAGATGTCTACAAAATGTGGCAGTTTTTAACTTTTGTTTAGAAATTAAAAATTAAAATTGTTTAGAAATTAAAAAATTTCAAAATTAAAATTAATTGTGGCAGTTTTAAAATTAATTGTGGCAGTTTTAAATTTTTAACTAATTCAAAATTAAAATTGTTTAGAAATTAAAAATTTAAAAACTGCCACATTATGACATTATGTTTACAAAATTTTCGGAATTAAAAGTATGTAATAAGCATTTTGTTCATCTTCACTGTTTCACATGAAATCCAAGCCGGTTCTTCTTCTTGTGATGTCTCCCTTCTTTCTCAGGCTTATAAATGTAATATTGTAATTGTTCCAGCCCTCCTTTAATAGTGCATTTGCACATTCATTTGACAGATCCTTAATGTATTGAAGTTTTGAACTCTCCGGCTAGCATTTCCATATTAGTTCCTATTCCTTGTAAATCAATATTCAACAGCCTTTTAGTTTTTTCTTTCATTCATAAAATCCACCCACAGTTATGAACTTATGAGTCTTCATAAAATCCACCCACAGTTCACTGTCTCAGAATTAGCTTACTTATAAATTTATAATAAGAGATTAAAAATTAAAATACAAACGAGAAGCCAAATGGAAATGCCAAACAGTGATAACTGATAAGAACTACAGCTTCATCTTTTAAGTTTTGCACATATCCGACAGAGAAGAATTCAAGAATATAGGATTAACAATTTAACACTAACAGTCTATAACTTACAAGTTACAAGGGGAGATTGAAAATTTGAAATACTAATGAGAACTAGAAGCCAAATGCCAGACAGTATTAACTATTAAGATTCAAGAACTGCAGCTTCATCTTTTGCAAATTTGCACATTTGTTTGGAAGTTGGAACATGTAAAACTTAATATGTGGT
Source organism: Larix kaempferi (assembly GCA_027924585.1). Classification (NCBI taxonomy): domain Eukaryota; kingdom Viridiplantae; phylum Streptophyta; class Pinopsida; order Pinales; family Pinaceae; genus Larix; species Larix kaempferi. The sequence goes on from BSBM01000456.1 coordinate 3,873,296, forward strand.
CACACTGTCATCAAGATTTTCATTTACTGTGCATGAATGCAGTAGAGAAAAAGGTACTGATTTAATTGAAATGAGAGTGAATTTGTGAAACAGTCAAACAGAGCTTTTGAATTTTTGCCATTGTTGCATAGTTTAGTTAGTTTCAATTTAGTTATTATTTAGTTTTACCTTAGTCATACTATTGAACTTTGAAGTACTTGCAGACAGGATTCTGGATTTCTTTACAAAATTGAAAATTCTAACAGTACTGTCAAAACTTTGGTCCTGCATGGTATAACAGAATAGCTACAGCCAACTAGTCATCTGCATCATGGAACATGAATTGTCATCCGCAAATGTTGGGGAGCAAGAAATTGAATCTGCCCCTACAGAAAAAATTGATCCAAAGTCTCCTCTTTGGAAATATGTAACTGTTGTGGGGAAGATCCAAGGAGGGGGGTCATTAATATGGATTTGCAGTGAATGCCAAAAGGAATTCAAGGCATCCTACACCCGGGTGAAAGCACATTTGCTTGGGATAAAGAACACTGGTATTCGGGTATGCACCGGTCCACCTAGATCAGATGGAAAAGATGGAAAGGGTTTGAGCAAAGAAAAAATAGCAAAGTATAAGAGAGAACAGGATGAGGCGGATGCTAAAGCAAACGAATCAAATGCTGCCTTTCAGTTCAAACAACCAACAAGAATGGGGGCACATTCATCAAGGACTCCATTTCCCTCTCATGAATTTGGTAGTCCTTCAAGTTCAAACTCAAAGCGGTCTAATTTGGGACCGCTTGAAAAGAGTTTTAATAACGATGCTCGAGGCACTGCAGATGAATCTATAGGCCGGTGCATTTATGCAAATGGCCTTTCTTTTAACCTTGTGCGATCTCCTTACTGGGCAGAAATGATTAGAGATGTTAATAAAGCCCCAACAGGATATGTTGGCCCTGGATATGAGAAGATCCGCACTACACTATTGAAAGGTGAGAAGTTACGTTTGGAGGGTGCATTAAACCCCATTCGTAATTCATGGCGCATATCAGGGGTGTCCATCATTTCTGATGGATGGAAAGATCAAAGGAATAGGCCTTTGATCAATGTGATTGCTCAAAGCCCTAAAGGGGCAATGTTTTTGAAAGCAATCGATTGTGAGGGGCAGCAAAAAGATGCTCAATTCATTGCTGACATATTGATTGAAGCAATTGAATCTGTGGGGGCAGAAAACGTTGTTCAAGTCATAACGGACAATGCAACAGTGTGTAGAGCAGCGGGCCTAATTGTTGAAGGCAAATATCAACACATCTTTTGGACCCCTTGTGCTGTTCATTCATTGAACCTGATGTTGAGTAAGATGGGGACTCAAATTGAGTGGATGCGAATTATTTTCGAAGAGGCAAAGGAAATACAAGCCTTCATCACAAACCACCACATGTCCCAAGGAATTTACAGGGAATTTGCAAAGTTGGAGCTTCTTAAGGTACCTAAAATTTAAAGATTAAAGTTTAAAGTTTAAACTTGTAAAGTTTGTTTCATTTTTCATTTTTCATTTTTCATTTTTAAATTTTAATTTATTGAAATCTTGTCACTTGCAGGTTGCAGAGACTCGTTTTGCCTCTCACATCATAGTGTTGACGAGGCTTATGCAGGTGAAAGAAGCTTTGCAGTCAATGGTATGCAGTTCTCTTTGGAGTCAATGGAGGCAATCCCAAACTAAAAGAGCACAAGGAGTGAAGAGGTTGGTTGTTGATGATGAATGGTGGGATAAGGTGGAGTATCTCTTGGCATTTACTAGGCCAATTGTGGATTTGCTACGCATGTTTGACACAGATAGGCCCAATTTGGGAGAGGTGTATGAGGGCATTGACTCCATGATAGAGAAGATACGAGTGGTCATCAATGCCAAGGAGCATGACCCAGATGAAGTCTTTTACAGAGAAGTAAAAGACATATTGACCAAAAGGTGGAACAAGATGACCACTCCATTGCACCTTTTGGCCTATGCAGTGAATCCTAAATATTATTCTGCAGAGTTACTAAATGATCCTGAAAGAACTGCACCAAACAAAGATCCAGAAGTCTCCCAAGGGTTTAAGAAAGCTTTTCGAAAGCTATTTGTAGACCCTGATGTTGCCTATCAGATTCGTGAAGAGTTTTCACATTTTGTGGGATCTGAGGGTTTGGGTGCAGGTAATGATTCTTTATCATCATAAGAATCAAGTTCATTGTTATTTCATATTGGTTTCTTATTCATTTCATATTTGTTTAAGATATAAGGGTTTGAAGTTTTAAATTTGGATGCAGATATTGAGACTATGCGGGACAAGACTAAACTAAGTCCAATTAATTGGTGGAACTTCCATGGTGGGGAAATTCCAAATATCCAAAAATTGGCCATCAAGATCTTGTCACAAGTTGCTAGTTCCTCATCAGCAGAGAGGAACTGGAGCACATATGGCTTCATCCATTCGGTGAAGCGAAATAGATTGGGCTCCAAGAAGGCTGAGGAACTTGTTTATGTCCATTCCAACCTTCGCCTTTTGTCACATAAGAATGATGAATACAAATCGAGGCCCAACAAACTATGGGATCTAGAACCAGAGTTACCCGACTTGGATATGACATTGAATGCCATGGCTCATATGAATCCATTTGATGAGGGGGTACCATCAAGTGGACATGGTAGCAATGCTCCCGCTTCTACTTCTAGAGGCGGTGAAAGTGCTAGTGTTGATGTTGATCTTCGTCATATGGATGAGGACATTTTTGATGATATGTAAATGTAATTTATAATTATGTTTTGAAATTTTGAACAATGAAGTATGAACACTGAACAATGAATATCATAATATGATAGTAGGTTGCCACTTAATTCGTTTTGTAATTTGTATATTTGACTTATGTTGATGATGATGATTATGTAATATGTTAATATGATGATTATGTAATATGTTTCATAAATGTTTAACATTTTAAATTTTAATTTTTAAATTTTATTTTTAGTTAGATTTTAAATATATATATATATATATTATTATATTATATATATACGCCGTTTCCTTGCCGTATCGTATCCAGAACTTTTGAAAATTTGCCGTATCCGTGTCCCCCCCGTATCCGTATCCGTTTCAGTGCAACTTAGAATCCTAGCCTTTCCTTCCTACTGATTGCACCAAGTAAACCAGAACCTTTTAGATGACTTGTGTACAATTAATCATAGGATCAAAGCCCCCTGTTTTCTTTAAATTTGCACCAAGTAAACCAGAATCTTTTAGATGACTTGTGTACAATTAATCATAGGATCAAAGCCCCATATTTTCTTTAAAACCTTTTCAATCAAAATGAGAACCACCAATTTTATCAAAAGGATCATCAACCATAGTTAAATCTCAACCAAAAATACAAAAATTAGACTCCAGATTATTAGCCAACCTTCCTAATATTTTCCCTATCAAAGTAAATAATTGCAGCATCAATATTAACTACACCCCAATCATTATCATTTTCTTTGAAGGAAACCCAAATGCATATGTTACGAGTGGAGGAACCTCGAGTTGTATTTCTTTATAATATTACGATTTTCAGTAAGGACAAAGAGGAGCATTTATAGCATTTCTAACCAATATTGGATGGCTTGAGGAGAGAGAACTATATACTAAACATCCAAGTGTGCTTTTCTTAATGAAAATATCTGTTAGAAAGTGACAACAAAGGAAGGTCTTCCTGGATGCATGTGTCCTTGCATGCAGAAGACATTAATTGGAAGCCAATTGTATTTAATTAACTTTTCCTAAGTTTACTTTGGAAACTTAATTAAAGTGATCTAATTATTGATTGACTTAATGAAACACTTTTTTATAAAGTGTAAGTGAAAATAATTAAAGTGATGGCCAGATCTAATCTTGGCCATCCAATCTCACCGGAGGATCTCATCCATAGATCTATAGTGAGGATTAGGGTTTTCGCTTAGCATTGAGTTATAAAAAAAAGATCAATTGGTGGAGAGGACACGCAATTGTATTCCGACAAAGACGGAAGAAAAGAAGTGTGAGAGAGAGAGTTTTTGCGAAGAAGATGGAGGAGCAGCCATTCTAAGAAGAAGGCAGCGCAGAGGAGAGAGAGAGAGAGATGGCGTGAGCAAGCACTGGGCAGAGGATTCCATACAGCAGGCACTGGGTAGAGGATTCCGTACAGCCGTCAGGAAGTACATTCCGTACAGCAGGTCGTACGGATCCGTACAGCTACAGCAAAGTTGCTGCAATGGGATCCATGCCCATTTGACAGGTTTTTCTCAGTATTTCTGTGTGGTACAATTTTGCCAATTGGGCAGAATTGAATTCTGATTTGTATTGTTCCATATTTTCTGAATAAAATAAAGATCTCATACTGCTGCACCGGTTTTCCCATCTTGGGTTTTGTTCGGGGGTTTATACCCAAAAAGATAGTGTTGTCTCGATTGATGTCATTGCTGCTATATTTCTTTCAGTATTGATTTTCTGCTGCATAGTGAAGAAATCCATGTGTGGTTATTGGCAGTAATTAGTTTGCATGCTTCTAGCCCTAGTTGGATTTTAAGGAAATTTACATGGTATCAAAGCTCTTCTAAGCAGGCTGAGAGAAAGCAGCAGGTTGGTTCGATAGATCACTGCATATCTATCCAAGGGTTTACAGGTACCATTCACTATGGCCGTACAGTTGAGAGTTGAGGATAGACTCCAAGGGGCACAGATATTTCCTACTTGGAAAGAGAGGATCACCAAGATCCTTGATGTCAGTGATGCTGATGAGCACATTGATGATCAGAAGAGTGCTCCCACAGATCCGGCAGATTTGGCCAAATGGAAGAAGATAGACTCCAGGGCAATGTTGATCAACTTAGATGGGGTGAAGGACCACATGGTACCTCATCTGTCCGGGAAGAAAACCGCATTAGAGATGTGGAAGGCTTTGGAGAGTCTCTACCAGAGTAAGAATGAAAACCGGAAGATGGTGCTACAGGAGAGATTGTGCAGTACCAGGATGGCCAAGGGTGAAGGAGTGGTCCCTTATCTTACAAGGCTCACACATATTAGGGATGAGCTTGGAGCAGTGGGCTCTAAGACTGAGGATGAGGAGCTAGTTCGTATAGCTCTCAATGGCTTCTCTAAGCCATGGGACGTCTTTGTCAAACGTGTGGTGGCTAAGGAGAAACTCCCTAACTGGCAAAGATTGTGGGATGACTTCGCACAAAAAGAGACCCGGATGGGTCAAGGTTCAGCTTCATCCAGCGGTGCTACACAGATCGTGGATGAAGAAGCTCTAGCCCTAACAAGCAAAGGTAAGGGGAAGGCTAAGAAGAAGAAGGGTGGCAAGAAGAACTTGGACAACATCTCTAATTGGAGTATCTGAAGAATCTAGTCAACATTTAGAGATCTATGGGAAGAAGGTCCCTGAAGACAATAGAATCGCCCACAGATCTTGTAGAAAATTGGACATCGAAAGATGAAGTGCTCCTCGATCTCAACCTCTCGAAGGTGACATACCTAGCATAACTTGTCTGACCAATCAAGTCGGTTATCTGTCTCTACCCGGAGACATTGAGAGCCCACTTTGAACTGGCCTACAGAAATACGAAGAGAATGTGCCCAATGGCCAAATGTTCAAGAGGGCTGAACAATGAGACCATCCCTCAAATCCAAGATGTGTGTAGAGTAGAAGGCCATCTTGAGACATAACTCCCCCTAAGGGTTGATCCAAGTAACCTGTACAAATTGTCTATAAATGTCATCTCTAATGATTATGTTCAACTCCTGCCTAGTCAGTAGGAGGTAACTAAGTGTCCAAGGAATACCTAAAAGGAGGAAGATGATCCATCGCAATATTGACAAATGCTAAAAGGTTCGCAACGCCCGCAAACCAACATCTAGAGCATCCTGGAGGGTTGACTGAGGCGATGGCCTCATAAAAGAGATAGGCCAAGTATGGGTACCGATCATGCCCCTTCACCGAGTCGAAAAGCTCCTTTGGCGATGTAAGAGATTGACAAGACTAAACACGGCCTCAAGCTGGAAAGGTTGAGCACCAAACTCTGTGAGTACAATGGGATGAGGCACTATCTATTTGCATTTGATGATGCGATGGAGGAGGACGATCTGCACTCTCTCTGTTGAGGCCCAATCACAGTCAAATAGGCATGGTCGCCACACCTCAAAGCCATAGAGGACTGTGGGTCGGATTAGAGTATCCATGAGAAACATCTTGGATGAGATGTCCTGGAAATGGTGTCTGAAGCACTATCTCTCAAGAAGGGTTAGGGATCTATATCCTTTATTAACCTGGGGATGAAGAGCATGCCACAAACTAAAACGAGGTCCTGTGAACTAAACCCTCAAATAGGTATAGTTGCTAGCGATCTCAATCTCCTCCCCTCCAAAGAAGAAATGAAGATCAATAAGTAGCCTCTTCGATCCATTGAAGATCATGACTTTGGTTTTACCCAAGTTGACTGTCAACTAACGAAGATCACAAAAGAGGGCCAAGGCATCTAACTGTCTCTGCAATCCCTTCGGAGATGACTTCATATCACGGTGTGTAAAATGACCACCTATTAATCATAGAATATGGATATAAGCTCATCTTATTGACATGTTACATTGTAAATAAAGATTGTTGGTAAGGTGTTGACACAAAAAGGAAATCCTTCCAGTTCTGTTAATCTAAAACCAAAAAAATCAATCCATGGCACAATGGATGTACCATAGGAATACTTATGTTCAACAATTTTTCCATGATATCAATCATCTATATTCTCCTTTTCCTAAGATTTTGTGTAGTTTCCTTGAGATTCAACATTCTGGTTCATCTGACAGATGAATCTCTCATAGAAAAAGATGTGTTATATCATTCAAGATGACATGTCATTGAGGTTTCACCATCTATTAATCTCATCTAGTATGATATTTCATAGATACTACCATATGTTACAACCTGGTAATATAACCTAATGCATACAGACTAGCAAAAGAGAAGCATCATCAGAATGTTTGTGAATAAATTCACACCTTCTTTCAGCTTAAAGACAACATCCATGCTTAAAGTCAGCTAAAAAGGATTTATAAAATTAGAGTGCATATTTACCCGAACATGAATAGATCCTGCATTTTCCAATAATAATGATAATTGAGTTACCTGTAACCTCGAGAAAGAGAAGATATCAGTATTTACATGATAAACAAGTAAATATCAAAAAAGTTACAACAAAACAAATACTTTATCTTCATCCACAGAATTTCGCATCAGTAAAGTTCCAATCTAATATTCAAGACATTTTACAACAAATCCTCATGGAAAAAGACTAAGACCATTATCAATGTTCAAACTCACAAGCAAGCTTGCACATGGGGAACTTTTGGCAATGTAAAACAGAGAATTAGAAATATTAAAATTAGACATCCCCTAGTACAAAAGCAGGTTTAATTAGCTGGTGATCACATCATCATCTGTTTCAAAGGACAGACTTGAGCATTGGAATGGTAGTGCTGACAGAGCTAATCTGAGACAATATGTTGTCTTTCTTTCATAATACAAGGGTGTTGATTTAAAATGGAAAGTCAGAAGCAACCAAAAGTTTCATTCCAGGATGAGTTCTGTAAAACCATGTTTGGAAAGCCTGCTAAGTAAGAAGGTGGAATTCGGGACACAATGCTTTGTATCCACTACATAATATTTTGCTACAAAAACAATATCTGTGTAGAGGACAGTGAAATTGATTTATTTTAGACCTTTGTCAAACTAGTTATCATATACATATGTAAATTATGGAGAGGTATATAGATAGAGGATCGGGACTCTATCGATTGAATAAAAATGCTACTTATCAAAAGCTGTTCAAGACAAGTAGGTGCAACCAAACAGGCATCAACACAATAATTTAGAAAAATTATAAATAGTATGCTTTAACAAAGCTGAGATACAGATAATAAAAAGCAATTGGCTGAACTATGAATCGCACTTATTTGAAAATTTTGCACTATACTAATGAAGAAACAAACTGCCTTCATGACAAAGATAAGAACTGTTTTAGATGAATAATTCAGATTTTTTTCTGAAATCTGTTAGAAAATAATTGAATCGAATTTTCTTAAAAGTTAAGTGATTAAAAAGAAGTGCATGGAAACTAATACACCTGTGTAGGAAGCACTTGATAAAGCTGACTGAAACAAGAATTGTTATGTTTGAACAAAAAATTAAAACAAAACAAACAAATGAAAATACTGGACAAAAAAAACAATGGAGGAGAGCAACGAAGGTGAAAGATGGACTGACATTAAAAACAAAATTTCTAACCCCATATCCAACAAACAATGCAAAATTAAACATTCAATTGTCTATGATAAATTAGAATGCAAGGCAAAGATCACTTTTACACCAAAGGCCAAGCGCAGCTCTAAAAAATGTCAAAATCATAGCATTGTTTTCAAGACAAATTTTACCTCGAACTAAGAGAGATGTAGACCTCTTAACTAGCATTAAATAGATAAAGGAAACAATTGCACATCACAAGGTAAGGTACATTGGATAAGTTGGGGCAGAATTAGTTAAACCATTAACACGATTAAGCAAAAACAAGGAAACAGGACAAAAGTCATCTCAAGGGGGCATTCCAACAAATTCTTGAGCCATCGGGATTTAACATTATACCCAGACTTCTTAATGAATAAATAGTAACCTAGAATTTCAAAGGAATATGCATATCCCAACTTGACAGTAGGTTCTAAATAGCATTGTGCATAGTGAATGGAGGGAGAATATCATGTAAAAAGTCAGAAAAACTCAACAATAGCTTCTTGTTAGATGTTTGGATTCAAGTTGTATCCTAGTGTTTTGCAAGTAATATCTAATGGTAACAAAGTGGATAGACATGTAATATCCTAATAGCCCTATATGGAACCCTGGAAATTATGTTGATATCGATTCCTCAAGCGCAAAAGAAAAGGCCAAGGGCCGCCATGGGATGGCAAGACACCGAACATGCAAGATAGTGTGGCCTTGTGAAGCAGGTATGGTAGTCACGTGGTAAGTAAGGTAAGTGTATAATCACTTGAATTAAATTGGATTTATTATATAATTTAAATAATTTACTGTGAACTTTGGGTCAACAACACCCTCGGAGCACCATAGGGCAAAGAGGCATGAGAGGGGAATGAGGAGGAAAGTGACTTAACCAAGTTGACAAGTGGCAACAGGAGGAACCTTTGACCTTTCCTTCTTTTTGACACTTGTCCTTACCTAATACCTTAAGAAGTTTATTGTCCTTGCTTGGGCTTGCATGCAGCCAGCTCACATGGGCATGCAAGAGCATTCTAACAAAATGTTGGAATTGAGAATGGGATCATTCTTCACCATTTGGAAGGATATTATAGACCAATCTGGGCAATGTCAGATGCCTCTTCTCCATTCTGAAGAGGGTTGAACAATTCTGAACAAGTATGGACCTGTTAACCCCCAGGTGTGTCTCCACAACCAAAGGGTTAAGATCCAAAGAGATCCTATCATGTTGGTTCTATTTCAGGTTCATCCAAGGTTTCATGGTGACCACCAATTGTTTCACTGTCAATTACATAAGATTATGAGAGACTGCTATTTTCAGCAATTTTGTTTTTGTTCAGAGCCAGAGCTCCCGAGCTCGCATGGTAGAGATGTTTTTATATTGTTGATCCTTGTGAGATCACGATGCCGATTAGCCTTTTCAGTGCGACATGCAAGCAATTTCAGGACAATGTTATTTTTAGCCGTTAGGTTTTCAAGGCTTGCATGTCGTTTCTGAGCACATATTTGGATTCCTTGCCGAAAGACAAGTATAATGAGACTATTTTCATGTACATGAAACCTTGCTATTTTTAGTAGTGTCTATTTTTAGACATGCTATATATAGCAGGGGTCTCCTAGCAGTTCTCTTCATTTTTTTATTTTTTCCTATTTTTTAGGATTTGGACTGCTATCTTTGGCATGCCTATTTTTAGCAGGTCTACATTTGGCAGGTACAGTGGTGGAGTTGTCCCAGTTCTGATGGGTGGAAGATGATGAGTTAAGTACAAAAGTAAGCAAGTGGATGAGGTTTCAAAGTGACATGTAGAAGCTATTTGAGGATGGTATATTTGTATGAAATCTTGCTAAAACCCTAGAATAATGTCCAAACCCTAGGCTAGTTTGACTATTACAAAACCGAATAATAATTTGCTATATTTATCAAGTGAAAACCTAACTTGCCTTGTTTTTCTGAGGTAATATTATTATCGATTTTATCCACTCAAAACCCTAATTCGAATTTGCTAGTTTATCCACTCAAAACCCTAGCTCGATCTCTTGTTTGAAATCGGCATGCATGCTACAAGTTAGCATCTCCTAATCCTAATGTGCCTTCTTGTTTAACCATTGCATGAATGAGAACTAAAATTCCTAATTCAACCCCTCTTGCATGTCCACGCAACTATAATTGAAAATACCTTTGTTATTTTGAAACCATAGCTTGTGTTACTAGCTTGGCCAAGTTCAAACCCTAATTCACTTTATGGTTTGTAATTAATATTTTTGCTGGTAAATACCAAGCGGAGGGCTGATGCAACTTCACCTTTGGAGGACTTCAGTAATATTTTAAATAAAAATTTCAAAGTGTACATGCATGCAGGTGGCATCAGCCTCTTCGTAGGCTGATTTAGTATGGTTGGGTTGGCAAGTGATGGATAACTGTTAGGTTTAGCAGATCGCAGCTTTCAAAGAGGCTGTTGGGAGTTTATTCCTAGCACGAAAATATAGTATAATGCACAGAATCAGTGTTGGAGCAAATAGTTTTAGCAGAGGAAACCATAGTTACCAGGTCACCGCCTTAATGCATGCTGTTTGAAGGGTATATCACAGAATATTGCATGCAGACTTCACTAATATTTGGGACAAAACAGCTACAGGTTTCTACTAAACAGAGCTGAAACTGGTAGATTACGAATTGGCAGTGAATTACAGCAGAGAACTTTTAAAGGGATCCGCTCTAATGGTGACAGGCAGCCATATGTCTTTAGGTATTATTACTTACTGTGGGATTGAGAGATATACCGTGCTTTGTGTTATTTCTGGTACATTTTCAGATCCGGTAAAGTAGGTATAACAATCAAATCAACATGTTTGAAGGCCGGAAAAAGGCAAGTAAAGGGCCTAGTTTCATCCCTGGAGGTTGGACATTTGTTAGAGTTTAATCAGGTCCACCATCAAACGCCCTCAAAGATCCACCAAGAAATCTAGGGGAGGTGCACTTTCTTAGCAGAGTAGATTCCTCAAAAGATAAATATTTTTTGGTTTTTTCAATTTTATGATTTTTAGGGTTTTCATAAATATATGTTTTTGTATTTTTCAAGAGGAGAAGGGATTAGACCATGGTTTTTACCCTAGGGGAACAAGAGATCAAAGTTAATGTCCCTTCCTAAATTTGGCAATTCAATATTTATGAACTAGGTCAAAGACTAGTAACCCTAGGCGAGTCAAAGTAGACCTTAGCCTAATTAGGCAAATAATGAATTCCAAGGCCCACTATGGAGAGCTCCTTCAACAAGAAAGTCTCCACTAACAAGGTTAACAAGATGCAAAATAAAACATTGATTCACCTTGCCAAGGTGCACAAGAGGCAATGCTAAACAAAAGATTAGAAGATCTTGTAAATTTCCTTAAAATTCAACTAGGGCTAGAAGCATGCAAACTAATTACTACCAATAACCACACATGGATTTCTTCACTATGCAGCGGAACAATAAATACTGAAAGAAATATAGCAGCTATCACATCAATAGAGACAACTCAGTCTTTTTGGGTATAAACCCCCGGACAAAACCCAAGATGGAAAAATTGGTGCAGCAGTATGAGATATTTATTTTATTCAGAAAATATGGAGCAATACAATTCAGATTTCGATTATGCCAAATTGGCAAAAATCGTACCACAAGAAAACAATGAGAAAAACTTGTAAGTGGGCATGGATCCCAACGCAGCAGAGTTGCTGCAGCTGTATGGAATCCGTACGGACTGTACGGATTTCTGTACTGGCACCTCTGCCTGCTACTGTTTCTCTCCTTTGTCAATCTGCCTCTGCAAATCTTCCTTCCTTCACCGGATTGCTGCTCCTCCGTCTTCTTCTCAAAAACTTCTCTCTCACACTTCTTTTCCTTCGTCTCTGTCGGAATGCAACTGTGTGTCCTCTCCACCAATTGATCTTTCTTTTATAACTCAATGCTAAGCAAATAACCTAATCTCACTATAGATCTAAGGTTGAGATCCTTCGATGAGAATGGATGGACGCGATTAGATCTTGCCATCACTTAAATATTTCACTTACACTTCATATAAAAGTGTTTCATTAAGTCAATAATTAATTAGATCACTTTAATTTATTTTCCAAAGTAAACTTAGGAAAAGTAAATCAAATATATTTTATTGGCTTCCAATTAATGTCTTCCGCATGCAAGGACACATGCATGCAGGAAGACCTTACTTCGTTGTCACTTTCTAACACTCCCTCTCAACGAGGAAGGGATTCGGTAACAACCCCAACTTGTCTCTGAACTTCACAAACTTGAGTTTGCAAAGTGCCTTGGTGAATATGTCTGCTACCTGCTCCAACCGAATGGTTCCTCTCTGAACACAATCTCTGAGGAAGTGATACCGGATATCAATGTGCTTACTTCTGTGATGAAACACTGGATTCTCAGAAAGGTTGATACCACTCCGATTGTCACAGTGAACTATAGTAGTCTCTAGCTCACTCTCGAATAATCCTGAGAGCAACTTCCTCAGCCACATCCCCTCACATGTAGCCATGCTGGCTGCCATGTATTCAGCCTTTGCTGAACTCAATGCAACTGACTTTTGCTTCTTGCTGAACCAAGAGACAACTCCTAACCCAAAGTTGAAGAGGCAACCTGGAGTGCTCTTTCGATCCTCTACACATCCTGCCCAATCAACATCCGTGAAACCTACCAACTGTATACTCCCACTGCGCTCATAAACCAATCCATACTCCACTGTACCAGATACATAAGCGACCCGATAAGCTGCCTATACAGTGTTGGATCAAACTCCTTTGATCCCGATACATCAGTCTTCCTCCAGTTGGAAACTAGAGGTATGGCCATAGGTCTATAGTCCTCCATCCTAAATCTCTTCAAGATCTCTACTGCATACTTCCCCTATCCAATGAAGAAGCACCCATCTCTCTGCCAAACCTCCAGACCTAGGAGTAATACATCAACCCAAGGTCTTTCATCTCAAAATCCACTGCAAGATTAGACTTGCAATCCCTGATCAGCTCCTCATCTCCCGTAAGAAAGAGATCATCCACATATAGAACCAGTATGAGAGGTACCTCACCTGCCAAGAAGTACAGGTTATGGTCTGCCTCACTCCGCTGGAACCCCATCTCCCATAGATAGTTGTCAATCCTCAAGTACCATGCTCGAGGTGCCTGCTTGAGCCCATAAAGAGCTCTTTGCAACCTACATACATGCGACTTCCTACTCTCCACCTCAAACCCCTATGGCTGCTCAATATAAACCTCTTCCTCAATCACTCCATTGAGGAAGGCTGTCTTCACGTCCATCTGATGAACGCGCCAACCCATCTCTGCTGCCAATGTTAGGATAGTCCGAATACAAGAATACCTAGCGACAGGGGCAAAGGTTTCCTCATAGTCAATACCTTCCTTCTGCGAATACCCCTTCGCCACGAAACGTGCCTTGTACTTTTCCACCCTTCCGTCTACTGCATGCTTTACCTTGTAGATCCATCTAGATCCCACCACCTTCTTATCTTGTGGCCTTTGAACAACCTCCCATACCTGATTCTTCATGATTGAGTCATACTCCTCAACCATGGAGCTCTTTGCAACCTACATACATGCGACTTCCTACTCTCCACCTCAAACCCCTATGGCTGCTCAATATAAACCTCTTCCTCAATCACTCCATTGAGGAAGGTTGTCTTCACGTCCATCTGATGAACGCGCCAACCCATCTCTACTGCCAATGTTAGGATAGTCCGAATACAAGAATACCTAGCAACAAGGGCAAAGGTTTCCTCATAGTCAATACCTTCCTTCTGCGAATACCCCTTCGCCACGAAACGTGCCTTGTACTTTTCCACACTTCCGTCTACTGCATCGTTTACCTTGTAGATCCATCTAGATCCCACCACCTTCTTATCTTGTGGCCTTTGAACAACCTCCCATACCTGATTCTTCATGATTGAGTCATACTACTCAACCATGGCCTCTTGCCACACATCATGTTGTGCAGCCTCCTCGAAACTAGAAGGTTCAGAGTCAATCAACTTTGTCATTAGTGCCATATAACTCAGTCTATCTGGTGGTACGCTACGCCTGAAGGATCTCTATGAAAGACTCACCTGTCTGGAATCCTGAATTGTGGACCTATACCACTTAGGTCGTGGCCTAGTGTCTGCCTGCTGCAGCTACTGGATGTACTCCTCCTACTGCTGCTCATCCTCCCCATCAAAGATAGGAGGATCCTGTCCACCTGACTCCCTCTGACTACTAGAGCCTGTTGAATATTGTAACTTCTAAGAATATTATATTTGTACTTTATTATTCAAGAGATGTTTCATCCCTCCGAGGTGATCCTATTATGTATCCGGAGATGTTTATTCCTCCGATGGATTATGAACCGGGGTTATTTGATGCACCATGTGGGGGTCGACCCTAAGTTAATTTATTAAGGGTTATTAGACTCCCTTGGGAGAGGTTGGCCCCATAAGGGAAAAAGTCAGTCGGGAAACTAGAATAAGTAGAGGAGGATGTTCCTCACTTATCTCACACTTCCATCACTCGGAAAGTAGCGCACTTGTGAGAGAGAAGTCTGCATAGGAGGTAGAGAAGGAGCTCAAGTCTTGGAGCACATCTTGTATTTTGGTTGATCATCTTATTGAGGAAAGCTTTGCTGGGTTTTCTACCCCATGAGGGTTTCCCAGGGTAAAATCTTTGTCTATCTTGTGATTGTGTTTCTTTCAGTGATCTTGCTAATCAAATTAGTATAAACTTAACATTGTTGATTCTATTAAGGACCACTTGATTCCCCAAGTGGCATCCAAGAAGACCCCAAAGGAAATGTATGATGCCCTAGGAAGAATGTATGAAGGGAGGATTGTCAATAGGAAGATGAACCTAAGAACTCAGTTGAAGAATACCAAGATGAACAAAGGAGAATCCATTCAAGACTACTTCTCAAGGGTTTCCCAAATCAAGGAACAACTAGATGCCATTGGAGATACCCTTGATGAAGATGAACTTGTAATGACTGCTCTAAATGGTCTCACTAGACCTTGGGAGTCATTTATACAAACTATGTGTGCCAGAAAAGAAAGTATGAAGTTTGATATAGTATGGGAGGATTGTGTTCAAGAAGAAGCTAGGGTAGCCAATAGAGAAGCCCTTCTCAAGGAGGATGACCAAGCCTTGGCTACTCACACCAAAAGAAGAAGAAAGGGTCACTTCAAGAAAGTTGACCACAAGGAGTATCAACCCTCCCATAGATTTAATAGGAGAAGAGGAACAAACTCAGAAAGAGACCTCTCCACAGTCCAATGTTTCAATTGTCTTAAACTAGGACACTTTGCTAGAAATTGTACCTCACAAACAAAGAAGAAGAAGTTTGTTCACAAAAGACATCATGCACATATGGCAGAAGATGATAGTGGAGAAGAAGAAGAAGAAGAGGAAGAAGAGGAAAGGCCTCGAAAGAAAAGATCTAAAGTAAAGAAAGAAGATGCAGAAGAATATGTTCTATTTTCTGCACTATCTGGGTCTGTATCACCTGGAGAAGATACATGGCTCATCGATAGTGGTGCTTCAAAGCACATGACAGGTCAAAAGAAAACTCTCTCGAGACTTGAAGAAAAGACTTCTCCACAAAAGGTATCTCTAGGGGATGATTATCAATATCCCATCAAGGGAATTGGTGAAGCAAGCTATAAGCTTGATTCTGGAACACCATTGAAGATGAAAGAAATCTTATATGTTCCAAGTTTGAAGAAGAACCTACTTTCTATCTCAGCACTAGATAAGAAAGGCTTTAGAATTGCATTCATAGATGGACAAGTACTTATGTGGCCCAAAGGAATATCAATTGAGGATGCAATTGTTATTGATGAAGAGGAAGGAGGTCTTTACAAACTCAAGGGTCATCCAGAAGTTTCCCTTGTCCATGAAACTACTAGCCCCAGTGAACTATGGCATAGAAGGCTTGCTCACATTAACTACAAAGCCCTACCCTATGTAAGCAAGGTAGTTATAGGGCTATCACACTTAATGGTTGATCATAATGGCACATGCAAAGGATGTGAAAAAGGGAAGAATATCAAAAACCCATTTCCAAAGAGTGAAACAAAGACTAAGAACATTCTGGAGTTAATACATTCAGATGTATGTGGACCAATGCCCACCACATCCCTAAGTGGGTTTGAATACTATCTCACATTCATTGATGACTATTCAAGGAAGACTTGGATATACTTTCTAAAAGGAAAGAATGAAGTTTTTGGCAAATTCAAAGAGTTCAAAGCTTTGATAGAAAATCACTCAGAAAAGAAAATTAAGATTCTCAGAACAGATAATGGCGGAGAATATACTTCAAACGATTTTGAAGACTTTTGTAAGGAAGCTGGAATCTAGAGGGAACTAACCACTCCCTACAATCCCCAACAAAATGGGGTTGCTGAAAGAAAGAATAGAACCATCATGGAAGCTGTAAAGACTATGATACATGACCAAGATCTACCCATGTATCTATGGGCTGAAGCAGCTAAAACAGCAGTCTATGTACAAAATAGACTATCCCATAGTGCTCTTGAATTCAAGACTCCAGAAGAAGTGTTCACAGGAAAGAAGCCTGAGGTAAGTCATCTCAAAATATTTGGATGTCCAGTGTACATTCACATTCCAAAAGAAAAGAGAACCAAGTTGGATCCTTCTGGTAAGAAGGGAATATTTGTTGGATATTGTGAATAATCCAAAGCTTTCAGAATTTACATCCCAGGTTTCCATCATATGGAAATAAGTAGAGATGTAACATTTGATGAAGAAGCAGCTCTCAAGAAATCTAGGAAGTGCCAACTTGAAGAAATCTATGAAGAAGATACACCTCCTAGAATCACAGAGGCTGTGCCCATCCCTAAAGATGCTACATCAAAAGACCATGACATGTTAGAACCACAAAAACCCCCCATTACAAACTTATCTAGAAAAAGAAGGCCAGCATG
The DNA here is from genome assembly GCA_027924585.1 of Larix kaempferi. Classification (NCBI taxonomy): domain Eukaryota; kingdom Viridiplantae; phylum Streptophyta; class Pinopsida; order Pinales; family Pinaceae; genus Larix; species Larix kaempferi. Next base: position 3,890,567 of record BSBM01000456.1, read on the forward strand.
GGCTAGAGACATTATTCAAGGAGCTGAAAAATATGGAGCTCTTGAAGGCTCCACTAGAGAAAAGAAGAAACCAAAGCTAGTATCCAACTATGTAGCTTTGATGTGTGATCTTGTGGATCAAGAACCTATTAGCTATGAAGAGGCAGTTCAGAAGAAAGAGTGGGTAGAAGCAATGACAGAAGAATACCAATCAATAATGAAAAATGATGTTTGGGATATAGTTCCCAAACCAAAAGATAAAAGTGTGGTATCTTCCAAATGGATATTCAAAATAAAACATGCTGCAGATGGTAGCATTGAAAAATATAAGGCAAGATTTGTAGCCAGAGAGTTCTCTCAGAAAGAGGGAATTGACTATGAAGAAACATTTGCACCTGTTGCTAGGTACACTTCCATTAGAACTATTATGGCACTTGCATCTATGATGAAATGGAAATTACACCAAATGGATGTTAAGACAGCCTTCCTGAATGGTGTGATTGAAGAAGAAGTGTACATAGAACAACCACAAGGATTTGAGGTTAAAGACGGGAGAACACATGTATGCAAGTTGAAAAAAGCTTTGTATGGATTAAAGCAAGCCCCCAGAGCTTGGTATGGAAGGATCGACAGTTTCTTGACAAGCATGGGCTTTACCAAGAGTAAAGCTGACCCTAATCTTTATCTCAAAGTTATGGATGATGAACCTGTTATATTATTGTTGTATGTAGATGATCTATTTCTGACTGGAAATGAGAAACAAATTATCGAGTGCAAGAAGAAGCTCTCCTCAAAATTTGAGATGAAAGATCTCGGATTAATGCACTACTTCTTAGGTCTAGAAGTATGGCAAGAAGCAAAAGGAATATTTCTAAATCAAGGTAAGTATGCTATAGGGATTTTGAAAAGATTCGATATGTTGGAATGTAAAGCCATGGCCACTCCCATGGACTCTAACTTAAAGTTATTAGTTGATGACTCATCAAAGTTAATAGATGTGACTCTATACAGACAGATTATTGGGTCATTAATGTATTTGACAAATACCAGACCAGACATATGCTTTGCTGTAAATACCGTGAGTCAATATCTGGTGGAACCTAGAAGAGTTCATTTAATAGCTGCAAAGCATGTGATGAGGTATCTAAAGGGTACATTAGATTTTGGTCTATATTATCTTGGAAATCATGAATTCAAATTGCATGGTTACTCAGATTCTGATTGGGCAGGAAGTGTTTCAAACAGGAAAAGTACATCATGTGGATGTTATGGTCTTGGATCTGCCATGATCTCATGGTTCAACAAGAAACAGTCTAGTGTGGCTCTCAGTACAGCCGAAGCAGAATATATAGCTGCTTGTTCTGCTAGTTGTGAAGCAGTATGGCATCGGAAACTATTATCAGGATTGTTTGACTTAGAGATGGATCCCACTGTGATCATGTGTGACAACCAGAGTTGTATTAAGATGACAGAAAATCCAGTGTTCCATGATAAGTCAAAACACATAGAAATCCAATATTTCTATATACGAGATATGGTGCAGAAAGGAGCTATTAAGCTCGAGTATGTGAGCACTGATGAACAAATTGCTGATATATTGACCAAACCTCTGTCTCGAGTAAAATTTGAGTATTTCCGAGACAAGCTTGGTGTAGTTCAAAAGGACCCTCCTCGAAAGGGGGAGTAATGTAGACACTGATGATGAGATTGCCCACATCGACAATAAGGTCGATGATGAGGATACTTGTATTATTATACTTAGGATATTTATATTTCTTATATGTATACTTACGATACTTATATTTCTTATATATGTACTTGTATTGATGAGGATACTTGTATTGATGATATGTATACATGTACTGATGAGGATACTTGTATTGATGATATGTATGCATGTATTGATGAGGATACTTGTATTGATATATGTACTTGTACTGATGATGTACTAATGATACCTATATTGATGGGGATTGTATCTTCCCCGGACTTCGGTCCCAGAATTGATCCGTAGACAAGATGTCTCCGAGAATGAAGTCCTGAGTGGACAGGTGGGGATTGTATCTTCCCCGGACTTCGGTCCCAGAATTGATCCGTAGACAAGATGTCTCCGAGAATGAAGTCCTAAGTGGACAGGTGGCGATTGTATCTTCCCCAGACTTCGGTCCCAGAATTGATTCGTAGACAAGATGTCTCCGAGAATGAAGTCCTGAGTGGACAGGTGGGGATTGTATCTTCCCCGGACTTCGGTCCCAAAATTGATCCGTAGACAAGATGTCTCCGAGAATGAAGTCCTGAGTGGACAGGTGGGGATTGTATCTTCCCCGGACTTCGGTCCCAGAATTGATCCGTAGACAGATGTCTACGAGAATGGGTCCTTAGCGGACGAGTGGGGATTGTATCTTCCCCGGACTTCGGTCCCAAAATTGATCCTTAGACAGATGTCTCCAAGAATGTGGGGATTGTATCATCCCCGGACGACGGTCCCAGAACTGATCCGTAGACAGATGTCTCCGAGAATGTGGGGATAGTATCATCCCCGGACTTCGGTCCCAGAATCGATCCGTAGACATTTGTCTCCAAGAATTGATGATAGGACTGCATCGTCCTTGGTTCAAAATGTACGTGATGGGATTGCATCGTCCCTAGACATGAGACTTGTCTTAAAGAGATAAGAATTGATCATCCTGGAACTTGATTTGGATTGTATCATCCATTGACCTATGTCCTAAAGAGAGCGGGATTGATCATCCTGTAATTGGATCGTGTGTATTGCAGAGTATGCTACTATGATGATGATCCAGATGCTGTAGATCGAGACGATCTAGATGTTGTAGATCGAGATGATCCAGATACTGTAGATCGTGATGATGACGATGCTGATGATCGTATGATGACGATGTTGATGATCGTATGATGACGATGTTGATGATCATATGATGACGATGCTGATTATCATGTGATGACGATGCCGCTTATCGTGATCAAGAGATCCAGATGATGCTGTTGATCAGAGGATCCGATGATGATGATGATGATGCTGTAGCTAATCGGGTACTGCAGAAGATGAAGACTCAATACTGATGATGTTGATGTTCCAGTATTGACTATGTTCCAGTAACTGCTTGAGTTACTGATGATGATTTGAAGAAAGCTTCCAATGATTTATAGATGTATCATGTATGATGTAGTTGATGACTCCTTGCTCCTGCAGATGTTGTTATAATATCCTTCTCGTTAAGGGGGAGTGTTGAATATTGTAACTTATAAGAATATTATATTTGTACTTTATTATTCCGGAGATGTTTCATCCCTCCGAGGTGATCCTATTATGTATCCGGAGATGTTTATTCCTCCGATGGATTGTGGTAACTAGGGTTATTAGATCCACCATGTGGGGGTCGGCCCTAAGTTAATTTATCAAGGGTTATTAGACTCCCTTGGGAAAGGTCGACCCCATAAGGGAAAAAGTCAATCGGGAAACTAGTATAAGTAGAGGAGGATGTTCCTCACTTATCTCACACTTTCATCACTCGGAAAGTAGCGCACTTGTGAGAGAGAAGTCTGCATAGGAGGTAGAGAAGGAGCTCAAGTCTTGGAGCACATATTGTATTTTGGTTGATCATCTTATTGAGGAAAGCTTTGCTGGTTTTTCTACCCCATGAGGGTTTCCCAGGGTAAAATCTTTGTCTATCTTGTGATTGTGTTTCTTTCAGTGATCTTGCTAGTCAAATTAGTATAAACTTAATAGAGCCTGTGCCCTGTGTCTGAACCTGTACCTGCGAATCCTCCAACTTGACTCCCTCTGAGCCCTCAGTTGGCTGCTCCTGTGCTGGTAAGTCCATGGATCTTCTCAAGGCTCTGTCCTCGTCAAACTGGACATCCCTGCTCACAATGATCCTCTTGCAAGCTGGGATACTCTATAAGCCTTGTAAGTCTCACTATACCCAACTAGAAGCCCCTTCTCTCCAGAAGGATCCAACTTCTTCCTAGTGTTAGCATGAATGTGACAATAGCAGATACTCCCAAATATACGCAAATGACTCACGTCTGGTCTAGTACCTGTAAATACCTCCTCAGGTGTCTTCCTCCCCAATGCAGTGTGGGGACACCTGTTCTGGACATATACTGCAATCCGAAATGCCTCGGCCCATAGCAATAGTGGTAACCCCTGATCAAATAACATGGCCTTGGTTGCACTCACCAGTGTCCTGTTCTTCCTCTCTGCCACCCCATTCTGCTACGGGGTATGAGGAAAAGTGTGTTCCTTCTTGATCCCTTCTGATGCACAGTACTCCATGAACTCTCTGCCGGTGTACTCACCACCGTTGCCTATCCTCAATATCCGGATCTTCTTCCCTGTTTGGTTCTCCATGAGAGTCTTAAACTCTTGGAACCGATCGAAGACCTCTGACTTGCCCTTCAGAAAATAGATCCAGGTTTTCTTGGAATAGTCATCAATGAATGTGACACAGTAACTGTAAACACTGAAAGAATGGACGCTCATCGGTCCGCATATGTCCAAATGCACCAAGTCTAAGACCCTCTCAGACTTGTGCTCACTATGTGGGAAAGGCTTCATGATGTTCTTCCCCAACACACAACCCTTGCAGTGGTTGTGCTTGACCTCCTGAACTGAAGGAACTCCAATGACTTCCTGTCTTAGATGCCTCAGTGCACCATGGTGTAATTGTGCCATCCTCCTATGCCATAACTCACAATCACTACTGCTGATGTGGACCAGAGCCTTTGCAAGCTCAAACTGTAGTATGTAAACCTTCCCGCTCCGAACCCCAATCACCCTGTCCAATCTCTGATCTGACCCATTTGGTATGATATATACTTTCTTGTCACGGAAAGTCACTAGAAAACCCTTTTCTTCTAGTGTTGAAACTGATACAAGATTATTGGTCATCCCTAGGACATATAGCACATCAACAAAGCTGATAGGTTTTCCAGACTCCCTCTAAAACGATACAGTGCCAACACCCTACGCCTGATGTCGCGCATCATCTTCTAACTCAATATAGATATTTACTCCACTCTCTTGCAAGCTCTTGAAGAACCCTCTGTGTCCTGTCATGTGACAAGATGCATCCCTATCCACATACCAGATACTACTGCTGATGGAGCTTGCCATGCAAGCTATCAAGCAATAGTCTTCCTCAAAACTTTTGCTGAAATCATCCACCTTTGCAAATCCTGCCATCTGTGTGTTCTTCTTCTTCTTCTTCTTCTTCTTTGGGCACTGGGAAGCAAAGTGTCCATGCTTGTGACAAATGAAGCAATTGACTTTTTCCATGTCTAAGTTCTTATTGCCACCCTTCTTCTTCTTTGCCTTCCCCTTACCTTTGCTTGTTAGGGCTAGAGCTTCTTCATCCACAATCTATGTAGCACAGCTGGATGAAGCTGAACCTTGACCCATCCAGGTCTCTTCCTGTGCGAAGTCATCCCACAATCTCTGCCAGTCAGGGAGCTTATCCCTAGCCACCATGCCTTTGACAAAGACGTCCCATGGCTTAGAGAAGCCATTGAGAGCTATGCGAACTAGCTCCTTATCCTCAGTCTTAGAGCCCATTGCTCCAAGCTCATCCCTAATCTGTGTGAGCCTTGTAAGATAAGGCACCACTCCTTCACCCTTGGCCATCCTAGTACTACGCAATCTCTCCTGCAGCACCATCTTCCAGTTTTCATTCTTACTCTGGTAGAGACTCTCCAAATCCTTCCACATCTCTAATACGGTTTTCTTCCCAGACAGATGAGGGACTATGTGGTCCTTCACCCCATCCAGGATGATCAACATTGCCTTGGAGTCTATCTTCTTCCATCTAGCCAAATCTGTCGGATCTGTGGGAGCCACCTTTTGATCATCAATGTGCTCTTTAGCATCATTGACATCAAGGATCCTAGTGATCCTCTCTTTCCAAGTAGGAAAGTTTTGTGCCACCTGGAGTCTATCCTCAACTCTCAATTGTACGGCCATAGTGAATAGTACCTGTAAACCCTTGGGTAGATATACAGTGATCTATCCAACCAACCTATTGCTTTCTCTCACCTACTCAGAAGTGCTTTGATACCATGTAAATTTCCTTGAAATCCAACCAGGGTTAGAAGCATGCAAACTAATTACTACCAATAACCACACATGGATTTCTTCACTATGCAGCGGAACAATAAATACTGAAAGAAATATAGCAGCTATTACATCAATAGAGACAACTCAATCTTTTTCGGTATAAACCCCCGGACAAAACCCAAGATGGGAAAACCGGTGCAGCAGTATGAGATATTTATTTTATTCAGAAAATATGGAGCAATACAATTTAGATTTCGATTATGCCAATGTTATCACACCATAGTAGCTGGGCTACTATTCTTGCTTAGCACATATCTGCACATTTCAGAGCTTGGATTTTTCAGAGATTGACTATGATGAACTTGTTATTTGTGATCACTCATGGATCAGAGCAGTGTATTGTATCAGATTTTTGTTAGACCTTGTGCCAAGGCTGAGCCTTAAGAGCTTAGATTTGATGACCAATGTGACCCTTTGTTCCATACAGTTTCAGTTCAGTGCCCAGTAATTATATTGCAGCAGTGTTTCAGATAATTATTGATGATTATTTGATGTGATGTGACCTATGGACTTCTAATTACTGACTTTGGATTATTATCTTGTTGTTTTAGTCATTTTCATAGCTTTGATTTGGTATATGATTCATGATGTGGCAAAACTATTTAAAATGAAATCAACTATCTTGATGATGTTATAAATTATAAAATGGACCTATTACTTGCACACTTAGGTTTTCTGACAAAACTCATTGGTTTCATTACCCTCCTATGAGCATAGATATGGCCTTTCCTGACATTCTTGTATGCTAGCTTAGGCACCATTTTCACTTGACTCCATTCATCCATGACCTTCCTTATTTGACTTTCACCCTTGACTTGCCTTCTTAACTTCTTGATACTGAGGACTTCCCCATTTCTACCTCTGTTTTGGACCGCATCCATGTTTGTTTTGTGTCTCGGCTCTAAGTTGGTGACAAAACTTGCCTTTGGTGAGTTGGATTGTATGCCTAAAACATTATGGTCGGTTGTCCCGATGTTTGGCACTGTGCAGAACTCCCCCTAGGCACTTGAGATGTTGTTGGCTAAAACTTGAAGCTCATGTACTACCTATATTGGAAATATTTATAAATACGCCAATGGAAACTGTAAACTCTAGAATGTGTTTTTCAACACACGTGAGTAAAGGGCAAGAGCAATAAACTACTAAAATACTCCTCCAAGAGTATAGAAAAGGTCCAAAAAGCAAATGTTACTCAAAAGTTATATCTATTATTGCTGACCTTATATGTATAAACGTGCCCTTGATGCAAGCTGCAATTAGTTGTGCCTCTTAGCACATGTGAAATCCGAGGGGTTATATAGGCCAAAAGGGCCATAAAATGAAATGAATGATCCTAATGAACCTGGATCAACTTGATGTAGACATGATGCCTAAGTTGAATAAACACTCTCTAAACAACTTATCCATTTGTGAGGCACAGCCTTCCCCATTGTTATTTTGTCCAGCACATAGTGTAGCTTCCCCTCTCCCCGTCCAAAGTGTCAATTAGTTGAGTTTGGTCAAGTCACCCCTTTTAGCCTAGCCTTGTTCTTAGCCTTCATCCTTAGCTAGCAGTTAGGCTATGTCGAATGGTGAGTCTGTCATTAAAGCTGTTGTGCAAGTAAGACATAAATAACATTGAAAATATATACATGATAAATGCCACTGAATGATGTTTATACTTTAAGTTGAGCTGTGAATATGATCTAAAGGAACATGTCTTAGTCTTTGTCATAATCTTGTCCTTGGTTATATTTTGACCTAGTCAAACATAGTTTGACCATGGTCATTCTTGGGATCCGTGATGATGTGGACCATGTATGCTTATAAGTGATGATTGATGGCCCCACATACTCTTATTGATGACTCCATATGGTGGACATATGATTCAAATGATGATTGATGCAGTTCAGTAGTTTTATTATTATTTCCAAATCATCAGACTATACACTATCCAGATATGGTGGACCCTAATGTTGACCCCTCAAGCCAACCCATGGTGTATGAGTACACATTTCTAGTAGATTTGGGTTTTCTGGATCCATTGAGACACTTTTTCTTCAGTTCCAGGCACTTCTGACAGTGATAGATGCATTTTTCCACCTATTGACCAGTTTTGGGCATGTTTCCCCAGCCTATCCAGTAGAGGCATTGGAGGCCAGTTTCACCTAGGGCGTTGTATGGGAAGGGGGTGGTCCAACCACTTGTTTTTACCATTATACCCTCCTTCCAGACCGCCTGGTGGGCTCAGTTTGACAGCGCAGGCACTCTGGGTGTCGATGTGGGCAGCTTCACGGTTTTCGAGGAGGATTAAAAATGGAATAAAAGAGTCACTGAGGAATTCAATTTGGGCAATTGAGGCAAGGTTTTGGCACTTGGTATTCACAGAGGTCTTCCAAGGTAAACCCCCCATCTTCCAGTCATATGGCATCAGTCAGTGGGGTCCACAGTGGCCACAAGAGGCCTTTTTACTGCAAGTCTCTCACAGATTTTGAGGACAGGATTTGATCATTTGTGTTACTTGGACATGTCATGGTCCTTTTATTTTATATATCATTGTGCCATGGGGATGAGCTAGTAAGGATTGATGCCTCCTAGCCCCACCATGAGCTTATTGAGTCAGGTCTATGTCATATTTGTTGGGACCTTGTATCTTAGCCCCCTCTAGAGGATGACGTCACCCTCACTTAATCACTTTTAGCTATGACGGCATCTCTATTTTGAGTGATCCATGTGATATTGTATATTGGCTCATCTTAGACATTGATTATGTTATGAGATCTTTTAATCTCAACCACTCATTTCAAAAAGTGGTTTTGAGATCTAGGGTTTTGGTCTTTATTATCCTATATAAGGAGGAGACCCCCCTCAATGTAAAGCACCTTTGGGCTCTGGAAAACTTGGAATGAAAATATTATTTTGGAGATCTACTTCTTGGCTTTGATTGGGTTACTTGTGTATATGTTCTTGCATCTCTTGTTTCTAGACATTGTTTGCTTCACAGGTGGAATCGACATCAAGAGAGGGAGGCCGAATTGCTTGAAGCTATCCACACGATTTGCTTGATGGGAAGTAGGGGTTGCTCACATCCCCCATGGGCAAGATGTCTTCATCTTGAGGGATTTTTTCAATTGTGATTTGTCTGTTGATTGCTTCTTTGATATGACATGCTTAGATCTCATTGATTTGTGGATCAAATCTAACTTGATGTAGTTTGATTTACAGGTTTCATGGGACATCTCTCCTCCTAGGGCTTGGATGATTTTGGTTAAGACACTTGGATCAAGCTTGGAATTGTAACTAGGGAAAGAATCATCCATATGCTAAGAGGCCGCAAACTTATGAGGTAAGATCTACAAGGTACGTATCTATTTCGCTTGTTCTCCATCCTATTGGTCATAAACTCCATTAAAATCAAAACCCTCATTTTTTTACTTTTTTCTAGATCTACTTGGATCTAGCTTGGCTTTGGGGAAAATATTGAAAACCCACCTCTATAGCATCCACGACAATTCGGATCTATAGTTTGGTGTGGATTGGCCTCCATTTGACACATTTTCCAATGGCACATTAGCCTCCTTGAGGGAAGTCACACGCCTTGAGGGAAGCTATTGGGGCTAGTTCCAAGAGTTGGGTAAGTGAGATCCCACTTGATTTGCATAGATCCACCTTGATTACCTACCCCAAGTGCTTCACCTCTTTGATTTTTGCCTTATGGGCCCCATTCCTCATTTTGAGGGTTGTGCCCCACTTGGGTCATTGGGTGATGCATTTTGAATCTTAGATCTATGGAGATATAGGTCATCTATGGGCATGCCATCCTAAACCCACCTTGATAATTGCCTTAACTACCCCGATCTATATTTTGGCATAATTTGGACTCCATTTGCCCCTCCATCTAAAGGCACTAGTTTCCCTTGGGCAATTCGCACTTCTTGGGTTAGTGGCCTTTTCCTAGATCCCATATGTGGGTGTTGTCTATCTCATCTTAGATCCATAGATCTACCTCATCTCACCCACTTAGTGCCATCTCCCCCCTAATTTGACCAAGTGGGCCCCATTTGGACCATTTTCCACTTTTTAAGGAGTGGACCCCACTTATGTAATTTCATGGTGCTAGATTTATCCATTTGGTCTTGATAAGTGGCCTTAGTCATTCATTGGTTGAAACACTTGTCACCTCTTAAGCCTCTTCAACCACATCTTTAACTCTTTGGTCCACTTAATTCTCACGCATTGGTTTCTGTAACCTAACTTACACATTCTTCTAGGAACCTTTGTGTTAGACAGTCTTCATTGATTGGCTATGGTCTCCCCCTTGGTCTTGATTCTTCATGATCTAAAGTGAAAAGTGCCTCGGTTATCATGACACCCACCCAGCTTGCATTGGGAACCGTTGCACTTCTTGGGTCACCTCTTTAGTTGTCCATCTCCTCTACCGTCCCGGATGGGATACCTTTAGGGACAACTACAAGTTGTGTGATAACAGCCAAATTGGCAAAAATCGTACCAAAGAAAAACAATGAGAAAAACCTGTAAGTGGGCGCGGATCCCAACGCAACAGAGTTGTTGCTGTTATACGGTCTGTACGGCCTACTGTACGGAATCCGTACGGCCTGCTGTACGGAATTCGTACGGACTGTACGGATTTCCGTACTATCACCTCTGCCTGTTGTTGTTTCTCTCCTCTATCAATCTACCTCTGCAAATCTTCCTTCCTTCACTGGATTGCTGCTCCTCCGTCTTCTTCTCAAAAACTTCTCTCTCACACTTCTTTTCCTCCGTCTCTGCCGGAATGCAATTGTGTGTCCTCTCCACCAATTAATCTTTCTTTTATAACTCAATGCTAAGCAAATAACCTAATCTCACTATAGATCTAAGGTTGAGATCCTCTGGTGAGAATGGATGGCCAAGATTAGATCTTGCCATCACTTAAATATTTCACTTACACTTTATAAAAAGTGTTTCATTAAGTCAATAATTAATTAGATCACTTAAATTATTTTCCAAAGTAAACTTAGGAAAAGTAAATCAAATACATTTTATTGGCTTCCAATTAATGTCTTTTGCATGCAAGGACACATGCATGCAGGAAGACCTTCCTTCGTTGTCACTTTCTAACAGATCTTACCAACACCACCAAGAAAAGAGCAAGAGAAACCTTAGATCCTTCCTTAGCCAAGAGTTATCACAACCATTCACATGGATCAACCTTGAGAGAGATGGAAAAACCCTAGAAATCCATCATTTATCCTTCAAAGCAAGAGAAACATGCCAAAGAAAGAGGTGTGCTAGCCTTAGAAGCTCATGTAGACCAAGAGAAAAAGAAATAAGATCATGTTCGAACCCTTGTTCTTGTTAGAAATGAGAGGGAGGTGCTCTTAATTTATATGGAGCAACCTAACCTCTTTAATTTTAGAGCCTACCTTGTTAAAAGATAAAATATTGCAAAATTAGGGTTTGTCACCCACAAGTCAAGGACTAAACCACAAAATGGCATAAAATAACAATAAAATGATGCAAATGGCTTCAACCAAGTGTAACGTTGAGCCTGAAGGACATCATGCCCCAACTAACCCCAATGATGTGCTTTTCCCTCAACATCCTTTTTAGCAGCGTAAGGCCTTCTTCAAAGGATGATGCCATCATCATTTTGCACATGAAGACCAAGAGGAGTAAAACATCAAAAGGAAGGACCAAGTGGACGTAGATGAGGTGTGCTAAAGCGGGTATGACAACCCTTACAAGAGAAATCACCTTTACATAGCATAAACACAAGTATGCTAGGAGCCCCTGAGCCATGTGTCCTAATGGATTCATCCCAAGTGTACCAGACACCTACCGAGGGCATAGATGTCCAACATGATGAGGGATCCCCGCCCATCAAGGGGTAGACAGCAAAGCCACTAGGCCACCACTCCTTGAAATGGGAACCAAGAGGACCCGCCATGACCAGACCAAGGGTCTTATTAGAACAACACTTTTACATAAGAAAGCCCAAAATTGGCCTTTTACAATGGCAAATTACCCCCTCACTCTCGTACATCCTGAAGGGCACGCTTTAGACAATCTGAGGCATAACACCACAATTCAATAGCATTCAACCTATCTCGATCTTTAGTTTCAAGCAGGTTAGGTTATCGCATACTTTGTAGCTGGGAGATACTATTTATTTTTTTCCGACCAGATTGCCAGTCATGAGTTTAGTCCTTACATTTGAGACAGCTGTTTCCCAGAGTATATTAGTGGTGGATGATATATATATATATGTTCAGTTGGATCATTCAGGGGTAGCAGTTGTGGGGCCACCCTTGTCATTTCGAGCCCTCTTCATGACTTCCCTTGTCATGCATGTTTAGACCTTGGTTCACCGGAGCAGAGCAATCAGTTGGATGTATTATTTCCTTGCCATGAAGAGATAGCAGTGTACGTACAGATGGATTGCAGTTGCAGTTGTTGATTCTGAGTAGGTATATGGCAGAGGTATTGCTTTATGGATGTCATAGTTTTTAATGGTTTCCTAACTATGCTAGACCTTATTGTTTCATTAGTGATCACTTCTTGTTATTTTGGTTGCCAGTAGAACATGTACTCTGAGTGATGTAGGTGCATTAGTTGATAGTTTCATATACATGCTCTGCTTGGGTTAATTGGGGATGCAATGTTTAGATCAATTCCCTCGCTCTTGGTTCCGTGCTTGACCTTTTTCCACATTATCCATCTCATCCACCTTGCTTTGAACCTTGACTTGGACATGACTGATCAACCTACGGACCTTCCCCTCTGTGACCTCTATGTTTGGATATCTGTTACAAACATCGTCGATATATCAGCGATGTTGCGATATATCACGATGCTAACCCCCTAACAATATATCGGGTAGTATTTTCCCCGATATTTTGGCGATTTTTTTGCTATATATCAGCAATATATCGCGATATTTTCTCCTTATCTTTCATTTTCTATCCTTTTACTTAAATTTTTAAGTTTTAACATTACCATTAATTGTTTCAGAATGTTTGAGAGTGGCTCCAACCTCATCGAACTTCATATGCAAAAAGTAGAATTTTAGATCCCATTCAGAATTCAACAGACTTAATAGTTTTCAGGATGGTAAAGTTTCCACTGGATTCTATCATGTACGAGGGTATGGTATTGGCATTTAATCAAGCACATCAACCCCTCTATGTACCTTGATGTTGGTCATGTTGAATGTTGAACTCCTCTATCACGACCTTAATAACAATGTACTCTTCACTCAAACAAAATCACTTATTAAGCATGGGAAGTTTTTTCTACCTTATTTAAACGATTGGATTAGGAAGTTTAATTAAAATTGTAAGGTGTTGAGTCGTTAACTAATGTCCTTGGAGGATCACCTTTGAGAATCGAGGTAGAGGCAAGGACTAGAGCCTAGAGGAAGGAGGCATAGGGTGTTATTGATGAATAGGATCCCAATATAGGCAATGATTCATCGACATTTATGATTTATGATTTATGTTTCACATTCATTTTTTTAAATGTCCTTGCTCATTTATTAATTTAAAATATACATAGACATACATAGCGATTTAAAATATACATAGAGTCCACTACGGCCTCCGCGACCTCCAGGGCCTTCTACCTACATAGATACATTGATTGCATTTTTTGGTGATTTATGAGTAAAGGAGTCAGGATTCAAGACACGATGTATTTTTTATTTGTGATGTATCACTAGACGTCTTATACTTCTTATATATTGGTTTTATTTCCATATTCATGTGGCAACGTGTTTATTTGATGTTCTTGTTGCTTTAGATGTTTAAAAATTTGAAAAAAACAATTAAGTTTGTCGATATATTGCCAATGTTTGCCAACATTTTCGTCGATAAATCCAATAATTTGTTTTTGGACCCTCGGCGTTATATTCACCGACACGATATTTGTAACTTTGGTTTGGATGGCCTCCATGTTTTTTCTGTGTCTCACATATGGAGTGTGTGGCCTTGTCTTTTTCATTCCAGTCTCTAGTTAGCATTTCATTCCAGTTGATTAGCTAAACTTTCATTTCAGCAAACACACTTGTCCCAGTTGGAGCTAGAGATTTGTTCACAGTGACTATGATAGATTGGACGTGGGTGTAAGAGTAGTGGATCCTAGTGTTTTGGATATTTCTGGATCCATACGTGCAATTCATCATTCCGGACAAAAAAAGATTCAATTATGGGAAGAATGAAGATTTACAAAGACTTCCAGCTTAAAAATTAATTAATTAAAAGTAAACAAGGCTTGGTATGTGTGGCATAGGATAAATGAATGGCAAGAATTGACTTGGGTTATGTTGGTATGACCCCCTAGAGATTATTGGACATCTTTCATGGCATATTTTCATGTTTTCTCACCACGGGCTTCATTCCCCCCCATGGGGACGTCTTTCTCCCTAGGAGGGCGACTTCTTCTTTTGGTGACTTATGTGTCAAAGCAAATGTCAATGTAAATTTGTAAAATGATTCCCTGGGGGTGAATTGAGCCCCCTAGGAAGACACATGATGTATTATTGTTATATCTTATGATTTGTATCTTGGGTGTATAAGGCAATTCGCCCCCCTCATTAGAGTAGACTTATTCCAACTTGATCCATGTATTAGTGAGGGATTAAATCTCCATCACTAATCTTTTATTTTTATATTTTAATCTCAATCGTCCATTAAAAAGTCGGTTAGAGATTTGGTCACTCGCTTAGCTATAAAAGGGAGTGAACCCCTCATTGTAAAAGGGACTTTTGGCTCTTGGAGAAATAATAAAAATTTGTCTTGTGGCTCATTTCTCTTGTATCTTGGGATGAATGTGGAATGATTTTTGCCTCAGTAATCTCCTTCACTACTAGATCCATTTTTCTTCTTCTCGAGGACAATTTTTATTGGGGTTTTTCATCTACAGGAAATGGAGGGCGACTTCATCCATTGGCGTTTTGGGTGTGTTGGGGATTCCCTCTCTCACAAAGGATGATTTGTGAATGAGAAGATTTGCATTTGCTATCCATCTATTGCCATTTCTCTCTGTATTGTTGGATCAATTTTATTTGCGAGTCAATGAAATTATTTTCAATCATTGCCATTTGGTTTTTCTGACAATTGTCTCGTTTGTTTTGCAGGCAGAATTTCACTGGATTTTCATAAGTACGAATTGAGAAGAGGAAGAGGAAATTCTATTTGGTGTCATCAAGCTTTGGGATGAACTCTTCCAACCATCTCGGATCAAGTAAATACCTCATTGCAATTTACAAAATTTTCCAAACCATTTGTCACTCAATTAAAAATTAAAATCAAAATTTTTATTTTTATAAATCACATCACCAGTAGAGAGGCTGAATTTCTCTTGGTTAATTTCCAGTTTTTTGCATTGGGCATCTATCTAAACCCTCACGAAATTACCATAAACCACAGTGATTTCAGTTATCAATTCATTTATGCAAAAAACCGATTTTGTTTTGAGTTTGGAAAGTTCGAATTTGTTGAAGAGAGGCTGAATTCCTATGATCTTATCTTCGTGTGCCTAGGGAGTCACTTTTAAACCCTTAGCAAACTCATTATACAACTCATTATGAGTAAACTGATCTGTAAATCAAGTGCAGATACAACTCATTATGAGTAAACTCATATGTAAATCAAATGCAGATACAGGTGCAAACACAAACCAGTCAGTCAAACGAAATGCAATCAATCCTAATGCCCATGCTAAAGAGCTTATTCATCCTAAACTAATCTAAGCATGAGATGAAGCAATCAATAGGTGAAATCATAGAGCCAATGTAACCAAGTGCTCATCTCATCAAGGCCATGGTACCTTCCCTTGTGTTTGGTCACCAACCAAAACGAGGATACATCAAAGACTAAGTGAATAAATGTTAGAATCCTAAAAGGTAGAGTGCACTCATGGAGAAGATCCAAAGTATAAAAATCAAGGCAAGGAAGGGATGCACCACTACACGAATCCTCTATCCAAGCTTGGATAGGACTCATGTAAGTATGACCATGGATGAATACATCATAATTCCCACCCCCAAGCAATAGGGGTCTATTGCAAAAATCATCAAGGCAATCCCCCATATTAGTCAAGTGTAATATACCAACTGATATTTTGTTGTCTTATGTAGTTCTCTGATGTAGTTTCTTGCCTTTCTGAGGCCTTGTAACTCAATACTATAGTAAAATGTGAAGGCATGTGTTGTACTAAGGTTGCATGATCATGCATGCAAGTGCATGGGTTTTCCAAAACCCTAAATAACCAAGATATTCAGATATGCTATAAAATAGAGATAGAAAGGATGCATGTACGTACCAATAGCTCAAGTAGTGGATGTCGATCAATAAGACATAAGCATGCAAGATATATGCCAAGGATCAGTCACAGTGTGAGATGATCCCTCTCCAAGAATGCGCCCTTGTGGTAAATGCGCCCTCCTCAGATTAAGAAGTGGATAATAACTGCTCCAATGATGCTAGAATGTTGTCGGGAGATGGTACTAGGGTTATAGTGCCCTTCTGATCAATATGGAGTAAGCATGCAGACCATGCATGAAGTCTGAGACCTAATGCGAATAGCCTCCTCAAGGAAATTCGGCCATGTAGCAGAAGGCACCCTCTGAATAGTGAGGATGATGATAACTTGCTTCTGGATCCAAAAGGGGAGCCCTTCTTCAGGGACTAGGGTAATAGTGGTGCTCTCAGAAGAATGAAGTCGGCATGCAAACGAAAGGATCCCTGTAGAATGAGATATGAAGATGGCTCACTTGTGCAATTCGCCCATGCAAGGATGGCGAGTTCCCTTGATCCTGTAAGTAGGTTGAACCCCGCAAAATGCTGAAGAATGATACATGATGATAGTAGTAATGCTAAATCTGGATGACCCAACCCTGATAGTGACTAGGGCAGATAGATTTCGCTGTAGAAATACACTGAATGGTTCAGTGGTGTGCCCTCAACCCTAAACTGGCTCACTCGGCTCTCCAAGTCGACTTCTCAAATCAATAATCGAATAAGCAGACCTTACTCACTCACTTTACCTTTCTTTTATAAATTTCACATGGCCTGACCTAACTTTTGCATGACTAGGTCGCTTTTTCTTCTAATTTCCAGTTGACTTGCATGCAGTGCTTTCTGTGTGTATGAGAACTCAATAAAGGTGTTTCAGTGCATGCAACATGAAATATGGCCTGTATGCCATGCATGTAGGTGGCCCCTAGTTCCTATGGCCCTCATTTACCTATTGATGATCTAATAACCATGATTAAGATCTTCTTATGGTGTAAATGGCATCAATCCTCAATTAATCCCCTAAATGTCAGTGCCCGCTCGAACATTTGGGAATCAAATAGGTTAGCGAGATGGTCCTCGGTGCTTAAGCATAAGAGGACATTACATCAAGCATAAGATATGACATAAATTTTCAGATTTAGAGAAAAAATAGCCCCAATTTTAAGGTTTGATAACACCATATGAATTGTTGGAAACTTTTACAATTAACTCTTAGATGAACAGATTGTTGGTCCAAACAAATTTATGCATTAACAAAATATTTTTCAACCGAAAATTCATACCAAATCTGCATTAAGAAGCTGAAAATCACCCTAAAAGTTATGTCACAAGACAATCCTACAAACTAGAGGAGATGGCCGAAATAAATATGTAATAATATGCTCAACATTGTGCCTAAGTTAGCATCATAGATAGGGGCATATGGCTGCAAATCCTCTTTCATGCTCAGTTGTTCTAAAGGCTCTAGATTTCCAATTTCCTCACTAGATTCTTCACTATAAGAGTCATAGATGGGATCTATTCTATGGAAAAAATGTCCCTACTATAATCATTGATTTGAGGTCTTGCATCCAATTCATCATGAAAAAGGGGGGTGCACACACTACAACTCTCATCATCAAACAAGGGTTTGTCTTCAAGAATATGAGAGGGAGGAGAACTCACCACACCCTCATCATCATGGGAAGAAAAAGTAGGAGCATCAATGTCTTTATCAAAAAGGCCTATGCCAGGTGTCTCAATGGGGGAATGAGAAGGCTCTTCAATAATATCCCCTTTATCATGGACCTCTTCAAGGGTTTCTTTCAGTGGCTCCTCATCTTCTACATGGTTTTCTTCTTTGGCTTCTTCTTGGTCAAGACCTTCCAAAGGATTTTTAACAATTTGCTCTTTGAACGTACCCTTGACATGTTCAATATAAGGCTTTTCATCGAAAGGGTTCCATTGTTTACAGCGTGTCTCAATTAAATCTACAAATGATGAAATTTTCCACTAGCAAGACCTCAGAACCATTTTTCTACATTCCCCTCAATACTATACTATATGTAAACAATCTCATTGCTGCATCTTCATGAATGACACCAGGATCTGAAATATACTTCATAACATGTGAAATGTGCAAGATGGATAGATCACCCCAACCACGAAAGTTCGGAAGACAATTAAAAGCATGCTGTGGCAACTTGTTAGGGAAACCGTGGATCATTGAACAATCAAGAGGGGCACATCAACCAACCATCCATGGAGACCATGCCATTTTTCTTTACTCTTAAATCTGAGCATACCTCAAATCAATACTCAGATGTGTGGAGTCGCCAAGGTAAACCTTCAATGCCTTTACAATGTTGTTTGTTTCACCCTACAAACAACAAGTCTTAAAAATTTACATGGAACAAGGGTTTCATCCCTTTATGGAATCATTGGATGAGCTAATTAGATTGTGAATTAAGCAGGCTCATCAAAATGTTTTAAGATGTCGTTCAAGCTCGGGTTGAGTGGACTTATCCCCTGCAACGGCACCAAAATGTTACAATTTGATTTATCACTTAGGTAGAAAAATCCTAACCCATTAGTGCTATCTAGAGCAACTTTGGAAAGAAACACCACTATCACCACGATGTTAATTTCTCACTTTTAAGCCAGCTCTCAAGGCCAAGGGGGTTTCCCTAGGTTCAATTGCATTTGGTTTAGGGAGAGCTAAGAGAAATGAGATTAACTTGATTAAATGGTGTGTGTCACTTAGTTGATTTCCCAAATAAGTATTTAATCATTCAAGATGTACAATATCCAATAGATCAAACACTCAAAAAATATTTGCTCGAGAGTATGAAATAGCATGAACCATAAACATTAGCCAATAACAAGCGTGAAAATAAGCAATAAACCATAGAACATAAGCCTAAGTAAATAAGTCCATTTCCATGTGTAGCATCCATCAACAAGTGAAAATTGCTTAAGAGACAAGTTATGATTATTCCTTAGAGATCTTTTAAGTTAAGGTTTTGAATGAGGCCTTGCTTGAGTTAAAGATCTCTGCAACAAGGTGTCACCCAAAATATTTAAGAAAGCCAAAATTGTTGAAGTCATAGTGGAAATAATCGGCGAAAAATCGGCAATGTAACAAAAAATCGCAATTTTTTGGGGGTGCTGATTTTTCGACTCAAAAAAATCGCGATCCTAGAAAAAATCGGGAAAAAATCGGCAAAGATCGAGAAAAAATTGGCAAAGATCGGGAAGAATCGAGAAAAAATCGGCAAAAATCGGGAAATAGGAGAAAAAAATGGTAAGCAAATTTTGACCCTATTAAAGTACATTTTTTGCATTTTTTAATGCTTTCCGCAGTTTGCCGATTTTTTCGCCAATGTTGCCGATAAGATGTTTTGTGGACCCTCGCCAATTTTTTGCCAATGCCAATTTTTTCCACTATGGTTGAAGTGACTAAATCACTTCTAAAAGTTTGATGTTTAGATCTTTATAATTAAATGCCAAAACTTGAGATTATTCAATAAACATGGCCTCTTACATCCAATGATCCATGAAAGAAAAATTATCTTATGAGCTATATGCAAATGGAAAGATGGACAATAACAAGAATTTGCATAAAATGAATTTCCAGAAATTATTATCACTTAGTTACTGATTATGTATGTCATCAATTGTAATTAGCTATCCAACCAAATGAAAATTTCCAAAAAATAAAATTACTTAGCTAATGCAAGATAGAGTTATAAAGCACAATTAACCAGGTAAACTTCAAGTCTTCTTGTTATTATGTATTATCTATTGTAACAGTAAATTGCAATTTGCATAAATTTCCAGGTTTAAATAAACCACTTAGTCAATATCTAAAGAAGATTTAGCAATGTAAAAGTCAATATTTAACTAAACATAAATTTCCAGAAAATATTAGTTGTTTCATTGATTTTGAAGTGAATAAATGGGAATAAAACTCAAATAAAACCCAGATTTAATCAAATAAATAAATGCAGAATATTTTAGATGCAAAAAGCTGAATTTTAAATTGCTAAATTGGCCTCAAAAAATTTCCAAAAATTAAAAAAGTTGTAGTATTTTCCAGAAATTAAAATCTGCAATTTCCAACCAAAGTAAACTACTAGAAGCAATAAGAAATCTAAGATCTAATGCCCAAAAGTTTCAATAGTTAGATATAGCATAAAACCCTTGAAAAGATGTAAAGAAATATGGTATTTTAGGGCTGGTTTTTTCGTAATGTAGATGCAAAAAATTAAAACTAACAGAAAATTAAATTAAGCAAATACAACCCTAAGAAATTACTCAAACTAATCTAGAAAATAAAGCAAAGATTTTTGGAATTTTTTTTTAATTAGATCTACCCTAAAATGCAACGAAAAATTGGATGTTTGATAGTTTTTTGGTTGAAGAAATTAGAGGAATGGCTAGTGCTTTCAAACCCTTGGGCTACGAGGTCGTGGAATCAATCCTTCTAGTGGCCTTGTGTAATGTCCCCATTTTTTTGTGTTCTCTTACTCGGCAAATGGAGATGACTTTGAAGTGTGTCCGCCCGAACAGAGCGTTTAATTAATTATTCAATGTCAATTGAGCGAAAAGCAACACTAAAAAGTGGCGTTGAGTAATTAACTTAAAAAGGAGGGTTATAAAGGGACTTAGGGAAATATTACATGACTACTTCATAAAGTCACTTTATAATTATTTAATGGGGTCCTAAAAGTGACTTTGGCTTTATAAAGCCACTTTAATTTAAAGTTGAGCCGGGAAAAGGTAAAAATGGTGTAATGTCCCCAATTTTGGGTTCCCCAATTTTGGTGTAATGTCCCCAATTTTGGGTTCCGAGGCTATAGTCAATGAAGAAAAGGGAGTCATTACTATTGTCACCTAGCTAAAAAAAGGTGTTTTACTTCTAAAGTGACTACTCAAACCTTAGTAAAAGTGGCTTTAATTTTAATGTGGAATAAGTCAATGAGGGAACATTCTAGATGGAGCTCCAGTGGAAGATAAATGGAGGGGCAACGCCTCACTTGGTGAATATGTTTTGAATTGATCTCTTGTGGAATGCTCGTGTGAGCTAAGGTTTTTCGTTGGGGGTTTTGGCAAAACCTCTTCCATCAATGTTTGGTTTTGGTGGTGCAAGATCCACCCTATCTAGACATAAGGAAATCTGCCCGGGGTTTCTATTTGTGCTTCATTTGGCATTTTATTGACAAATTCGCGGTATAGTGATTCTCTTGTAGATTTTCGTAACAGAGACCGAATTCTCTTTTTGACAAGGCCATGGCACTTTTTGGAGGAAAATCGTAGTGCTCTTATTTTGTGGAGGAGGGACAAGCCCATTCTTTGAGGAGGCATCCACTAAAAGAGGCCGACCCCCTTTTCTTGTTGGTTTGCGGCCTTAGGAAGAGGGTCGTGGCATTTCTTGGAGGGGTCGAGAGCTTGTGGAGGGGCCATGAGCTCCTAAAGGAGACCGAGAGCTTGAGAAGTCGTGTTCATTTGGAGAAGGGCATAGAATTGTTGGTTGTGATCCTTTGTGGGCAGCACGTGGGAGAGAGGGGGGCGTAATACCCTTGCAAAGGTAGCGCATCATCTAGAGGGGACCATATCATCTGCTAGAGGGTTGTGTTCTCCATACCTAGGCCGAATCTTCATTTGTGAGGGTCAAGTTCTTATGTGGTTGGCATAGTCTTGCCTTTGCAAACCATGTCATCAACTGTGAGGGCGTAGATCTACTTGGCAGGGCGTTGCATTCTAAAGAGCGTGGGGTTGTCTATTTGTTGCACCTTGTTTGCAGAGAGTCGTGATCATTCTTCTATGGTCGCGGCTGACTGTATTATTCAGTGGGGAGATTGCCTCCAACTTGGGCACATTATTCAATGGGGAGATTGCCTCCAACTTGGGCACAAGGTCTCTTGCCATTAAAGCAACGATCTCTCTCTCTCTCTCTCTCTCTCTCTCTCTCTCTCTCTCTCTCTCTCTCTCTCTCGCTGAGGGCGCAATAAATAGAGCAGAGTATTAAACCATTGTTGCAATTGTAGATTTCATTCCAGAAGGCGATTTGAAGAAGGAACTATGAACTAACTTCTGGGTGCACCAACTGAAGGTCATAATATATTGTTGCCACATTCATCTAGTCTAAGAGGTTGTCACACTTGTGGGGAGGCCGTGTTATCATCACTGGAATGCACAAATCAGCATGGAGGTAGTATTGAGGAGGTTGGGACTGATATACTACATTTGGACACATCAACTATTTGGCATCATTTTCAGGTGTTGGTTTACTTAATGTGTGTTTATGGTGTATTGTAGCTGCCATAGCAGCCATTAGATAATTTGTCATCAGAGTTGCTATTTAAAATAAGATGCCAATGTTGTCTCTTCTATTTCATGTGTGATTGGGTTTCTTGCAATGTGTTTGACAAAGCATATGCTTTAGAATGTATACAAATTGTTTGAAGAAAGTCATAAACACTTGTTATGTAAACCATTTGACGAAAGCACACAACCAACACTCTAACATCCTAGCCTAGTATTGTTGGGGATACTACAATTGACAAGAAAAAAGGTAAAAGTGGCCAAAAGGGGGAAAATGAGTTTCGTTGTCGGCGGATCGCACACCTGGTTAACGCAGCAGAAATCTATGCTACTGCTTGGTGTGCCCTTAGGGGCAAGTCTCAAGTCAAGGCTGTCACCTGATCTTGACTCCTCCGTTTAGGCCAAACTCCTAATTGAAGCCAAGGGGGATAGTCCCTATGGAAAGTTTATAAGGTTTTTAGAGTTTCTCGGTGAATTGGTTAAAAGGTGTTGTTTAAAGAGTTTTAAAGAGTGTTGATTAAAAGTGTTCCAAGGTAACTTTGCAAAAGTAAATTATAGATTGCTTTCACCAGCAAAAATTGAAATGACTGCCAACAGAAATGCACAATAGTGATATGGTATTAAGCAAATAAAATGTATAGTAAACCAGTGCCTTATGGAGTCAATATAAAAGATAAATAATGCCGCTGAAAGAGAAAGCGTTTTGAAAATGCTTCTTGGTTCCTTTTAGATTATTATGGTATGAAATTTATTAGGGAAAAAGGGGACTCCCGAGATACCGTGAGGTACAGGGAGGAATGTCCGGAAATTAAAGTTTGGTGGCTCCTCACAAGAACGTGTGGGCTGGAATGGAGTCTCTAAGGCGTTGTTCAACACTACACCAACTAGGGTGTAATCTAACTGTGCCTTGAGGTCGCCTCCCAGTTGTGCCCGCTTCCTCTGAGAAATTTCCCCACACAAATATTAATTACGAAGTGCCAGATTTTCACTATGTGGATGGGTAGTTACTTTTATTAAATGAGTTCTTTAGCTTAGCTGTGGAAAATTAATGGAATGGATACAACCGTTTCTGATTTCCCACAAGCCCAAGCAAAGTGCCCGCAAGGGGAAAGAGCATACTCCGATAATAAACCAAATATTTATTACGATTTGAAAAAAGTAATTGTGAAACAAATTGTACAAAAATTATAAGGAAAGCAAAAGAGCACAAACCTATGTGTCACTTTCTGATCATCCACCACTAATCAGCAAAGCCTTTGTATGGTGGCGAGAGCATACTTCGTGGCAACGAGGTTGTGTTATTTCTAAGTTTTACACTTGCAAAAAGTGAAAAGTAAATAAAAATTACTTGAAATAATAGTTAAAGTATACACCCTGCAATTTTAGAGTGGGTGTGTGAATGTTGTGAGGTTAGAAAAATTCATTCATGAAATTTTGACAAAAATGTGAACCCCTCCAGGGGGGATGGGGTGTGGGCATTGGGTATCCCACTGCTCTCATTTAATAATTACAAATAAAGTAAGAGAGAAATGTGCCTCTTAGTCCATTTTGTTTGGATCTAAGGGCTTACAATGGTATTAAAAAATTATACAAGTAGTTGGGTGTCCACCGGACTGGTTTTTGCATTTTTTTATGGTTTTGGTGACCCAAATTTTCCACTTTATGTCACAGACCTGCTAAATTACAGCGAGCTAAAAGGGCTGCAAAACTGTGATTAGAATGTACAAATCTACATAAAAATTACAACTTCTAACTTGCAAAAATATTGGGAAATTTTGGCACATACAAGTATAGAGATAAGATCTAGATCTAACCTTCTTAGATGTGAAAATTTAAATACTTCTAGATCTGATTTTGAAAACAAGACTAAAATGATTGAAACTTAAGATTCAAATGCTTGCTTCAATATGAGAAAGAAAAAAGAGGTTTGCTTTTAAATTTTTAAAAGAGATGATGGGAAAGAAACCCAAGCTTGTTAGCTTTTAAAACTTGGAGAAGGAGCTTGGTGCCTGCAAGAAGATGAGATGTATCTTTGGAAAGAAGTGGTCCAACACCGAATCTGAGAGAGGAGTCAAGACAAGATCAACTCTCAAAACTTGGCACTGAATCCTATAAAATCACCAACAAACTCATACAAACAAGAGATCAAATCTAGTAAATCAAATGGTAAGAAACAAGAAGGGCAAAAGTACAACAGAATACTATTTGTTGCTCCTAAATCTCTAAATATCGAATAAATATAAGCAAATCACTAACCATGAATGCTTACCCTATTAGGATCCAAGATCGTCGCCAAGCTAGATTAATCAACTAGTATGTAAAAGCAAAAAATGGAAATCTACAGTGTTACCTTAACCAAAATTTGCATGCATGAAGAACAACAATCACCAATGACCTCCAAAGTCTCCAACAATATATTAATCAAAATAGTATTACAAATCACAGGAGCAAAGGTTCAATGCTATCCACCATATGCAAATGGGGAGCCTTGAGCTTGCTCTTATAGCTTCCAGAGAAGGAGAGGGCGAATCTCAAGAGGAGGGCGAATTGGGTTAAAGAGGAGCCAACTGTTGGATGCAATCCATTGCTTGGAGTTGATGCTTGAGTTCCATTTAATGAAGGGGCTGCCACCTAAGGGAGGCGCCCTAGTGAAGCCTCGGAACCATCACCCCATCATCCAAATACTGCCACATACACTAATCCGTTGGGAAGAAGGGAGGGCACATCACCACCATGAGCTCCATTCGCTATCTTTACGATTTGACTTTAACATGAAGTGGTTGGAGCTGATTGGAGCTAATTTGAAGCTAAGATGCACTGAAACAGATATGGATACGGGGGGAGACACGGATACGGCAAATTTTGAAAAACTCTGGATACGATACGGCAAGGAAACAGCATATATATATATATAATCTAACTAAAATTTGTTCAATCTGCCTTGCTCATGTTAAAATATTTTATAAAATATTAGAATATCAAATATGCTTTTATATTTTATATGTAATAAATAACATATTGCACACTTAAATATAATACTTTATAACAATATATCTTCAAATGTATAATTAGTACCTATATAGAAAACAATTCATATGAATTTAATATAAGCTATACTTTATAACTATATATCTTTAAAAGTATAATTAGTACCTATATAATTAATATATATAAAACAATTAATATAAAATATATGACATGAATTTAATACAAGCTAACACTCAATATGTGAAAAAAATATTTTACAATCTAACAATGAAATTTTATAATGTAACTGGATACCCATCGGCACAGTGCCACGAAGTTACGAACAAATAAACCCGCCAACGCCTATTATCTATGTAATGATTAATCTGCACACAATTCGGTCGATAGATTCAACAAAGGGATCTCCACAACATTATTCTTCTTGGTAAATATTTGAAGATCCCTAAAATTTAGCTAGTGCATAAAGGAATACTCATCGGGATAAAATTTAGCGGGCGCATATAGGGATACCCGTCGGGATACCTGCTATAGAGGGTTCATGGAAATGAATACCCAAGTCATCGACGCACACCAACCAGATCTACCAGTGTCGTTGATGAAAATCCGGTGCTATTTTTCGTCTCGCGATACCCTAAACCCTACGTAGCTCTCTCCACGTATATAAAATTCTCGATACTTTTAAGTTTTGGAAGCTCTGAAAACTGTTGAAAAGAAAGGCCAACGCATTTGCAGCCTACCATTCAGTTTCACTTTTCAAAACCACGATGTACATTGAAACCCACGCATTTCATTACCCAACCGAAACGAATTCAAGTTTTTTTTTTAGGTTCGCCGATTTGGTCGATCCGTTTCCGAGTAGGCCTGATCCGTACCATCCATGTCAGATACGGATCAAAGCCGTTTCAGCCACGTTTCTACTCTGTATCCGTTTTTGATACGTGGAACGTCATTTCAGGGAGCAGGGACAAGCGTTTCCGGTAACTTAGATTTGAAGTCAATCCACAAGGATTGCGCCGCCTCTCCATGAGGTAGGTGCATCCTTCATTAGTTACATCGCCATGTATGCTTCACGTGAAGCATGAGAGAGGGGTACACTCACCTTTGAGATCAAATCGTGTATCCTTGATTTGACATTTAAACATGTGCCTTAATTCCTTAAAATAAGTCGCCCACTATTTGACATGGCATGCCAAGTCATTTTGCACATGCCCATTGACCTTTTTTATACTTTTTTTATTTTTCTTTCGGTGCAATTTGGGCTTTCTTAGCATTAAAATGCCATTTTGTCACATCTTTAAAGAATAATGCTCCCAGAGGCGACGTAATCACCCAGAACATGGAGAAAGTGGGTTCTAAGGTAAACAGGACGCTCTGAGTGTGAAAACGATCATCCCCGCGCCAAAATACGCCTCTAGACCACTGTTTTATTACAATTTGGAATTTTCCAATTAAACCATTAAAAAATGGTCTAATTTTATGAAAAAAAAAAAAATTATTTTTGCAAGAATGAACTCAAACTCCTAGGGGACCTAGTGCATGTCCATATGACTTATTATTGATGGCTAGCATGTAAAAAATACATAGACACATAGGCTTTAATAACCTCCCAAAGATCGACCACCATGGAAAATACTCCAGCTTTGGAGGATGAGTGAAAAACTCAGGAATTATATATCACTGAAGAGTAACGCATAATTCCTAAAGAAAAAACACTCTAGAGTATCCCCTTGATAGTAAACCTTGCTGACCACCAAAACCGACTTGGTGGACAACCATGTACCATGCACATGTTTAATGTGCCTTGAAGATGAAGAATGAAGTTCTTAATGATTATATCAAGCGAGGCAGCTATTCTTCTTTTCTTCTTCCCATGAAATTTCTGCACCCCTGCGGGAGATTTTGTAAGGATAGATCAGCATGAGGGTCTAGTTTTGTGTAACTTAATCATCTAAGACTTTGTCATTAGGGAAGTCCTTTCATCGAGTGTTTTTTCACTTGGATAATTAAAATTTCTTTTAGAGATTTTAATTATTTGAGTTTTTCACTCAAAAATACCTCCAAACTGGTGAAAGGCATTCTAGTGATCGAGTGCATGGGGTGATTGGGGCCTAGGAATGTTCTATATTACCATGCTAGACATTATCCAGAGTCTTGCGGAATCTCATTAAGTTTTACATAGGATTTTTTAATTTTTGGTCATTAAAAATTGTCACTTAGGGCAATTTGTTGTAATGTAAAAGATGGTTACTTGGTACTTTTTTATGTTGTATAGGGGTATGGGTACTCAAGATAAATGGCATGAGACCCCCTACACCCTTTGGTCAAGTTTGAAGTCATTCGGACAAGTCTTGCTATGGTTTTGGACAATTTTTCCCAGGTCAGTCATGGAAATCAGGAAATTGGGCATTTAATTAGTAAGGCACATTTTTGTAAAGTGACTATAGTCACTTGGGGAGGGGAAATAAAGTTTCCTTAGGTCATAATATGATCATAAGACAAAAGTAAAGGTTAAAGCAATCCCCCAAGCAAGTATTTTGAGTGTGGTAAAGTGCCCACTCTAGGGGGTGCACCCTCCTCTCTTTGATTGGTTGGGTGAGTAAAGGTCAATGGGAGGGGCTTCACTTGGGTGGTTTCCCCCCCATTTGACATAGCAATAAGGTTAAGAGCATTAAAAGGGGGGTTCCCCCCCCCCATATTTGAGATCTCAAACCATGGTTAAGCCCTCCTTGAGCAAATTCGCCCCCCTCTCTTGGGCCCCCCTCTCTCCCTCTTGACAAATGGAAAGCATGCATAAAGCTGCTCTCTTTCATTTTTTCTATTTAAGGAGGGCATTCCTCCTCATTTGGGTTAGATTCACTTATGATCTTGCTTCTTTTTGCTCTTTTGCTCCCATTTCTCCCATTCTTTCTCCCACTTCTCCCATTCTTGCTCTCTTGCTCCCATTGTTGTCAAGAAGAGAGCCATTGTACTTTCAAGCTTTGATGTTAATGAAGAAATCTTTGGAGGAAGTACTGTCTATGCTATGTGTTTGAGGTGATCTTGTTCCATTCTTTGTTCCATTTTGTATTTGGATCTCAAGCAAAGTTTTTTGCTTGAGAATAGCATTGTAATAGTTTTGTTGCATGCTATGTGGGTTATTTGCTTCGTATTTGAGAAGCTAATGTATTTCTAGATTAAATATCTTATTTCTCAAGTCTTTGTGGATCTCTCACCCCATTTGCATTTTGAGCTAGTTTGCTACAGGTTGCCCAAGTTTGGAGAGTGGGATTCTCGGGTGGGATACCCCATTGTTCAACAAATTTCAAAGGACTTGGCATTTTCACTAACATTCTTTCTTCTGCAGATTTTTACAAGCCTTTTTGCACTCCTTACTCATTGTTTTTCAAGTTTTTACATGCAATATTTCCCTTAGAAAAATTTCTGGTTTTTACATGCAAAGTTACAAGTTCATTTTAAACTCATTTTCATCATTTTGTACTATAATAGCTTGTTGTTTTGTGCAGGTTTCTGATCTTACAGGGGCAGGGAATGCCCAAATTTGGCCACTAGCGAGCACCAACAACACCCAAGAGGAACTACTTCAAGTGCTTCACTCAAAAATGGTCAAAAAACCCCTCTTTCTCTCTCTTTTCTTATAAATAATAAGTGCTGAAATTTAAATCATTGTAACAAGCCCAAGAGAGTCTCTTGGGCTTGATCTTATTGCACTTCTTATCAAGCATTCACTTCTTAGTTAATTTACCTTTAGTTGCATGCAAGTGAAATGGCTTTGCCCATCCTTGCATGGTCTTGTTAAGTGGTTTTAGTTGCATGCAAGTGAAAAGGCTCTGTCCATCCTTGCATGGTTTTGTTAGTTAGTTTAGTTGCATTTACTTCAAGTTATTTCTTTTGCCTGCACCTCATAAGTGAAGTGGCTCTGCCACTCCTGTGATATCGCGCTTGGCTTGCAATTTATTTTTCAGTAATTTGCTTTAAGTTGTTTATTTTGCCCGCACCTCGCAAGTGAAGAGGCTCTGCCCTTCCTTGTGAAATCGCGTTTGGCTTGTACTTTATTTCTATAAGTTTATTCCAAGTTATTTTATTTTCCCACACCTCACAAGAGAAGTGGCTCTTCCCATCCTTGTGATATCGCGCTTGGCTTGCATTGATTTAGTTTAGTTTTGCTTAAAAGATAAAATTTACTCAAGCCCTATTTTTGCCCCGTATCCTCTCCCCTGGCCGGTTCGACCAATCTTGGGTGACGAGAAAGGGCAAAGATTTGTGTTGGCTAGTTTAATAGACACGCAGATACATATCTTCACTAGAACAGAGAAAAAGAGGCTTGACCTGTGGAGCAAGTGGGGTAGAGGCTGTGGGGAGCCTCGTGGCACTTTGTGTCCTCCAGTTAAGCACCCAGCAAGTTTCAGGATTGACCCGTGGAGCTAGTTGGGAACCTTGTGTTCTCAGGTTGAGCACCCGGCATTCTCTCTCTAATCAAAGGAGATAGTCTCTTGGGGTAGACACCTAGATTAGTTCATTTTCTTTGTAAGCAAAACCTTAATTCCCTAAGTCAAAGTGAGACCTAAAATTAATTAAAACTTACAGGACCAATTGCACAACATTGTTACAATCATTTACTTTCCTCTACTTTGCAAGCATTTCACATTATTATCTTGTTCATAGTATTTGCTTCAAGTGCTTTGTTTTCAGTTTAATATTGTTATACATATCTTTGGTTCATTTAAGTGGTTCTTGTTCTCATTTTAAATGCTTATGTATATATTGATTATCTTGTTGCAAGCATTTACATATATTATATCTTGTTGAGTAAATAACTTTGGAAAAGTACTTGTTTAGTAGATTATTGTGACTCCATAGCCCGAGTAGAGACGGCACTCGTTCTATTGGTTAATTGTTTATTTCTCTCTTGCAATCTTCATTAGTTCATTGTAAAAGGTTTTGCTTGTCATTAAAGAACATTGCATTATTGCACGTTTGACTCTCATTTGATTTTTTATAGTTTACAACTCCCAAAAAACAAACTAAAAAGAACTTAGTAAGTAGGGACTACCCCCCTTGGCCTTTAGGAGTTGTGGTCTAAACGGAGGAGTTTGGGACCGAGGTGTTTGGGACCGAGGTGACATTGGGTTCTTAACTCATAGTTGCCCTTAGAAACACACGTAGCGATTGGGAGACTTACCCACGGTCAAGTGTGTTTTAGGCGGCAACAAACCCTAAGGTAGGCCAAACCTTTTACAAAAGTATCATGCTTAGACCAACTTATTACAATTCCCCCATGGAGGTTTGGACATGCAAATTTTACAAAGGGCCAAAAATTTGGCTTGATGGACTTCTGAACACTGCAATGAACAATGTAAGTTGTTCAAGTCTTCTGAGGTTCATAAGGAATCCACTAAGTGCAATTTAGTGGATAACAAGTTTAAAAGAGGAAATCGACCTCATTCCCATTATTTCATGTTATTCTCACTTTCAAAAAAGAATTTTGGAGATCTCTTGTAACTTGTGGCTCTTGGGACGAAAACCCTAAGAGAAGGAGAATAGTTTCATTGGTGAAACCATCCACCCTAGTTATTTGTGGGGAAAATCACTCAGATTTCTCATTTGGGCTTCATTGCAGGAGAAGAAGGAGATTCAGCTTGCTAAGATATGAAGATTTGCAGAAGTTGGAGTAGATAAGGAAGGGTGTTTGGGAGTTCCAGACTGTTTTCATTCATAGAAAGGGCACGCTGCATTTAGAGGCTGGGCTCATTCCTAGAGAAGGTGCACTGAAATTTAGAGGCTGTATTCATTACTAGAGAGGGCGCACTTGTCAAGGAGGATGCAAGTCCATATAGTGGGATCAATTTGAGAAGACACACTGCTTTCTCGTGACTGGGCGATTCAAGCGAAGATCATAATCCATGGCTACCCCATTTCTCTTGCTGGGAGTCGTGTTAAGTGTGGGAAAAGGTTTCTAAGGAGGGCGCAGCCCATTTGAAGGCTGGAAACTCTGTGTGTGAGCTCAAGACTAGATCTGGGCGTATATCTTTCATCTCAACCACCATCTAACAGAGTACAAGGGCGAACTTCCACTGCTGGGCACTTTCTCTGGGATTTGTTCTCTTCATTGGGTCATATTCAGTGTTTTGGGCACTAAAGGAGAGCCATTGCAGTCTTAAAGGAGTAGTCACCTCTCACAGTCATCTATAGCAGAGTTTAGTCTTCATTCTGGGCATTAAATAGACTGCCACAACCATAGGAAGGAGGCTTCCAAGAGTACCACGCCTACAGCAGAGTTTATTCTTCATTCTGGGCATAAAGGGGACTACCACAGCCATAGTACAGGCAACTACAGCCATAGAAATTACACTACCAGGCATGTATGACAGTCATTCCATTAAATAAATCATATCTGAGTTTTATTGCTGATCCTAGAAATTTGATTGTGTATTTATTATTTGTGTGTCTACCTTCCATACTAGGTGCAATAAGTTATGTTTGGCACCAACTCTCTCTAAGCTTTGCAATCATTATAAACCTCAAACAAGCATAAATTATAATCAGCAAAACCAAACTCAGATTTACAGTTAGACGGAACATTTTGGTGGGTAGTCCAAGTGTTTGACAAAAGTGCAGAACCAAAGAAGTCAACATAACCAGTAAAACTCAACTATATGTCATCAAATTAGAAGGGTGGGGGACATTACACCTTGTGTGCAAGTGTTTGGTTGGAATCTATACAAGAAACAAGGCAAATTCCAATCCAAACTATTGAAACTCCATGCTGATCTTCACCAAGGAATGGTGGCTTCTATGACACACACCTCCAACCTATGCCCTAGCTTATGCAACTTGATTTTCAGCCCCTCCTAAAATAGCCAAACCACAAGACAAACAACAAAGTTAAACCACAAAACAACAAAGTTATTCCACTTGAGCAAATTTACCTTTAAGTGAACTAGGAGCATAAACCTTACAATGATAAAAATAGCAGGTTACCTCAATAAGATATAATCAAGTTGTGCCAACCATGGAAGAAGAAACCCCAATAGACAGGAAACTTTTGGATTCAAAGTTATTGTATTTCTATCCAATCCACAACAACAAATGACAATGAGAAGTAAGCTCTCTTATACAGGAGAAAAGCTCAACCTCCTCTACAATAAAATAATGATAGATGTGCTAAAACCCTGGATCTATCCTAGGGGCTCCACAAGACAGAGTCAAAAAAAAAAAAATATGCTCAACCTCCTCACAAACTCTTCAAAGAAAGAAGGTGCCCCAATAGTCATGGTCAATAAATGAGCAAATGGTACAATACAAGGCCCAAAAGAGAGGGTGCTCCAAGAGAAATGATCCATAATCCAACTAAGTGTAACAACCAAACCCCAAAACCTAGGGCACTCTCCTCAAATGGTCCAAAAGACACACACGACAAAATTACAGTACGGCACTTTAAATGGCAGTTCTAGATTTTCCAACTTTATCAATATTTATCAGATTCTCTATTATAACCACTGTTGAGCAGTGAAGCACCACTCGCCCAAGACTCGCAAGTACTTGCGAGTCTGGGCGAGTCAACCTCTGAAACGATTAATCGT
Organism: Larix kaempferi; assembly: GCA_027924585.1. Lineage (NCBI taxonomy): Eukaryota > Viridiplantae > Streptophyta > Pinopsida > Pinales > Pinaceae > Larix > Larix kaempferi. The sequence goes on from BSBM01000456.1 coordinate 3,923,833, forward strand.
TGAAGACTCGTCCAAAGACTCGGCACAATCGGCATACTCAGGTTACTCGGTACGGACTCGCACGGACTCGGGTGAACTCGGCTCGAACTCGGGTGAACTCGGCACTCACTCGGGAAGGACAGAAAATATCCCCCGCAGAACGGAAAGCGGGCTTGATTGACGCGGTTGATTTCGAAGCAGGATTTACAAGCGTGATTCCAAAGTCAACACGGAAGGATGGTGATAAAGTTCAGTCGTATGTCATATGACTTGGACATAGTAGGTTTTGAATATTTCTTGATATGTATGGTGATAAAGTTCTTGATGAACTTTGCCAGCCCGACAACGACCCCACTCTACCACTCTAGGGTATGTATGGTCATGATGTTCCAAGTGAATTTGACTTTATGTAAAAACCGATTTTCATATTATATGAAATATCATCATATGACTTTGATTTTGAAAAGCTTTTATATTATTTTATAATATTATATAAATTTTTAAAAAATATTTATTTAAATTAAAAATAGTCCTTATATTTTAGATTAATTATTATAATAATTATATTACTACATAAATATGAATATTTTGATATTTATTAGAAAGATTATTTATTAAAGAATTTTTTAATCTAAAAAGATAAGGTATAAACAACAAACTTTATAATTATCATTTAAAAGTTCATTTATAAAAAAATTCTATCATAAAAAACCAAAAAAAATAAAATTTGATGATCATTATTTAAATTTTTGCATCCAAAATGGATTGTGTTATGTTGTATTATCAAAGTTTATGAGATAATGTTATGAATTATTGCATAGACTATAGTTTTATAACTTATATGGATTGGAAATGTCATTAACCTCTTTTTTGTGCCCAAAATTTACCATATTTTAATTTTTTTTCTATTTGCCGAGTCTTGCCGAGTCTGTCCCGGGTCTTTCCCGAGTCTTTCCCAAGTCGACGAGTCATATGCCAGCCAAGTCTTTGCTGAGTCCGAGTCGTGCAACATTGCTTTTGAGGAATCCCACGGCCATTTTGCATCCAACGGTGTTGGATGACACAATTCTGGGAAATCTACTAAAATATAACTACTCGTAAAGTTAGGGCACCCCTCCAAAAATGCCCTATAAAAAATGGCCTCCACATGTGTGCCAAGGGTAGCTCTCCGTAGGGAAGTGCCTAATAACCATCAGACATACCATATCAAGTCATAGCATGTGTGTAAATAAAATCACTCTACTGTATAAAGTTAACCCAACATTAAAACTTAGGCAATGTTTGTCTAATATGACAATAATACACGAGAAATACATTACAAATACGCATTTTCTAACAACTCAATGATTTATAATTTTTACTCTCATCTAGCCTAAGCCAACATGCATAGCTTAGCTACCTACGTTAAGTGAGGGTACATGAACTGAAGTACATACATAGGGGAGAAAGGGGGTCTTTGTGAAATAACCATCATAGCAATATAAGTGTGTTGGTTTATCCTTAACTTTCAAGAGTTAGGATTTCTAGATGTTTCTTCCATATGTGTGCCTAAGGATGTGTTGTCATGGGTCATCCATCCTCGCAACTTCATATTGTGATCCCTTTTTTTTATTTTTTCTTTGACATTTTATTCATTTGCATTTCATTTAGCCCTTTCATTGGCTTAGTCCCTTTTCTTTAGATGTGGCTTTGATAACCTGGGACAAGGGAACCTAGCTTTTGCGATGGGGAGTATCTGGCATGATCTTTTCCATTTGCATTTTTGCATTTAATTTATCAACAAATCCTTTTTGGAGAGTGCAAGACTCTTTTAGCCTTATTTGAATTTTGATGCATTCATACATTGGAATAGTAATGAGACCATATGTTATTGCTAATGACAGATCATTCACAAAGGGGAATAATGAAGGGGATGGATGAATTGGTTAGAGAAATAAAAAATGGCTAGGTAAAAAGTGATGAAATGGATGTAATCACTTGACTTAGTTCACCAAGGTACAAAATCAACCTTCATATTAACACACTTATTAAGCTAGAAGAATAACACTAAGATTAAACTAAGAGACAAGCTATAGTTTAAGTATATGAGTCATTATAGAAGCATACAATTAACATCTCATGCTAACATACCATCTATAAAAAACATGCTAAAAGTAGATGAGGGTTAGAGATATCACATCTCTAGAGGATCAGGCACTACCTTTAACTAGGCACATCAAGGCACACGGACCATCTAACAAAGCTAAAGGACCTTTGACCAATGATCTATGTGAAGCCACAGATCTCATCTCAGGAATCTCTAATCAAAATTACCCTTGTTGAAAGAAGGGTAACACCTCTCATGGCATAGATCCATGGGATCCCAAATAATACCTTAAATGCTTCTTTGGGTAATTTCAATACTTCAAATATCACCACAGGCATAATTTTTTTACTATTGTCATCCTACCCAATAATGTACAAGGAACATGGTTTGCCACCCTAATCACCATCCTACTATGTTTCAATTGTGGTTTCCCCAATTCTTCTTAGAATCTTGAGGAAATGATGTTGATTTCTACCACTAGATCTACTACTACATCTTGGGTTTCTTCTTGGTCACTTTCCTTGCATTAATTGATCTTTAATAGACATTTTGAAAAATCCTTGATTTTTCTTGGGTATTGTTTATTCACGAACAACTACTTCAATTGCTCGATCGGATCCTTCGTTTGGTTGTCTTTGCTCTCCTTTAGTGTTTTCTCGTCCTCTTTTCTCTTCCAATCCCCTAATGCTATGACAACTTCCTCTTACATTTCCTCTATAATTGGAAGCCCATGTTGTCTTTCACTTTGAACTATGTTCTGTGATATTCTTCTGGTCTCACCCTAGTTGCGACTCAGGCCTCTTTCAATCCTAGTTGTCATTCGATTCGTATCATCTTACAACTTTTCTCTTGGAGTTTCTTCAATAACACTAGACAATGTTTGGTTTTGTGATTCTCGGTCCAGAATTCGGACATACTATCACTCCTGGCATACATAAAATATAGTTGTTCACTATATGTCCCCAAGTGCCACGAGCATAACACTTGCATATTCTACTTTTCCTCCTAGTAATATATGGGCATTGGGGTGATTGTTCAATCATGTTCGCACCCAGCATACACTAAGAACTTGTCATTGTTCTAACTCATGATTTCTAAATGTTCCTCTGTTACTTTCTTTAGGTGTCTGGGTTTGTAGGGTCTTCATTGATTTCTTGGATTCTCGAGGTAGTTATGCCATAAATGCTCCAGTGTGTTATGGGTTCTGTTACCTCCCATTGTGCATGGGTGGTCACTTTAAAGACAGGGCAGAAAAGAGAAGAGACCATTCAGGCAGAATTCAAAGGTTTGCAAATTTTGTGGTCCACTGGAGCATGCAGCATGCCTTGGTGAAGCAGCAAAGGCGGCATACCAGCAGCAAAAGGAATGCACACCCAAGTGCTTAAGTGAAGCTCCAAATCTCTGTATAGATTTCTTCAAAATCATCTTGCTCCACCTTTCAAGAAGGTACTTGAGGACGATCGACATTTACAGGCATATTTCCTCCAAACCTGCATACACAGTATAAATTTCAGAGAAGGTGCAGGTGTTAAATATGCTTTGTTGCTGGGTGGAAGATTCAAACTCAGAGGCATTTAAAGGGGGTTTTCCACGAGTACTAGAATATCTATGGGTTGCAGAAGATGGCATGAATCCTGGCCTTTTTCAACCCAAGATCACGGTTGGCCCATCTCTGACTGCACTTCTGAAGGCTTAAAGGCTGCATTAGAATTGGCACAATTGCCTCAAGACATTGTGGGGAAACCAATTTCGTCACAAAGAATTTTTAGGGTGTCAATATAATGCTTTCCATGCAAAATAAAGATGGAGAAATTCAATCCTGCAGAGACATTTGAGGTATTATCATTGATTGTCCGTGTGTAGATTGCACTTCAGCAGTAACTCAGGGTCTTGTGGCATTTAAGAAACTATCCAGAATACCGACATAAAGAAATAGAAGAGGCTGCAATATGGAGTAATTTGATCCAACAAATTGTTGTTGTTGGTCAGGATCAGCGCCGGTTTGATGCTCTAATTGTTCCAAACAAAGGAGAGCTGCACTGTGTCCATCCTATTTTTTGTCGAGGCTGAGCACCCTGTCTAAATTGTTGCTAACGCTGTAATAATTCCAGATGCAACAAAGATTGAACAAGCATTTGCAGCTACGGCTACAGGAATTGCCAGAAGAGGAAGAAATAATGGAATTGGCAGGGATAACAGAAGGAGGCCTGCAGCGCCATTGAATTATGTCGCAATACAGTCTCACTTGCATCTGTGAGTGGGTCTGAGTTTGTTTCTCCCTAGGCTGGATGACTTCAATTTGTGTCAAATATGCTATGCCCCAAGTTTGCTTTGCAGATGGTTGAGCTGAACTGGAAGTAATCATTCAGAGAAGGATCAATGATGGATTTTCTGGGGTTGTCGAAGTCGTGGGTTTTCTTTTTTAATGTCGTGGCAGCCAACATGAACACGTTGGTGGATCGGATTTTGGAATGGGCAGCTGTTGGATTCACTAATTTTGTTGTTTTCATAAGGTTGACTCCAGGTTGTAATAAACGCCAGAGGATGGAAGCCTGAGCGCTCTTTAGCAGCCACAGATCAATAAATTTTTTGACAGCAAAACCCATCTCAGAAATCAGCGGGGGATTCCAAAAAATAAAGAAATATTAAGATGGAGAACAGCCCGAGTCGTCTCCCAGGAGAGCGTGAACCATCAATCTGAGCATGATAATTCAGAGGTCATCGCAAGAATGGAAGACAGAAGAAATTCCGCTCGGATTCGGTGTTGAGGAATACGATTGTGAGATTATGTTCTGCGGATCGTCACTCGCCCCTGAGATTGAGCGCCAGCGATATAGAGTGCAGCTTATAGTAAATCAATGTCTGTTTTAACGCCGAGTATAGCCTCATATCACGCCGAGTACAGGGTTAAAGTCCCGTTGAGCTAGATCGCCGACTTTGGCTGCATGTAGCAGCACCTACCCATCTTTCGTTGGTCGCCGATCCTTTGAAACGCATATCTTAGACTATGGGTTTGAGGAATCAATCAATCGTTTAACGCAGAGTTATCTTCGAGGCTTGGTATTCAGCAAATTTATTAACACAGTGGAAGTTAAAGCGGTGGTCATTTTCTTATCACTGAGTTCACTGCGGAATACTCGAATCCAGATTTGGGCGCGGTTGATCTTAGTTTTTAAAAATATGTAGCCATCCGGGTTTCATCCTCGACACCTGTTGACAGCCGATGGATGAGTCATCACCTTTTTTCAGTAGCAGCCATTCGCATATCTAGTGGACAGCCGACTTCAGCTTTAAATCTTTTCTTTTGGACATGCAGTTTCATGTGATTTAGGGGTTTTTTATTTGTAAACGTGGCTGCTCGAGCATGCAGCAGTTCCTTTGCTGAGTTGTCCTCTACGTTGGTAGGAGCTTTTAGTGGATTTTAGAACCTTTTTTATTTTTGATGGAGGAGAGAAAAGAGGATCTTACCCACTTTTTGTCATTTTTATTACCATTTTTATATTCCTCTTTTAATTTCAAGAGAGCTTTTTAGGCCTATAAAAGGAACCAGCCTCCTCATTGTAAGGATGGAGAATTTTGGGAGTTTTTTCCCGTGAACTTAATAGAAAAATCATGATGGGATTCTTTGGACAAATTGGAGATTCTTTCGTTCCTTGTTTGCCGTGTTTCTTTGTATGCCATCTTTCATTTTGTATGAGGCATTACCTCTCTTAGCTCCTTGCTTTCGATTCTTAAGCTGGGGATCATCTGAATAGAAGGCTAACAATCTAGCACAACTTCATTTGACCCATGTTTTTCTCTTAAGCTTTGCGGTTTTCAGGTATGCTCTAATGCGAGAGCTCTTAGTTGGTTACTACATTCATCTGGCAGCAAGGTCCTTTTAGATTTTTTCCTTTGACTCCATTCGCCCCTCTCTGATACTGGCACTGGTCTTTCCCTGAGGATTGATCTTCCTTTCCTTTCCATCACCTATCCAAAACTATCTTTCGTTACATCCGTTTCTCTAAGGCAGCCTCTTCCATTTCACCTTGCCCGTTACCGTACCTGCCTTAGTGATCCTATTTTAGGGATACCCCCCTAGTGTTGGAGAAGAGCCAACCTAAAGCGAAGAGGAGAGAAGTGTGGTGACATTGGCCTCTCTCCTGAGAGAGTTGTCATCCAGCTGGCGTTGCATATTTTGGGCTTTCAAACGACACGCATGCCATTTCGGAGGACAACATTTTGGCGCCGTTGCCGGGGACAAAGTCCAGTTCCCAAAATTTGAAGACTATGCTTCATTAAACGACATTTGTGGGATTCTTCTTCTCACATGGCGACTCCACGAAGGGACAGAGCCCTTGTCCTTTTGCAGATTTGAAGATCCTATTGGGTGTAGAGGTGAGCACACTCATTGGAATGCTTTCAAGCTCACCTTGGCGACTCCACAGTTTGGTATGAGGTATGAATATGTGTTTCAGATTTAGTACTTCATTATTTGACTTATGGACGATAAAAAAGCACAAGATCTTGCTTTTTGGCACGAAGGTTTCGCCCCATTGGATTTCTCAAAAATCCATGGATTTCCTAATGAGTGCTATGACTATGAAAAAGTGCATGACACTTTTTCAGAGTTTCATGGAAATAATGATGTTTCAACCATCGATCACATTGCTTCTTACTGCGAAGTGATGGTCGATTTCAATGTTTATTGTGAAGATGACCTTATGATCATCTTTGCTTTAACTTTAGAAGGAAATGCAGAAAATTGGTTCTTTGGTCTTTGGGATGGATCCATAGATTCATTGGCAGGATTCTTTGAGAGATTTCTCCTCCGCTGGCATGATGGAACTGTAGAGGAAATTGAAAAACTTGCTAGAGAATATGATGCCCTCATCCCTAGGGTCCATCATGAGTTTAAAGGACAGATCCATGAAGAAGCATCAAAAGGGTCTTTGTGTGAGGATGTTGTTAAAGAGCCTCTTAATATTGTTATAGCAGAAAACAGTGTGAAACTGCCCCATATTTCTGAACAGCTGAATGATGAAGATTCTGATCTGCCTCGATTTCATTTCATTAATGAAGATAGCAATGGTTGTTTTAGGGAGCAGCTGGAGCAGTTTTATGATAATTCTGATCTACATCAAGTTCATTTCATCGTTGAAGATAACAGCTATTCTCATTTTACAGAGCAGCCAGATCAGCTTTATGGTGGAGATACATATTTAAGCCCAGTAAATCAGTGGATCGAAGCTTCTTGTGCACATTCTGAACTTTTCTCCCAAAAGTTTGATGATTTTTTATATCCTAACAGCTTACCATTGCAGGTTCATGAACAAATTTTGAGACATCTCTGTTTCATCATAACTCTGTCCATGGCTGTGTCTCGAAATAAGCACAAAGAAAAGATAAGTAACAGGGATGAGATGCTGAAATGGTTACATTGGTTATATGCATATACTTAGTGTGCTGTTATCTCATGATAGGTTAGGGTAGGTAGTCGAATAAGCTCTCACATGAGCATTTAAATATTTTAGCATGCTATTTAGTTTTGTAATAAATCTGTGTTTTGGGGATGTGAATCAAGCCATCCTCACTACATTTGTCCATGTTGTTTTTGGTCTGCGATAACCAAGAGGTCTGGGGTTCTCATGCACTCACCGATGGCGAGCACACGTCCCGCAGTTGGAGCCAAATGTTACCTCCCATTGTGCATGGGTGGTCACTTTAAAGACAGGGCAGAAAAGAGAAGAGACCATTCAGGCAGAATTCAAAGGTTTGCAAATTTTGTGGTCCACTGGAGCATGCAGCATGCCTTGGTGAAGCAGCAAAGGCGGCATACCAGCAGCAAAAGGAATGCACACCCAAGTGCTTAAGTGAAGCTCCAAATCTCTGTATAGATTTCTTCAAAATCATCTTGCTCCACCTTTCAAGAAGGTACTTGAGGACGATCGACATTTACAGGCATATTTCCTCCAAACCTGCATACACAGTATAAATTTCAGAGAAGGTGCAGGTGTTAAATATGCTTTGTTGCTGGGTGGAAGATTCAAACTCAGAGGCATTTAAAGGGGGTTTTCCACGAGTACTAGAATATCTATGGGTTGCAGAAGATGGCATGAATCCTGGCCTTTTTCAACCCAAGATCACGGTTGGCCCATCTCTGACTGCACTTCTGAAGGCTTAAAGGCTGCATTAGAATTGGCACAATTGCCTCAAGACATTGTGGGGAAACCAATTTCGTCACAAAGAATTTTTAGGGTGTCAATATAATGCTTTCCATGCAAAATAAAGATGGAGAAATTCAATCCTGCAGAGACATTTGAGGTATTATCATTGATTGTCCGTGTGTAGATTGCACTTCAGCAGTAACTCAGGGTCTTGTGGCATTTAAGAAACTATCCAGAATACCGACATAAAGAAATAGAAGAGGCTGCAATATGGAGTAATTTGATCCAACAAATTGTTGTTGTTGGTCAGGATCAGCGCCGGTTTGATGCTCTAATTGTTCCAAACAAAGGAGAGCTGCACTGTGTCCATCCTATTTTTTGTCGAGGCTGAGCACCCTGTCTAAATTGTTGCTAACGCTGTAATAATTCCAGATGCAACAAAGATTGAACAAGCATTTGCAGCTACGGCTACAGGAATTGCCAGAAGAGGAAGAAATAATGGAATTGGCAGGGATAACAGAAGGAGGCCTGCAGCGCCATTGAATTATGTCGCAATACAGTCTCACTTGCATCTGTGAGTGGGTCTGAGTTTGTTTCTCCCTAGGCTGGATGACTTCAATTTGTGTCAAATATGCTATGCCCCAAGTTTGCTTTGCAGATGGTTGAGCTGAACTGGAAGTAATCATTCAGAGAAGGATCAATGATGGATTTTCTGGGGTTGTCGAAGTCGTGGGTTTTCTTTTTTAATGTCGTGGCAGCCAACATGAACACGTTGGTGGATCGGATTTTGGAATGGGCAGCTGTTGGATTCACTAATTTTGTTGTTTTCATAAGGTTGACTCCAGGTTGTAATAAACGCCAGAGGATGGAAGCCTGAGCGCTCTTTAGCAGCCACAGATCAATAAATTTTTTGACAGCAAAACCCATCTCAGAAATCAGCGGGGGATTCCAAAAAATAAAGAAATATTAAGATGGAGAACAGCCCGAGTCGTCTCCCAGGAGAGCGTGAACCATCAATCTGAGCATGATAATTCAGAGGTCATCGCAAGAATGGAAGACAGAAGAAATTCCGCTCGGATTCGGTGTTGAGGAATACGATTGTGAGATTATGTTCTGCGGATCGTCACTCGCCCCTGAGATTGAGCGCCAGCAATATAGAGTGCAGCTTATAGTAAATCAATGTCTGTTTTAACGCCGAGTATAGCCTCATATCACGCCGAGTACAGGGTTAAAGTCCCGTTGAGCTAGATCGCCGACTTTGGCTGCATGTAGCAGCACCTACCCATCTTTCGTTGGTCGCCGATCCTTTGAAACGCATATCTTAGACTATGGGTTTGAGGAATCAATCAATCGTTTAACGCAGAGTTATCTTCGAGGCTTGGTATTCAGCAAATTTATTAACACAGTGGAAGTTAAAGCGGTGGTCATTTTCTTATCACTGAGTTCACTGCGGAATACTCGAATCCAGATTTGGGCGCGGTTGATCTTAGTTTTTAAAAATATGTAGCCATCCGGGTTTCATCCTCGACACCTGTTGACAGCCGATGGATGAGTCATCACCTTTTTTCAGTAGCAGCCATTCGCATATCTAGTGGACAGCCGACTTCAGCTTTAAATCTTTTCTTTTGGACATGCAGTTTCATGTGATTTAGGGGTTTTTTATTTGTAAACGTGGCTGCTCGAGCATGCAGCAGTTCCTTTGCTGAGTTGTCCTCTACGTTGGTAGGAGCTTTTAGTGGATTTTAGAACCTTTTTTATTTTTGATGGAGGAGAGAAAAGAGGATCTTACCCACTTTTTGTCATTTTTATTACCATTTTTATATTCCTCTTTTAATTTCAAGAGAGCTTTTTAGGCCTATAAAAGGAACCAGCCTCCTCATTGTAAGGATGGAGAATTTTGGGAGTTTTTTCCCGTGAACTTAATAGAAAAATCATGATGGGATTCTTTGGACAAATTGGAGATTCTTTCGTTCCTTGTTTGCCGTGTTTCTTTGTATGCCATCTTTCATTTTGTATGAGGCATTACCTCTCTTAGCTCCTTGCTTTCGATTCTTAAGCTGGGGATCATCTGAATAGAAGGCTAACAATCTAGCACAACTTCATTTGACCCATGTTTTTCTCTTAAGCTTTGCGGTTTTCAGGTATGCTCTAATGCGAGAGCTCTTAGTTGGTTACTACATTCATCTGGCAGCAAGGTCCTTTTAGATTTTTTCCTTTGACTCCATTCGCCCCTCTCTGATACTGGCACTGGTCTTTCCCTGAGGATTGATCTTCCTTTCCTTTCCATCACCTATCCAAAACTATCTTTCGTTACATCCGTTTCTCTAAGGCAGCCTCTTCCATTTCACCTTGCCCGTTACCGTACCTGCCTTAGTGATCCTATTTTAGGGATACCCCCCTAGTGTTGGAGAAGAGCCAACCTAAAGCGAAGAGGAGAGAAGTGTGGTGACATTGGCCTCTCTCCTGAGAGAGTTGTCATCCAGCTGGCGTTGCATATTTTGGGCTTTCAAACGACACGCATGCCATTTCGGAGGACAACAGGTTCAACAGAAATTGAATCTGCTCATCTTCCTTAGCCCTGTATTCTCCCCCTGATTACCCTTACCCCTATGATCCTATGTCATCTTAGGTTCATGCCGCTTCATTTCCCACATCTTCTTTAGTTCTAGCTCTAGCTTTTCTAATCTTCCCTCATGTTCTTCCTTTTGTTACTTATTTTGTCTTGTGCGTGGATTGCATCAAGCAATCCTATAAAAACCAATCTATTTTCACTATTTCCACCACATCATGCCCAATTTGCTCAATCAAATTTCTTAGTCTAGCATCATAATGGACCACACTTTCTCCTTTCATTTGTTTAATATCCCTAAGTCGTGCAAATATCGATGGCTTTTCATCTAGATATGTGTAGACATCTAGAAATTGTTTAGTGACTTCTTGCCATGTGTTGAAAAGTTGATTCTTTTCACACCTGCAATACCATGTTAATACTAGTCTTCTTAGTGATCCTTCGAAAATTGCCCATCTATTTGTTGGATCCACTTCATTTGTTTCTTTCCAAAGCGAGTTAAGAAGAAATAAATGGTCCTACCCATCCATGGATCCATCAAATAATCTGTGAAATGTCAATTTGGGGTTTACCTATAGCTTTGTTTCTATTACAGGGGTCGCTATTGTTAAATTTTTAAAATAGATCTGATTTGATAACAGTAACAATCTTTTTTCAATAATTTAGCAGACATCTAGCATTTAATTCTGAGATTATAAGACAGTAGTAAATGAAACAGTCATCCACAAGAACCATACACAAGAACACAAAGAGTTTACCCTGGGGAAACCTCTTTAGGAATAAAACCCCAGCAAAGAATATCTTCCTTAATATGAGATGACTGAATTTACATGAGCCGATTTAGAGATTAGACTTTTACAAGGAAGCCTCTAGGGCTTATTGCATACCAAGAGAAACAAAATTTAACCCACTGAGATCACTGAAGTTTGTTGTAGATAATGTCAGTCCTAAGCTCGATGACAATAACCTTGTAGCAGCCTGTAGAGAAGCTTGTAACAACCTGTGTTACCTCCTATTTCTGATATGAGCCCTTCTAGGGCCAGTTATGTCTCACGGCAGCCTCCAAGAGACACTTGCAGCCTCATAGAAACCCTCGGCTATCCTCTTGTAACCCTCGGCTGCCTCTTGTAACACTTGGAAACCCTTAACACTGTCCACGGTAGCCCTGGCAGCCCTTATTAGGGCAGGAACTGACCTTGGCATCCCTTTATGAACCCTCAGCAGCCCTTTGTCTTCCACGGTAACCCTAAATAGGGCCATATCTAACCTCGGTTGCCCTCCTTAGGGTCACAACATACCTCGGCTGACCTGAACATGAACTTGGCAACCCTTATTAGGGCAGTAGCAGACTTCGAAGTTTGGACAACCCTCCTGGGCTATAGCAGACCCTCATCCCCTTTCTTGAAGAGAAGACAGGACCCTCGACCCCTTTCTTGAAGAGAAGACAACTCACGGAACCTCCTGGAAGAAAAGGCAAAATTCGGCAGCCACAAGAATAGGAAGGAAACTATCCTATAGAAGGCAACAACATGAAGAGAAGAAGAAAACAGTCCTGTAGAAGATCCAACCCTTAGAGAAGAAAACTGAGATAAAGAACAAGATGAACAGCAGCTACAAATACCAAGCGAATTTCTTGGACAGAGATAAGGAGTGATTTTTGTGTTGATGACTTTCACTTGAGAGGGTTCTTCTTTTATATCTTATCATTGGGTAACTTCCTCAAGTCAAGGGATCCAAAATAATAATATAAAATTCATTGGTTAAGTCCCTTTTAATCTTATTATGGGCTTTTAACACTTTGGTACATTAGTTGTGGGATTTTGACCTTATAACACCTTAGTTGGGGTTCATTGTGGGCTTTTGACCCACCCTCTTTAGGTAAGTCACCCTTACACAAATCCTTAGCCCCTTCTCTTGGTATCCATGGTCCACATGTGTCAATTCAAGTACATCGTCATATATAAGGAAGATATTCTTTGGTTGTCTCGTTCTCCCCACTAACACCAAGATCATGTGCTAGGTACTTCAACAAGGGGTTTCCAATCCCTTGAGAAGGTCCCATAGCCCACAGACCAAGGAGAGGAGTACATCACTTGCCTCGACCCAGTCTAGGGATTCTAGTGATGACCTAGTAACTGACCAGGTGCCTCAACCCCAGGCTGAATCAAGTTGACCAAAGTCAACAACTTGGTAACTGACCAAGTGCCTCAGTCCCAAAGTGCATCATCTTCCTGGTAACTGACCAGGTGCCTCAGCCCCAAGTTGAATCATGTTGACTAAAGTCAACAACTTGGTAACTGATCAAGTGCCTCCATTCTCCCAGAGAATGGCTCAAGTTCCTGGTAACTGACCAGGTGCCTCCATTCTCCCGGAGAATGGCTCTCGATGTTGCTTTGAAAATCAACACTCCCTCTTAGTGAGAGAGAAATTCTCTGCAATACCAAGCTTATCTCGGAAGTACACAAACTTCGTCAATGATAGAGGCTTGGTCAACACATCGGCAATCTGCTCATTTGTACGAATGTATTGAAGTCTCATGGCACCTCTCTAGACCATGTCTCTGATGAAGTGATACTTCATCTCAATGTGTTTCGATTTGTCATGAAACACTGGATTCTCTGAAAGCTTCAAGCAACTCTAGTTATCAAAATGGATAATGGTTGGCTCAAGCTTTTCACCAAACAAGTCAGCAAGTAGCTTCCTAAGCCACACTGCTTCTCGACAGGCATCACTGGCAGCTATATATTCTACTTTTGTTGTGCTTTGGGCTATAGAGCCCTGCTTCCTGTTGGACCAGGAGATCACGGTTGATCCCATACTGAAGTAATACCTGGATGTGCCTTTCCGGTCCACTACACTGCCTGCCCAATTAGAGTCAGCATAACCAAGTAACATCACTCCACTACTGGAAGTGTATCTGATCCCATAAGCAATAGTGCCCCGCAAGTATCTAAGCACATGCTTCGCAGCTACCCAATGTATGTGCTTAGGCTTAGTCATAAACTGACTCAATGCACTCACTGCATATCATATATTTGGTCTAGTGTGTACTAGGTACATCAATGATCCAATAAGCTGACAATACAAGGTAGGATCCACTGCCTTTGAACAAGAGGCTGACCCATGTAGCTTCTTCAAGTTTGACACCATAGGTGTGCTCATGGGCTTGCAGTCTTGCATCCCAAATCTTCGCAATATATCAACTGCATACTTCCCTTGCGCAAGGAAGATCTCATCTGGCTTTTGCCAGACCTCTAGACTAAGAAAATAATTCATAAGACCAAGATCCTTCATCTCAAATTCTGAAGTGAGCTCCCTCTTACACTGAGCTATCAATTGTTCCTCTCCAGTAAGGAACAGGTCATCAACATATAAGACCAAGATTAAAGGATGATTCTAAACAACCTTGAAATACAAATTTGGATCAGCAACACTCTTGGAGAAACCCAAGCTATGAAGGTAACTATCAATTCTTGCATACCAGCCCTTGGAGCCTATTTAAGCCCATATAAGGCTTTCTTTAGCTTGCACACATGAGATTCCATCCCATGGACCACAAACCTTATGGTTGCTCAATGTAGACTGCTTCTTCAATTTTGCCATTAAGAAAAGTTGTCTTCACATCCATCCGGTGAAGTTTCCATCCAAAAACTGCAGCAAGGGAGATAATCGTTCTGATGGTGGTGTATCTAGCAACTGGAGCAAAAGTTTCATCATAATCTATACCTTCCTTTTGAGAGAAACCACAAGCCACAAGCCTCGCTTTATATTTTTCAATACTTCCATCAGCAACATGTTTGATTTTGTAAATCCACTTAAAAGTCACTACAAACTTCCCTTTTGGTCTTGGGACCACTTCCCATACATCATTTTTCATAATGGAAACGTATTCTTCTCTCATTGCATCTTTCCATACCTGCTGTTTGGCTGCCTCCTCATAGGTGGAAGGCTCTGCATCAATGATGTGGCCTAGTGTTATGCAACCAAGTCCCAAATATAGCATAAAAATAGCAGAAATAGACCGAAAGAAAGTAATCCATGCCTTAATAATGAAGAACTGAGATGAATAACAATCCTCTTTGAGGGAGGAACCTCCTTACACAATGTACTAAATACATAAGACAAGACAAGATACAATGATGACTAAAATGAAAAGGTCTCCTTCCTATATATAGGAGATAAAGGGGTACAATAACAACTAATAGACCCACTAATAGACCCAAGCCGACATCAATAATATGTAACGTGCCATAATAAAGAGGGTAATGTGCCACTACATAAGGGGTAATGTGCCAATATTTAGGGCTTAACATGCCCCTCCCCTTTAGACAAGTGTTGTCCTCAACGCTTGATTAGTTGTGGATGCCTCTATATGAAAGACTCATCTTCCCATGTCGAATTTTCCACTAGTAGGTTCTTCCATTTGATGAGGTACTCAGTAATAGCCCGATTACGTAGTTGTTTGGTCCTTGTTTCAGTGATTTGTTCAGGTTCCAATATGACTCTTCCTTCTTCATCAAGCTCAGGCAAGATTGTTTGAATTGGGATCTTGTCTCCTATTATTTTCTTTAAGCAAGAAACATGGAAAACTGGATGCACTCTTGAAGATGAAGGGAGCTCCAATTTGTAAGCCATACTACCAATTTTTTGCAACACTTTATAAGCACGATAATACTTAGGTGTTAATTTATTGTCCTTATTTAGTTGCTTGAGGTACATTTGCTTGTAAGGTTGTAGCCTCAGAAATACCCAATCCCCTTCTTCGAAACTCCTTTCACTCCGATGTTGATCAACTTGTTGTTTCATCCTGTTTTGTGACATAGCTACTTTGTCCTTAAGTATCTGGAGAACTTCTTGATGGTGCTTTATGTGATCTTCCACGGCTTGAACTTTAGATTTTCCCTTTAAGGGAGATGTGATAGATGGAGACCGGTACCCATAAAGTGCCATAAATGGAGACATTTCGTATGATGTATGGAAGGAAGTATTGTACCATCATTCTACCAAAGATAACCATTTCACCCATTATGTTTGTTTATCAGATGCAAAGCAACGAAGATAACCTTCAAAACATTTGTTCACTATCTCAGTTTGCCCATCAGATTGAGGATGATAAGATGAACTATGAGCCAATTGGATACCCAAACAAGAAAATAATTCAGTCCAAAATTTTCTAGTGAAAATCGGATCTCTATCGCTTACAATAATCTTCGGATTTCCATGTAACTTCTGAACTGTTTCCAAAAAAGCTGCGACTACTGTACTTGCATTAAAAGGGTGAGAGTGTACAAAAATGTGCATGCTTCATGAGTCTATCAACAACCACCATAATAACATTCTTTCCTTATGACTTGGGTAGACCTGTGATAAAATCCATTGAGACTTCTTCCCAGCGCTAGCAAGGTATGTCTAATGGTTGTAGAAGTCCTAGGATCTTAACTATTTCCACCTTATTCTGTTGGCAAACCAAGCATTCGGCCACGAACCTTTAACATCATATTTAAGACCTTCCCAAAAAAAATCCTTCTTGACCATGTGGTAAGTTTTCAGGAATCCAGAGTGCCCACCTATAGGAAAGTTGTGTAATTCCAAGAGGAACTTTTGTTTGAGTTGGGAGTCTTTGCATAAATATAAGCGATCCTTATACTATAGTGAATCATTTTTCCACACAAAAGAATCTGATACACTTGGATCGTCATGTAGCTTTTGAATGAGTATCCACATAGATAGGTCATTTTTTCATTCTTCCATTGTTGCTACTACCCAATCGGGTTGTAGAATGGAAATTGCACAAAGTAATGCCCCGACATCTTCATCTTTTTTGGAAAGCGCATCTGCCACCAGATTATGTTTCCCTTTTCGATAAATGATTTCAAAGTCATATCCCAACATCTTGGTTAACCCATTTTTGTTGCTCTTCCGAAGATAATCTCTGTTCCAAGAAGTATTTAAGACTATCATGATCTGTTTTGACCTTGAAGTGTCTACCTATTAGGTAAGGATGCCATTTCTTAAGAGCATGTAGAATTGCCAACATTTCCTTCTCATAAATGGGCTTCCGTAAGTGCTCTCCCTTGATTGGATGACTTGTGAAAGCAAGCGGGTGTCCATCTTGCATTAGAACAGCACCAATGCCATTTCCTGAGGCATCACATTCCACAATAAATGTTTTTGTGAAGTCTGGTGTGACCAAAATAGGAGCTTTGCACATTGCCTCCTTAAGCTGTTCAAAAGCTTGAGTTGCCTCTGGAGTCCAAGAAAATGCATCCATTCTTCCATAGTTCCAAACAAACTTGCGGTAGTACCCTGTAAGACCTAAGAATCCTCGAAGATTCTTCAAGGTTTTGGGAATCGGCCAGTCCATCATGGCTTTAATTTTGTTGGAGTCGACCTTGACACCTTCCTAAGATACAATATGACCCAAATATTCTACCTCATTTACCCCAAAGAAACATTTGGAAGGTTTTGCGTATAGTTGTTGCTCCTTTAGTGGTTGTAGTACCCTGTCAACATGTTGAACATGTTCTTCCCAATACTTGCTATAGATTAATATATCATCAAAGAATACTAGCAAAAATTTTCTAAGGAAAGGCTTGAAAATGGAATTCATCAAACCTTGAAATGTGGAAGGCGCATTCGTGAGACTAAATGGCATGGCCAAAAATTCATAATGACCTTCATGAGTTTCTGAATGTTGTTTTTGGAATATCTTCCTCCTTCATTCTAATATGATGATATCTGGAACGAAGATCCAACTTTGTGAAGAAAATTACTCCATGTAATTCATCAATGACAAGAATGGGAAATTTATCTTTAATGGTGATTTTGTTGAGCTCTCTATAATTCGGACACATACGCCATGATCAATTTCACTCTTCTGTCCATAGGGGTATCTGTAAGGTTTGATGTTAGGAGGAACACTTCCTGGAATTAAGTGAATAGCATGATCAAAATCTCGAACAAGTAGAAGACCTTTTGGAATATCTTCAAATACCTTGGAATGCTTATCAATCACCTTTTGGAGATCTGGGGAAATAGAAGACTTAGATGTTTGAACATCTAATGAGCATAATTGTGCAATTACACCTTGATGTCCCTTTTTTTTATCAATTTTGTCATACCATTAGAGCTTATCACCTTACTTGGTTTCCATGTGATACCCTTTACCTCATATTCTTTTCCTTCCCATAAAAATTTCATGAAAAGCTTCTGAAAATTAAAAGTCACTGTTCCCAATGATTGTAACAATTGAACTCCTACGACAACATCAACACCCCCCATCGGAATAGCAATCATTGGACTATTCAATACATATATCCCCATAGTGAGATTGATATTATGGCATTTTCCTGAGCAATTGATAGTTCCTCAATCTGCAATCATTACTTGAAACTCTGGTGTTGGATATACAAAGCAATTGAGAACCTTGGCTAATTTACAGTGAATGAAATTATGAGTATTACTAGAATCAATCAACACTATTACCTTTTTCTTTTTGAGATATTCTTTGAGCTTGAGAATTTGAGGATGCTAATTCCAGCCAATGCATGACAGGATATGGTGGGAGTAATCTCTTCGAAAGTCGTATCTTCTATTTCTTCATCTTGAGACTGTTCTTGTTCTTTTGGTGCTTCTTGTTCATTTTCTTCCTCTGTTTCACAATCAATGTAAAATAGTTTCTTCTCGGTGCACTTGTGGCCCTTACTGTATTTGCTATCACAACTGTAACAAATCCCTTTAACTCTTTTTTCCTCTAGTTGTTGTGGTGTCAACCTTGTAGGTTGTGGATGATTTGAGACCACATTTCCTTCTTTATAATTGTAAGTGGTAGACTTCCTTGTTGCCATAATTTTGTTTTCAACTTTCCTTGCCACCCTGAATGCATACTCCAAGGACTTAGGTTCCCAAAGGCAAACCTCATGTTGGATGTTATCCTTCAAAGTTCCAATAAAGAGATCCAACAAATTGCCTTCTGAAATATTCTTCACTCTGAGACTTAGCTTCTAAAACTGCTTGATGTGCTCTATAACTGGGTCTTTTTGCTTTAGATTTACCAACTGGCTAAAGGTGTTTCTATTTATATCCCCATAATGTGCAATCAATTCTTCTGTGAATATAGACGATGATATAATAGATTCCTTTTTACAATCACAAAGCCATTGATACCATACAAATTGATCAGGCTCTAAATATAAGGATGCAATAGTTACCGTTTGCAAAGTTGGCACCTAGTGTAGATCAAAGAATTGCTCCATCTGGAATATCCAAGTTATTGGATCATTGCCATCAAACTTTCTCATGTCAATTTTAGGAAGTTGGGTACCATTTGGTGACCATCCCTGATGACTTCCATTACTAGAATCATTTCCTCTTGGAATATTCTTATTCATGGAATGTTTCTCAACATGAAAATTATTTGTATCCTCCTAAGTATCCGGGAACACATCATCACCTATAGGTGAAGTATCCCTTGAATTTTGTATGAAATTAGCAATATTGTTCAACTTCTCCTCCAAATTGAGTAAATCAGTTGTTCTCACCGAACTTTCCATATTTTCCTCCATTTTATTCAACTTCTCCTCTAAATTAACTAAATCAACTTTTTCCACAGTCCCTTTAATCATGTCTGCCAACCGGGACACTCGAAAAGATAGGTCTTCCCTTTCATCGTATGTCGTGGATGGATCCTCTGGTGGTCTGAGCCTTGAGGGGAGTGTGAGTTTTTACACTTCCTTTTGGTGGCATTTTAAACAATATAAATAGATATTACACCCTAGGTTTCACCAGAATTAGATCCTTCTACTCAAAGCTATTCAAATTTAAAATGGCGCACATTTTTCAAACCCTGATTGGAAGACTGTTTTATGGATGACTTGTAACTGAGGTAAATTTGAAATTCCTGCTCCTTTGGGTCTAAAACTTCAACCTGATGTGTCCTTTTTCCAATGTCGCGGGTCTAACCTAATTCTGATGTACCAATAAGAAGTTCTTATTTTAGGTCTTTCCAGAAGAGCGAACTTGTACAGTCTGCCACGTGTCCAATATTTTGGATATGAGTCTTAAAACCCTACCACAAATACTGTGGTCTTTCTTCTTTCTGATGCAACAGGTCTCACTCAATTTGGATCTTTCATGCCCCAGATATGACCTTTTTCCCCAGAACACCTGTTTAAGACTAGTTTTTGGACTAGTCAAAAACCCTATCTTCTGAGGCGAATATCTTCAAACTAGTACAGTCTCAGGATCTAAAAATTGGACCACAGATAGCTCGGCCTGTTTTGGAAATGGGTTTTTAATCTCGCTTTATGAATCCTTGTAGAAAAAAAATTATAGTGAAAATTCCAAGATGACTCGTTTTGAAGAAACCAGTCCCGAGGAAAAAGCTTTGATACCAAATGTTATGCAACCAAGTCCCAGATATAGCATAAAAATAGCAGAAATAGACAAAAAGAAAGTAATCCATGCCTTTACAATGAAGAACTGAGATGAAAAACAATCATCTTCGAGGGAGGAACCTCCTTACATAATGTACTAAATACATAAAACAAGACAAGATACAATGATGACTAAAATGAAAAGGTCTCCTTCCTATATATAGGAGACAAAGGGGTACAATAACAACTAATAGACCCAAGCCGACATCAATAATATGTAATGTGCCATAATAAAGGGGGTAATGTGCCACTACATAAGGGGTAATGTGCCAATATTTAGGGCTTAACATCCAGCTGAGTAATAAGACCAGAGTACTTCTGAGGCTTCTTGCTTTCTCTAAAAGTTCTTGAAAGGAGCTTTATGCTTTTCTACTTCCTGCAGAGTTTCACAAAACCAAGCAGGTCTTCTTTTAGAAGGAGGAGCCTCAAGCAATTCTTCGATAGGCTTCTTTGGTTCTATAGTAGCATCTGGAACTGAAGGCTCATCATCCTCCTCCCTTTGATCATCTGAATGAGGAGAATCTGGAACTTCTAACGGAGGAGATTCTGAATCATTTGGAAGATCTTTAGATCGACAGAAATTAGCTTCTTCATGAAATATCACATCTCTACTAACCTCAATGTATCTCTGACCAGGAACATAGATACGATAAGCTTTTGAGCTTTCACTGTAACCAACAAACATACCTTTCTTTCCGGGAGGCTCCAATTTTGTTATCTTTTCTTTTGGCACATGAATGTAGACAGGAGTGCCAAAAATCCTCATGTGATCAACTGCTAGTTTCTTATCTGTAAATATTTCCTCTGGAGTCTTTTCCCCCAAAATAGCATGAGGGCTTCTATTCTGAATGTATACAGCAGTACTGGCAACCTCAGCCCATAGAGATAGAGGAAGATCTAGATCACATAACATGGCTTTGGCAGCTTCACATATTGTCCTTTTCTTTTTTCTGCAACCCCTTTTTGTTGAGGGTTGTAAGGCACAGTTAGCTCCCTCTTCATCCCTGCTTTTCGGCAAAGATCATCAAATTGATGAGATTCAAACTCACCCCCATTATCTGACCTCAATATACAGATGTGCTTTCCTGTTTGGTTTTCAATCAGTGCCTTGAACTCTTTGAACTTATCAAAAGTTTCATTCTTAGTCTTTAGGAAGTAGATCCAATATTTACGAGAGCAATCATCTATATAAAGTACATAATACAAACAACCACTCATAGAAAGTGCAGTCATAGGTCCACATATATCTGAATGAATCAAGTCCAAGATCCTTTTAGATCTACTACTACTGTTAGGATAGGATTTCTTGGCATTCTTGCCAAGAGCACAACCTTTACAAACACCATCAAGCTCAGAAGAGAACTCAGGCATAACTATTACCATCTTTTGTAGACCATGAAGAGATTTGTAGTGAAGGTGTCCAAACCTTCAATGTCATAGCTCGCAGGGGTTGATTGTGTCATGGACCAATGCCTGAAGGGAATGCCCAGATGACTTGTAGAGGCCTCCCTCTTGAACTGCAATCATCATGGCTAAACTCATCTCTTCATTCTTTGGTCACAAGAGAGCCTTTCTATCCATGAAGATTACTCTGTGACCTTTATCTTCTAAACTTGCAACTGATAGGAGATTCTTCTTTAAGCCAAGAACATATAATATCTCTTCAATATGCAAGGTAGTCCCTGAGTCAAGCTGAAAGCATGTTGAACCGATTCCTTCAATGTCATAGGTGGTATCATCTCCAAGTTCCACCTGAGCAGTAAACTTCTTCTTTCTGAAGTTTGTAAGAACTTCTCGAAACCCTTTCATATGTCTGGAAGCTTCACTGTCCACCAACCAGGATTTAGCACTATTGGTAATGGATCCAGAGAGAGCTGAAATCAAATAGTACTCTTCTTGGTTCTTGATTTTTGGAAGACTTATTGTTTTTCTTCTTCTTGGGTTCTTCTTCTGCGGCGGATGTCTGAAATTTCCCTCTGAACTTTCTCTTTAGCTTCTTACAATCTCTGGCATAATGTCCCATCTTGTGACAATTGAAACATTCAACCTTTGATAAAATAATGTGCTTACCTTGAGGCTTCTTACCCTTGTTCTTTTGATGGAATAATTTCCTACCTTTCTTTGTTTTGGCAGCAAGGGCAAGATTCCCTTTCTTAGAGCCACCATTCCTACTTTGCATTCTTCCTTCCTCTTGTAAGCAATCGTGCCACAATCTTTCAAATATGGTTGGACTTCACGACCATTTACAGCAGATAGAAAAGTTTCCCAAGAACTAGGGAGACCATCAACAGCAGTTTGAACAAGATTGTCATCATCTACAGTAACACCAATAGCTAGGAGTTGATCCCTTACCTGAGAAATCTTCGTAAAGAATGAAGCCACACTTTCATCATTTTTTATCTTCAAAGTACGAAGCTTGTTCTTCAGAACTCTCTTCTGGTTGGGAGCTTTCTTTTCATATAGAGTCAAGGTATCAAAGCATTCTTTGGCAGTCTTCAACGGAGTTATGACAGGCATCAAATTTTCTTTGACTGAACGATAGATGATTCTTCTTGCCTTGGCTTGCTTTCACTTGAATGCTGGTCTACCTGCATTTGACGTAGGTTCCTCTACAACATTGATGACTAGGTCATCAAGATCATTTTCTTCTAGGGTAGCCATGATCCTAGATTTCCAAGGTTGAAGTTTGAGAAGCCTTCAAGTCTATCCTCTGGTTTGAAGGAGACTGAAGTCATCTTTTCTACTCAATAAGGTCTGCTAGATCAGATTTGCAATGTTGCAAGATCACGTAGGCCATAGAAACCTACTCAAAACTGTGCTCTTCACGTCCTCTGCTCTAAAACCATGTTAAATTTTTAACATAGATCTGATTTGATAGCAGTAAAAGTCTTTTTTCAATAATTTAGAAGACATCTAGCATTTAATTATGAGATTATAAGACAGCAGTAAATGAAACAGTCATCCACAAGAACCATACACAAGAACACAAAGAGTTTACCCTAGGTAAACCTTTTCAGGAATAAAACTCCAGCAAAGAATATCTTCCTTAATATGAGATGACTAAATTTAAATGAGCATATTTAGAGATCAGGCTTTTACAAGGAAGCCTTTAGGGCTTATTGCATACCAAGAGAAACAAAATTTAACCCACTGAGATCACTGAAGTCTGTTGTAGGTAATGTCATCCCTAAGCTTGATGACGTCGGCCCTGTAGCAGCCTGTAGAGAAGCTTGTAACAACTTGTGGTACCTCCTGCTTCTGATCTAAGCCCTTCTAGGGCCAATTATGTCTCACAACAGCCTCCAAGAGACACTTGCAGCCTCAAAGAAACCCTCGGTTATCCTCTTGTAACCCTCGGCTGCCTCTTGTAACAATTGGAAGCCCTTAACACTGTCCACGATAGCCCTGGAAGCCCTTATTAGGGCAGGAACTGACCTCGACAGGCCTGTATGAACCCTCGGTAGCCCTTTGTCTTCCACGGCAGCCCTAAATAGGGCTAGATCTGAGCTCCACTTCCCTCCTTAGGGTCACAATAGACCTTGGTTGACCTGAACATGAACTCGACAACTCTTATTAGGGAAGGAGCAAACTTCGGACAACCCTCCTGGGCTATAGCAGATCCTCGGCCCCTTTCGGGAAGAGAAGACAGGACCCTCAACCCCTTTCTTGAAGAGAAGACAACTCACGACAACTTCTTGGAAGAGAAGGCAGAATTCAGTAGCCACAAGAATAGGAAAGACACCGTCCTGTAGAAGATGGCAGCATGAAGAGAAGAAGAAAACAATCCTATAGAAGATCCAACCCTTAGAGAAGAAACTGAGATGAAGAAGATGATGAACAGCAGCTGCAAATACCCAACGAATTTCTTGGATAGGGATGAGTGATTTTTGTGTTGATGGCTTTCACTTGAGAGAGTTCTTCTTTTATATATTATCATTGGGTGACTTCCTCAAGTCAAGGGATCCAAAATAATAATATAAAATTCATTGGTTAAGTCTCTTTTAATCTTATTGTAGGCTTTAAACACTTTGGTACATTAGTTGTGGGATTTTGACCTTATAACACCTTAGTTGGGGTTCATTGTGGGATTTTAATTTTTGACCCACCCTCTTTGGGTAAGTCACCCTTAGACAAATCCTTAGACCCTTCTCTTGGTATCCATGGTCCACGAGCCAATTCAAGTACATCGTCATATATAAGGAAGAAATTCTTTGGTTGTCTCGTTCTCCCCAATAACACCAAGATCGTGTGCTAGGTACATCAACAAGAGGTGGCCAGTCCCTTGAGAAGATCCCATAGCCCACAGACCAAGGAGAAGAGTACATCACTTGCCTAGACCCGGTCTAGTGCTTCTAGTGATGACCTGGTAATTGACCAGGTGCCTCAGCCCCAAGCTAAATCAAGTTGACCAAAGTCAACAACTTGGTAACTGACCAAGTGCCTCAGTCCTAGACTACATCATCTTCCTGGTAACTGACCAGGTGCCTCAGCCCCAGACTAAATCATGTTGACTAAAGTCAACAACTTGGTAATTGACCAAGTGCCTCCATTCTCCCAGAGAATGGCTCTCGATGTTGCTTTGAAAATCAACAGTTATCGGATCTTCCAAGCTATTCTTGATCCCCGATTCTCCAATGTGAGGGTCCTAATAATCCCTCTAAGGGTATTTCTTGTTTTCGCCCTCCTCGATAATTCATTCTTTCCTCTTGTTTTTCCTCTTCTCTGTTATGTTCTAGTGTGCCATGTATATAGCTATGGGTTGAGATCCTCTTGGTGGCATCTTCATTGCTCCATGTTTTTTCCACAATGAGAATCCTATACCTTTCCTATGTTGGGCTTGCCCCCCGAAACTTTAATCAAAGTTTACCCAATAAAATTGTATATCCTAGTGTTTGTAGTGATATGATTTCTTGGATTGTAGTGCAAAGTCACAAGTCGGAATGTCCCCCAAATGTTGGTTGTAAATATAGTTACAGTCCTAGTTTACCATAGACCGAGCTTAACAAACTAGAGATATACGCAACTATCCACAAAATTCCATTATCATAACGAAAATATAGATTTCACTACAACATGAAAGAAAAGTAAAACAACACAATTTAGAGTGGGAAAACCTCATCTCCTAAGGCAAAAAGCCCACTCACCTTAAAAGCAGCATTTATCCCAGTCAAACTTTGCAATTACATCAAAAACCTTGTATTTCCACAAAGATCATCAACCAATCATTTCAAATAACAGAATACATCCAACATATTGAAGCAAATTACCTTCATAACAAAAACAACATATTACTACTATTATCTTGTTGATTGTTCAACTCCTATATATATATATATAGATATAGATATAGATAACCAAGCAAGCCCCTCTTTATTGCTTACTTTACCCCACACAGGGTTATTTGATGACGGTTGGGGGTATCTACCCCCAACAGAAATCCCAACATGGGGATACGACATTGTAGGAAGATAGCATGTAACATCACATAGATAACAACCACAAATAAAAGATAACCCACAAGGCATGACACCACAACTGCCAGTGAAGTTAAAGTCAAAGTGAGAGAGGATGTTATCACATCAACACGAAAACTTGCACCTCAAATCCAAAATCTAGATTGACAAAGCTTTTGGTGCAAGTAATACCTTATAAACCATCTTTCTCTCATAATTGTTATGGACGTGGGATTTTTTACAACACACAAACCCAACAACAATGTTAACACACACAAAATTTAAAAGAAGAATATTTGTGTGGTACAAAATTCCATCATAGGGATATGCAATTACCACAAGCCAAAGAAAGCCCACAAGGCATCACACCAATGTTAGTACCAGAGTGAGGGAGGATGCTATCACATCAACTTGAGGACTTGCACCCGAAATCCAGCTTCCGGATTGGCAAAGCTTTTGGTGCAAGTAATCCCTTATAAACCATCTCCATCTCACAATTATTATGTATGTTGGATTAGTCACAACACACAAGAGTTTTAATGTGAAGTGAAATCCCAACATAGACATATGCCCCTATAGCAAGATAGTTTATAACATCACATAGATAACAGCCACAAACAAAATACAACCCACAAAGCATGACACTCACACCGCTAGCACTGTTTGACTCTTAATGCTTATTGTTGGTCATGTAAGGAGTTCTTAATACTATTGAAATTATGTTAAAATGAACAGAATGTTACTACATCAAAGATAAAAAGATTCACAGACATTCAAAATTCACAAAAATTCACAGGGTGCAGATATTTCCCAACCCAAGGTTCAAACGTGCTTGCCCTTCATGAGCTGTCTCTTAAAATGATAGAATGTTGTTACATAGAAGATTTAAAAGAACCTATAGACATTCAAAATGCACAAAAATGTCAAAGGGGCTTGGTTGGTTTGGTAAAACAGGAGAGCAGATATTTACCCACCAAGGTTCAAACACGGTTGCCCTTTATGGGCTGTCTCTTAAAAGATAAGAATAAGGATGTTGTTACATCGAATGTTTAAAAGAATCTGTAAACATTCAAAATTCACAAAAATGTCAAAACGGCTTGGTTGGTTGGTAAAACAGGGGTGTTGATATTTCTACTAAGGTTCAAACATGCTTGCCCCAAGGTTCAAACATGTTCGTCCCTCGTGGGTCAAGTGCAAGTCCTTGGCAAATTTTGGCTGAGTAGATTATCCCAGTTGCTGTTTCTTAGCCCACTTGCTGTATCTTAGCAAAAAGATTGACTCCCTGAATGGTAAGTGGTAAGACATACTAGCTTCACTGCAATAAAATTTACATTATGATACTGTGAAAGGTGCAGCTTGCAGGTGAATCAAAAAACAATTAAAAGAACAGAAAATATGCTTACCGCTGGGAGCAAATAAGGCTCTGCGCTGGGCAATGTGGCCAGCATTACTAAAGCCGCTGCTGCTTTCGCCACTGTAACCTGATTCTGTAACAATTTAAAATATAATATCTAATAAACATATGCTGAAGAAAGCCTGCGATATTGCAAAGTACATACAATTTACTTAATAAATACCTCCGAATGCAAATTTTTAATCTCATCTTCGACTTCCTTCCTTATATTTTCTTCTGCAATAGAAATATCGACATCAGGAGGATGAGAAAATAAATAACAGAGAACTAGAAAAAAATAAAATCCTTAAGATTGCAGAGGGGAAAAAAAAGTCTGCGTACGTGAAGGATGCAACGTAGCAGAAGAGTACGGAGGAGGAGTGTGCATTGAAGAAGAGTTACGAGGTGGTGGAGAAGGCTGAGCTGATGAATTTAGTCCTGCCGGAAGAGATGCAGCCATTCTTTCCTGCCAACCACATTAATTGATCTAATGGAGACCCTGAATATATTGTGCATATTTCTTATATATCGTATGTTGAGGGTTGCCGCCGTAGTGAGGGGTCACATGAAGATTGACTAAAAGAGTATTAATGTAAGAGAGGGGTTATTAATGTAAGAGGGCATAGAACCTCGGCCTCAAGTAAGATCATCGTTGGGAGATGTCTTTCGGATCAACAGCATCATTGGGAGATGTCTTTCGGCTGAGGCAGAGGCCGTAACACTAGGGCCGAACTACTTGTGGCATGGGGATGCTTTTATTGGCTAAGAAGGGTGAAGTGAGAAGATTAATTATTAATGGAGATTTATTGGCTATTATCATGTTGGCGTCGAGCAAACATAGATTACAAGCTCCCTTATTAACTTATTGGAAACAACGCTTCCATGCATTAAAGGACACTTTTGAAGATATTAACTTTTGTCATGTGGCGCAGCACTATAATCAGCATGCAGATTCCTCGTCTAAAATGGGTCTATGGATGGATGAGGGATGGGCAACAATCAGAAAATTCAAAGATTATAAGCTCTATGAGGTTACAGATGCCCATATTTATTGAGCGGGTATTTTTGTAGGTATTTATTTTTGCTACTTTATGGTACTTATGATGTAGTATGGTATACATTTTACGATTAGAACAAAGGTAGGCTTCTCTTTGGAGTGTGAAAATTATCGAGACTTTTATAAGTAAGACTTATGAGGATGAAAATATAGGAGACGTAGAAACATGGTATTGGTATGACATACTGTTTTCTGTATTAGTTAGATCGGAAGAATTGTAATAGTTGGACCCGACTTATTGTGTAGTTTCTTTGATTCAATCATGAATAGCAAGAAGCTCTTTTTCTTTTGGAAAAAAAAAGTAAGATCACTCTTAACCAATTTATTGTTAAAGAATTATTAGTAAAAACTTTGCGAGAATAAAAAAATGATAATTAATATATATATTTTTAAGTAATATTTGAATAGTTTTTTGTATAAAGAGACCCACGAGTAGCTCAATTGGTCAGAGCCCCTGTTGCCAAGTTGTTGGCGACTCTTAGGCATGGAGTCCACAGGACGTGGTCCCGATGGGTCAGATTGCTAAACGGAAAAGAAAAGAAAAAAAAGTTTCTTATCTAAATACATAAACGTGTAGTCTAAAATTTGATTTTTTCGACACAATTTTAAAAAAATCCGACAAAATTTTTTCTTGGTTACAACTCTCAGAGTCTAAATTTTGGGTGCACTAGGAGTTTTTGATGGTGTTGAATCTGTTTCTACCATCAAAATTGCCATTAAAACACAATTAAATTCAGATTTTGTAAAATAAAAAACATCAGATTACGGTGAAAACCTCCCATCTGAACCAAATCGTCGAAATTTTTGACAACTCCAATACATAAATAGTGTTAGATGTAAATTTGTTAATCCCTAATTTGGTAGTGAAAAAAATAAAAGAAAATAACTCCTTTAAAACTCAAATCTCTCCACCACTTAAACTACGTTATTGGGCTAAATTAGCATAGGTTTTTCTTAATCTTTGATATATTAAGTATTAAGATGTTTATTGTAACGATTCTTTATAGATAAAGCTCATTTTAGGTAAAGCTCGTGTCATTTTTTAACTTCAAAAACTATATAATACTTCTAATAATAATATGTGTTAGCCAAACATAAATAAATTATATCTAAACTCTTGCTCTGGCACCTCTTATCAGATAAGGCCCTAACTTGGGATCACTTACAAAACAGGAACTGGTAGGACCTCGAAGATGTTGCCTATGCAAAAACGATGAAGAAACAAATGAGCACATGGTGATAAGATGCATTTATACCAATACAGTTTGGAAGGAAATTGAGAAAGAGATTGGCATTATTAAGATCTGGCATGGAGATTCTGTGGAGGCCTGCTTCAATAACTGGTGTTGCAATTATGCAGTTAGTGATTACAAAGCACTACCTGCAGTGGTAAATTGGTATATATGGAGGATAAGAAATACAATTTTATTCGAAAATATAGAACTCCACCCCTCCCACTGCACATTATAGAGTCTGAGTATGATCAAGTTATTTCCTAAACAAAAGCATTCTAAGAAACTGAGAAAGATCCCAGAGATGGATCTAATTCACTACCCAAGAGCTTTTTTTTATGGAGTGGCCCAAATCAGTAGGGAAAAATTATGCGGAGCAGGAGAAGTCCTACAAATTTATGAAGAGAAACAAGTTAGTTTCAAAGCTGGAATTGGCTCTGGAACTAATAATTACTCCGAACTAATGGCTCTATGGCTTACCCTGAGATTGGCTAAAGAGAATGGAATAAAAAAGCTGACTATCTATGGAGATTCTCAACTAATTATCAAGTGGATGAAGGGGGAGTCTCACTGCCAAAGCCTTCTTCTACAAAATTTGTTGGAGGAAACGCAAAGAACTAGAGCATATTTCGAAGAAATCTCCTTCAAACATATTTACAGGGAACACAATATAGAAGCAAACAAGTTGTCCGCCCAGGATTTTCATTGGCAAAAGGTGCATGGCACATAATGCAAAACAATGGACAGCTATTCAGACAATATTAGTACAGATTGGTGGCACAGAAACAGACCAATGCATGTATTTTTGTCTTTTTTGAAAACAGTAAGAATCCTTTGGACACTACAGTTTAAATGCATGTTTTTTTTTTTTTTTTAAATAGTAAGAAATGTTGGATATAACAAATATCAACACAATTGTATAAGAGCTAGCTAATGTAAAGCTTGAGAAAAAGTAGCTTTAAGGGTTGTACAAAACTGTATAAGTTTTTGCTTGATGCAAAGAGGAAGGATAGTTTAGATGGATTCCTGAATCTGGAAAGCTGGAATGCTGAAAAGCATCTGAGAAATGTAATAGTCTAGCATAATATTACGAGTTTTTTTTTCAAAGTAAAAAAAAATATGAAAGAGAGATTACTTAACATTAAAACTATTATACGAAAATATCATTTTTACACATAGATAGAAATATATATATATATATAAGAGAGATTACTTAACATAAAAACTATTATATGAAAATATCACTTTTACACATAGATAGAAATAGATAGAAATATTGTAGACATGGTATTTACATAAAAATATTGTTATCATTCAAATAAATATATATTAGCAATAATCAAAATTACATGTTTACATATCTATATCTCCATAAGTTGTGAAGTCCAAATTTTACAGAGATGAGTGACAACCAATGTAGATCAATTTTAAATAGTCAAAAAACACTACACCTCAAGGGATTTCATTTCTCTTAGCACTTAATGGATCCAAGGTTAAGATGGATCTACATTGGTGGATTACAAAACGAGAAGAAGAGAAATCTAAGAAGATAAGAAATATCCAATGAGTGATTAGCATGATGAATGGGTATGCCATAATGGGAACTTAAGAAGTGTAATATACCCAACCACCTTTGTGACACTATCAAGGTGATTGGGTACTTCCAATTCTGCCTTTACACCATTAAACTTATGTTCTAATATCCATTATGTTTAAGAAGCTACCTGTAGATATTATTCTATAGCAAAAGCACTTAAAATAGCTTGAATTAAACAAATTTCAATGATATTCAGGAATGCAAGCCTTGTTAAAGTTACATCATCATGAGTCATTCTCCAGGTAAATCTTATGTGTCAAGATTGAGCCTCATGTGTTGAGGTAGTGCCTTATAGGAGCCTGAGTTGGACTCAAGAAACTTGGAGAAGAATCTTGAGTTGGACTCAAGAATGGTTAAGCTTCATGTGTTGAGGCAAGTGCTTTGTATGTCAAAGTGATGATGCTGTACAGTCTTGCTAGTCAAGGCTAAGGTCTTGTGTGTCAAGACAAATCCTCATGTATTGAGGTTGTGCCTCATGTGTTATGGTGATGCTTTGCATGTCAAAGCATGTATGGTGTGTGATGTACTACTAACCATGGTTGAGTCATTAAGTCTCCTCTAGAGACTGGCCACTTCTAGAGTGAATTACTTTAGCATATAACCACTTGGAACAATAGTAGAACAATATGATCACGTCATTGGGAAAATATCCTTAGTATATTTGATACGATAATTAAGTTGGCACATGTGGACCATGCAGATAACACAAGAGACAAAGATAAGATGTGATAAGATATGAGGGAATTCGAATTGCATATAAAGAATTAATTAAGAGAAATTTTGAAATGTTAGACTTCAGTCAATCAAAGGAGAACTCGAATTGATCACTACAGTGGTGTTAACAAGAAAGGTTTTAGTTAAGAGAGTTAACTAAGTGATAACAAAGAAGATCTAGTTAACTAAGTGTTAGTGCATGACGACACTTATGTTAAGTTCATCCTAAAGTCAGTTCAGTGAGTTGATGCATTGCATGAGAAGTGGGGCACAGTTCTTTGTGCAAGATTGGTGTCTCCAAGGTTGGAGCAAATTGCTATGTAGTATTTTTTGTGCATGTGACCAATATAGCGAATTGGTTGAATGGAGAATTATTCTCCTGAGTCTCTCTTCTATATCTATCTTTCTCTTGCTCTATAATTGCACCGGGGGTGCTTGATGTAAAATACATTCTCTCCTATCTATCAATATACTAAGGAAGGTTTTGCTAGGGTTTTCTCCCTTAAGACATAGAGGGTTTCCCCAAGGTAAATTCATGTGTCAAATGTGATTGCTTATGTGTATGATTGTTATTTGATTTGAAGTATTATTGCAGCTCTGAATTAAAGATAAAAAAATAACAAGCCCAACATCCATAGAACCATAAATAATGCAATATCACACGAGTGTGCCAAACTATAAACAATGCAATAGTAATACAAACATATCAACACGTAACCAAAATAAAATAAATGACATTCATTCATAATTTGAGACACTTATCTTTTAATGTCCTCCAACTAGTTGCAAGTGAAGTTCGTTCCTCCTAATCGTAGGAAGTCTATCAAGCCTGCTCTTTCTTTGACATAGGACGCCCTCGAGCTGGGGCTATCGATCCACAAGGGGTGAGTTCCCAATTCTTTTACTCATCCACACTCACACAACCCTCTTGTGTAGAAACCCCCTCCATAGTTGTCCCCATCCCCTACACTCATCCCTCATCATCCTACACAACAAAAGGAATGGGACCCCCTTATCTACATGCACTCCCTCAAGTTATCCCCAATCCATTCCAGTGTTCCAATATAGGCTGGCTAGGGAGTTTCTGTGTTAGGGCCCCAGGAAACTCAACTCTAGGCCGTGTCTCTCTTACATGGGCACCAAGCCCATTAGCACTAGCTTCCCAAGGTAATTCATGTGAGAAAGTATGAAAACCAACTTTTTCCTTTTGTCCACCAACCAAAATGCATATATTATGGTGGATCTAGACTGAATGAATGAATAAATGATTGAGTTTATAACAAGATATATGCATGATATGGTTTTGAAAAGTGGCTTCCCTATAAGAGACCACTTTTGCCCTCTTAATCCCATAGTAGGGTAATTAAACCATGATTAGTCAAGGTGACCCTCGTAACTATGGTTAAGGGACTTTGGGTTCAAAAAGGTTGATGAAGGCCAAGGACATCAACTCATTCTAATCTAGGTCATCACCTCTTAGCCCCCTCTCACTTCCCCAACTTGTGGAATCATAGCCCCCCATCTCTTCTTTGTCCTTCTTCACTTGTAGTTGTCAAGGATTTTATATTAAATATCATGTACAACATTTAAAATATTCACAGCCTCCTTGAACATATATGTCTATCATATAACCTTTACTACATACATAATTACATCTTGGGGTCAGAAACGAGTTGTTACAAAAAAATATTGTAACTTAACATAAGCACAAAGGGGATATAGGAGAGGGTTATTATATGCATGTCTAAATGACAATAAACTAGCATTGATTCATTTTAACCTCAAATATATTAACTATCAAGAGGAATAAAAAATAAAGTAAAGCATAACATTCTTGGTGCTTAAAAAGTACAAGATTAAGGTGAATTTATACTAGTTTATTTTACACACACATGGACATGAGCATGTGGTGCAATAGAAAAGCAAGAAGGTTTTTCCCTTGTCCATCTCGGTTCAAGTCTCACTGAGGTTTGTTACAATGGGAAAATTGAGTGTATTTTAAGCCCATTTTAGAAAACATGCAAAGTGCACATAATGGGTATAGCCTCGCGGATATAACCATGGGACAAAAGCTTGACTTGGATGATGTGACAATATAATGGGCCAAACATAACATGTTTCTAAATATTTTTGCACTTGAGCATGTGGTGCAATGTGAAAACAAGATGACTTTTATATTGTCCATCTAGGTGAATCAAATCTCATTAAGATTTGTTTCAATAAAAAAGTAGGTGGGGGGTCTTTAAGCCCATCTAGGAACACATACAAGGTGCACATAAGGGGAAGCTTGACTTAGATGATGTCTCGATATGGTTGACAAACCATGACTTGTTTCCAATCACTTTATAGCCCCATGGATTAGCTCAATCGATTTAACATCTAACATCTACTATTCTCATTCCAAAATTATTCTTATTGAATTTCTTGTCAAAAATATTGTTTTCTCTTCCACTTATTTTGAACAACCAAATAATAATAATAATAATTCATAACATGTTTAAACAAAGTTACTTTTTTCCAAGAAAAAAAATATTTTTATAAATACATTCCTCAATTATCTATTGCAGAGTCAACATATAGATCTAGAACACTAGTTACCACATTATCTTGATGTTAATCTGCTTACCACATAATCATGACAAAGCATAAGACTTTTTTCTTTCAAAACAGAGTTCACTATCTAGCTCCTAAACTTGACTCCATATTTATATTCCAACTGTACAAAAAAAGGCATATGATCTAGTCTATTAACTACTTATAAACCATATAACTATAATACATATAGCTAACATATTACAAATATTCCAAGACCAATCAAGATATTAAAAATCACTTAAGGCCAAAAGCTTGGAAGACACTAAGTGACCCTCTATGAATTCCTCCTTAAGAAGATAGTTATATTGCAATTTAAGACCTTCCTTTGAGAAAGTGTTCACGATCATGTTAAGTTATCTGAACACATGTGTGCAACTCACCTTTTGGAACTGTCTTGCTACCTCTTTCAATTGGTGTGATAAGGGAGACTAGATTATTCTAAATATGAACCTAAGCATTCATCCATTTTATTGCTAATGCAGAATCACCAAATGTTATACATGTAGATGAGCAATACCATTTTATAAGGCAACTTTCAATAAATATAACAGGGCCTTCAACTCTCCCATGTTGTTTGTCCCCCTACCCAAATTTTCCTTTGCTTGTAACACTAGTAGAATTTTGCAAATAAATGACTACGTGACTAAAAAATTAGTCATGATAGTGTTTTTAAGCTAAATACTACTAATTTTGAGCAACATAACTAAAAATGACTAATTTAATCACGGGATAAAAAATACAACTAAATAATAAGTAACAACTAAAAATGACTAATTTAGTTTTTTAATTTAAAATTATACCTTGTTATTTTCAAAAGTTTACTATTATTATACTACTTCTAAACTCAAATGCCTTACCATCAAATTTTTTTACTCTTAAAATTTAA
This sequence comes from Larix kaempferi, assembly GCA_027924585.1. Classification (NCBI taxonomy): domain Eukaryota; kingdom Viridiplantae; phylum Streptophyta; class Pinopsida; order Pinales; family Pinaceae; genus Larix; species Larix kaempferi. Next base: position 3,958,974 of record BSBM01000456.1, read on the forward strand.
ATTTTATACATTAATGTATAATGCGATTAAGGCCGATGGACTCCTTGGACTTTAGATGTTTTGAAAGCAGGAACCTAGACTAGCTCGGAGTAGCTCCACTGATCACAAGGTATGGATGTTCAACCCTGCAAGGGTTTTGTACTTTACCCATATGGATTTACATGCAGAAGGGCTTAGGGTTTGAAGGTCGAAGCTCAATCTTGTAGGGTTTCTAAGGTTTCGATGATAACTATATGTTATTTGGTCGATACGCTCTTGCTCTGGATATGGCGTACGCTAGTGGATATGGGTTATCATTGATCGATACGATGGCTAACCATGGGTATCATCTATCAGGGCATGGATTGTCCGGGTCTATAGCGGTATTTACATACTCTGGAAGAAGATTAGGCATAAAGTGTGGTAAATGGATATACCAATCCTACACTCATTAGTGGAGCTCTTCCCCGAGGACAGACAGGTTCAATCAATAGTCCCTGCGGATCGAATCCAAACGCCTTTACTTATTCCCATGCCAAGATGTTGGTTCATAAGGATTTATCATCTTCCCCATCTATTCAAATGGGGCATGCTATCGAGGAGGAGGAAGAGGGCCATCAATTAGTTCATCCAAATACAATATCCATGTTCACACCTTAAAACTCCAATTTTTCCAACCTTGCATGCCCTCGTCTGATTCATCTATATAACCCCAATGAAGCCCTGCATTTATTCCAATCTTCCACGATCATTTCCTGTGGTGGAATTCCTCTGCTCTATGTTGGTTGATTATGTGAAGCAGTAGCAATAATTGTGATGATTAGGAGTTTGTATTTGAAGCGTTGAGAGGCGTTTTTTGTTCGGAAGGACTTACAGAGACACACAAAGTAAGAGAGCAACATGGAGGCTTTTCAAGCAAGTTGGAAAGAAGAATCTCTCAACTTTTAGAAGGAGGAATTCTACGAGAGCATTCGAGCTCCCAAATGGATCGACTTCACTGCTCCAAATATTTCAGAAGATCCTGATAATAGGGCTTGGTTCTATATTCAAGTTGGTATGATTCATTACTTTATTAATTCATTGGGATTTCACATTTAGGTTCCTTCATAATATTCATTAGTATGAATTGATACGAATACAAAAAAGAGAGGGAAGGTCCATGACTATCATGCTCATTACTTTCGTTAGGTAAAAATGGGATTGGATGTTATCCTATCCTTTATTGTTTCAATCAAAACGGGATATTTTAAACTTAATGGAACTCTCCAATCTTAAAAACTACTAAAATACATCAAAGGTTTTTTGATATCTGATCGATTTAGGTCATTTGGGTTTTTTTACCAATATTTTTTAAGTTTTGAATTTGAACTATATGAATATAGAGGGTTTTTTGGGGGGTCAAGTTTCTAATCGTTAGATTGGACTCACTATAAAAGTATATTAGAGTTTATTGGGGATTACCGATCTATCAAGTCGTTAATCATCCAAGTTGCTACAATGCGTTTAACATTCTTTTTAATAAAAAAGTTCCTCTAGAGTGAGAATGGAGATCCTATCCTAACATAGAGGGATAGGGGTTACCAACCAAGCTATTTAGCACAACCTCCCTCCATCTTATTTCTTTGTACGCCCAAAATACCATGCTTCTCCTTTAACTGATCATGCTAGAGTTGTCACCAATCTTCACCTTTTCAATCCATACAGTACACATATAATGAAATTGGCGAGAGAATGGATGCAAAGGAAAGAGTTGTGTGATAAACCAAAATTCCTGGCTCTTTTGTTGTTTATTTTTCTTCTTCAACACCATGCCTTATCAATATGGTAAGCAATTCATATGCCATAAACAAAACGCACCAATTCAAGTGTTACTTCTGGGATTGAAAAGCATTTTGTTGCCATGGAGGCCTATGTGTTTATTTATTCTTTTTCAATGTGTAGAATTGATGCCTTCATAGTTCATTTGCATGATTTTTTCTTTATAGTTTCTACTTATTAGGCCTTTTTGCACCTAAGACCTCCATTACATCCCTGCACCTTCAGAAATGCATAAGATGTTTTCCAATGTTTAGAATTTCGCAATAGGGAATTGTTTGCTTTGCGAGTAGTTTTTGTTGATTACTGGCATAGGAAATGGAGATCATTGCCAAAAGTTATATCAACGGTGCTAGGATTATATGGAGTCAATGCCCAATGAATAAAGATGACTGATATTGATATTGAGAATGGTCCCTATACAACTCTAGGCCACTTTGAAGGCACTAGATTTTAGTCATGAACATAGAAGATAAATTATTTCAAGAGTAAAATTGCTCCAACTTCTTGGTGAAATGGATTATCGTATTTTTTAGTTTCAACCTTGAACTGCGAATTGGGTAGGCAGTTTGTTAGGAAAAATAATGAGTAGATTGATCTTACTCAAATGTCAAAGGCCCGTACCTCTTTCAACCTGATCAAAAAATATTCTATCAACCATGGGGTCCCTTTGTAGAAGTTATTATTTTATTTTTAAATATTTTATCTCAATACAAGCAAAAGTAAATTGTGGCAGTTTTTGCAAAGTAGGTTATTATATGCTTTGCATTATTGGGTGAAATCCAATTCAATTTGCTCAAATGGATAGTCCTCTTTAAATAAATCAAGAGGCTTAGTCTATTGTATCTTATCTTCCAACAAGTCAGAATCAAACCAAATAATTTGTATTGACCAATTACTGGCAAATGCAATAATTTGCACTTTGACATCCACCAAATTAACACCAGACTTGGCAACTATGATTGAAAATGATACAAATGACAAGTCTTTATAGTTCCAGTACAAACTTTTGTCAAAGGAGAAACCTAATAATGGAGCGTTCCTCCCTATGTTTCCGGCAAGTTCTTTTTATTTATTCTGGTAGATTTTTTTACAAATTATTGAGATTTCAAGTTTTAATCACTGAAATTGCACTAGGGAGGTGGCCTACTGAAAATGGGGGTCTCCAAATCCATTTACAATTTAAAATCTTTAAAAATTGCATAATTTCATTGTCAAAATTGCAATTTTGCATTGCCAGATTTTGTCAAATAACTTGGTGGAAAGGGAAGAATGCTCCATGATTAGCATGCTCCTTTGTCAAAACCTAAGGCAACAAGTTGGCAACCTAAATGTACTTATTCGACTACTTGAACCCAAGCGGAATATGATCAAGACCAAGGGTTGTGTTCACGAGCCAACCAATATTTTTAGGAGGAATCATGTTATAAAAGTGGGTGAATTGTCTCACATGTGTGTTGGAGATATGAGTAATTATAAGCACAACTAGTTAAAGAGAAAAAGAGACAATAGAGAGTCAAGATGTTGAACAATAAAATTTTAATGTAGTAAAAAGGAAAAATGCTTGAGTGGTATAATAACTCAAATTAGAATTGTGGATGTCTCAAGCTACATGTGTGTTCTTTTGGGTCATCTAAATGCCAAGAGTCATGGAATTTGCATAAGGAATTGTCATTTTCATTTCTCTTTCCCATCTTCTTTCACACTTTGCTTGGTAGTAAAATTCCTATCAATATCATTTTTATGTTGTGTTGTTCAACAACAAGATCTTGTGAGCTTCATGCCCTCCACAATGTTGTATTGCATGTTGTAGTTGTGGGGCCTGTTAATGCTTAAATTTCACACACGTGCATTTCAACTAATCTTGCAATAAGGTGTCATCAAAATATAGCATGCAGCTCACCAAAGACATCCTCATCAGATCCATAAAGTAGTATGAGTCCATAAATGTCAAAAAGTAGTCAAAATAAGAGGTCGCACAGTTAAATCCCTGTTCACTGACGCTACAACACAAGTTATCAATTATGTGCCCATGTGGGCCTTATGTGGATTTCCCTTCGAAATATGTGCGACTGTCAAATTGGTGGGATCTCAAATACCCGCAATGCATTGAAAGCTCATGAAATATCCCTCACCAACAAAAATATGAATTTGACTCTTCACATGCTTAGGAGCATTGAATAGCCCCCTTGTGTACTTTGGAGCTAGTTCATGAAGTGAAGCAGTTCACACTTGGATCTAGATGTTTCTTGGCCACCTTTTGGACTATAAAAGGAAGCAATGGGAATGAATCTAAGAAGGGAAAATCAAAGCAAGGTTATGCTGCTAGAATTGTGTTGAGACTTCCTCATAGTTCACCTCTTCCTCCACATATTGGCATTCCCCAAGCTCCCTTGCCACCTTCCTCCAAGGGGAAAGTGTTTCTCTCATTGTTCTTCAAGTTATTTAGCATTTAGTGTGGACAAAAAGGACCTCCCTAAGGGATATTGTTGGATTCCCTTGAAGCTTGCACCTAATAGGTGACACTACATGTAACAAGCTTAATCATTGGGCAATCTAACTTGATTATAGCATCTTGTTGTTGTTGTGGTTTACATATCTTCACTCTCTTTGTTTATTTAATGTTATTTGTTTTTATTTTGTTTTGTTTTCTAACAAGAACTTGTAGGATCAATTTGGAGTTGCCTCTTTTGCTTTAGTAACACAATACAGGGCCTTGGTAGCACCCTCTAAGGCTTTCACCCCTCAAGTGGGAAGAATCGCACACCTTTGTGCTATTTTCCCCACAACAGTATTTATGGTGACTACACTTCATTTTTGTTCATTTATTATTAACTAGGTTGTTATTTGCTAATAGCTAATTGTGGGTTATTGTGTTGTGTTGGAGATCAAGTTCATTCCCTCCATTCCCAAAAATCGGCCTCCTTTGGGTCGAGCTTGATGTTTACACAGTCGTGTATATCTCGGTGCTCCATGTGCCCAACTCGCGCGGATTTTCTTTCGGTAGTAATGCTAATCGTGTAGTTTATTGGACCTCTTCCCACGTGGTAATTTGCTCTCTGCTCGTGTGGCCTTGCCATGTTGTAACCGCACTATAGCGCGTTTGTGTTTGGAATACCCACGCTACTATCTTTTATTTCACTTTTCATGTGCTTTGCACAAATATTGCAATACCAATGACTACTCACTAATAAACTAGAATTAAAATAACTTGCAATAGTTGTGTTTTTCTTTAGTAATTAGCTCACTTAGCCAAAGATTAGGAAGTAAAGGGGTCTTCCCTCGAAAACTACTTTGGTAAAAAACTTTGGGGCTTTCAACAGGCCTCATAGTTGTCATTAGTGTTCAAGATACCATGCTTTCCATTTCATAGAAGTTGTTAGTATAGACATCTTATGTTATTTGCTTACTTCTCATGTTTTAGGCGAGGTAGTGTAGCGCACTTTTGCACACAAGCAAGGACCTAAATACTCCAATTTCTCGAAGTATGCTCTTCACCTCACACTCCTCGTGAATTTGGTGAATCATAAAATGGGGAGAAGTGTGAAATACCTCCATTGCACACTTTTTGCTTCATAAGCATTATTGATCAAATTGTTAGTTGCGAGTACTTTTAGTATCTTCTGAGTTGAAGTTCAAACTACATGTGCATTTATTTTGAGCTCTTCAGTTAATTGAAATAATCAATTTCATTTTCTTATTGCACAAACATGTTTCCACTAGCACACACTAAGAGACCTAAAGACTCTCTTTCTTTGAGTATGCTCTCCATCCTGCACCTTGTGTGACCTTGATGGATCAGAAAGAAGTAGGATTGTGAAATACCTCTCTTACACTCCTTAATTGAATTTGGACCCTTAAAATCGACACTTGTAATTCTCATACAACTAAATTCCACCACAGGAGGTCACAAGAAAATTTATAGTTTGGTTAGGATTGATTGAGTTAGGCATCCAAATAATGCCCACCAATCTTCTACACTTCATATGAAACAATAGATTGTTGACATATAGGGTACTTTCAAATCTTTCTATCAACAAGTGTCAAAAAGAACCTGGATAAGAAGACACAGTTCCCAAGAACATGAATATGAGGTGTCGTTTCCCTGCTCCCCATAAAGATTCACTTAGGTTTTTGTGGCGACGACACTATACCTCTCAGGCCGAACCACTTATCCACACTTGACGTGGATATCTTAGTCGCCAAACTTAGGATATCACTAAGGTGCAATTATGAGTGAAATTGACTCATGGAGCCAAATATTGCCATTGGGAAATGTTTCTAGCCCTTCCGAAGCATAGCTCCATTTCCTTTATAATTGACTCTTTGTTACCTTCACTAGCCAATCATTGGGAGGATCCCATTACCACTAGGGGTTGTGCTTTTGGAAGGCCTAGTTACATTTGAGAGGAAGGACATTAGGTCTTTAGGGAATTTACATTTATTTTATTTTTAAATACAATTTCACCTAACTCGTAATTAAAAAGAACCTACATGTGGGATCACTTACACTAAATGGCGTATCACATATCACTCACTTTGCACCATTTTGTATCTGTTGTGGTTGGCATATTTTTGCATTTGTTCAATTGTGTCTATTCCCAGCATCACTCTCATTTTTCACACAAAAATTCCACCATTGAAGAACAAAACCACCTAAGGTAGTCCCGTAGACTACAAGGCCTTTCCCCTCTCTCAAGTGGTGTTTTCCCACTCCCTCCCCATGGTTCACAAGGGAGATACTCTAACAAGGGTCGCTCCCAAGAAACATTGATAGGATATTCTAGGTGAGGCCGCTCCTTGCTTGATTCATTTTCTCCCCTTGGAGATAATTTAGATCTATTTGCTTCATCTTCTCACGGAAGAGCCACCCTTTATTTCCATCACTTGGAGGAAATCCAACCTCTTCTTCTCCCTCTTCGGGAGAAGTACACACAACATCATTTTCCTCACATCAGAGGCAGATATCACCACCACATACTTCTCGTTCTCTGCCTTGAGGGAACAACACACAATGTACGATGGTGGCATCTAATACCAACGTACCTTTCATGGCTAGCTTGAACCTTCCCGATCTAGCTAAATTGATCAATGACCCCATAGTACATGATCTAACATGGCCATATATTCCCGATAAGATCCCCTAAGATATACCTAAATTTTAAGGGAAACAAGGAGATGACCTAGTAAACCATGTCATGTCTTTTCACTTATGGTGTTCCTCCAATAGCACAGTGGATGACTTGGTGAGGCTTCACCTCTTCTAGCGAACCCTTACAGGAACAACTGCAAAATGGTATGTGAATTTACCAAGGGAAACCCATGCCACCTTTGGGATGATAACCACTATGTTTCTCACTTACTTTCAACTTCCCATATGCCACAACCTCAACCTCGATATTCTCACAAAATTTCAACAGAATACCTCTACCCACATAGTGGACCACTTCCATGAGTGGCATAGATGACACACATTATGCAAAATAGACATACAACCTCAGTTCTTGTTGGATTGGTTCATAAAATCACTCTAACCCGCGATTGGAAAAGATGTGGCAACCTCATTGCCCCAAAATAAGGAAGAGGTAATCCTGAAGTCCCAACATTTTGATCTCATTTATGCACAATCGGGTTACTTATACACCTTCCTACCTGATGCCCCTCAGCATCGATATTTAGATCCCATCCATGTGGGGTTGTCACATTCAATAGATGGGATTATTGGGTCCATTTACCAGTAGGGAAAGGTCCCCCCTCAACCGAATTCTATTCCATTCAATACGATAATGTAGTACCCTTCCATCCCTCGCGTGTCATCACCCCCTATAACTATACCGAATCCTCATTTTGGGAAGCTACAATATGGGCCCTACAGTCCTACTTGCCCCAATGCAAGTAAGCATCATCAGTACCTCCACCACAAATGGAACAAGTAGCTCTTACAACCACATCATATGAGTGCAAAACATGTATATCCCACCACAGGGGTATAATCCTTATTATGTGTTTTAGTGTCCTCCTAGTTCTTCCCCCATACCACACATGAGGTTCAATTTAGTACAACCTTCTTTTGCACAACAAGTTCAATAGTTTGAGTGGTTAAACACAACTAACCCCCAGAATCCTCAAAATTAGCGGAAGAAGAAAGGTAAGAACAAGCAAAATCAGCAGCAGTGGAAAGAGGACAACCCCCGTCCCCAGTAGAATCAAAATGCGGGAGCTAATAACCCCCCCAAACAAGGAAAAAATGCTAACCTGAGGACAAGCTATTCCTGCCTGATTTGTGGAGAGTATGGTCACTATACTCACCATTGTCCACTCCTCCCATAATGTCAGCAGTTGGTGGAAGAAAAGAAAAAGACAGCAACAAATCCTCCTCAGGAACCTAATGCACCACAACCCCATCAAGTTGTTTTGCAGCAACCCTTTGCCAACGAAGGGGTAGTCACGCAGCAGCAGGATCCTCGCCCCCAAGGTGATGTCTCCTTTCAAAATATCTACATGAACACGACAAATGTCAACCTACAAACTCGAGCTAAAGGCTATGGCGGGCCTAAACCCCCACAAGGGGACAATGAACCAACTTCCTCGAGAGGACCGTTGCTAATACCGTGCCTAAGCAATGAACAAATCCCAAGGATCACAAAAGTACCACTTAAGTGCACCCCCCATAACCCTCACATGAAAGCCACCCACAACTACAGTATTGTGGATGACTTGGCTTAGTCCCCAACTACCATGTCCACTTTGGAAGTGTTATAGTCATGCCCCACCCAAAGGAAGGAATTACTTAATGCACTTGGCGTTTTCGACCATTTAGACTCACACCTTATGACTTTTGATCTCGATAACGATGAACCGCGACTACCCTTGTTAGTCACATTCCAAGTTCTAGTTACAATTAAAAAAATCATGATCCATCAATGCATTATTGATGAAGGTACATCCACATGAGTAATGTTATCTAATGTCTGGAAACAGTTGGGCTCACCTGAGTTAGTTCCTTCATCTATCGCCCTTCACGCATATGATGAGAGACCATCAAAACCAAGGGGTATGTACCAAAATGTCCCCATTGAGCTATGGGGAAATATAGTAATGATTGATATTGAGGTAGTCGATGCATAACTTGACTACAACATCCTTTTGGGTCGTAGTTATATGTACGTCATGAAGGCGGGTTCCTCTTCGGTATTCCGCATCATGATGTTTCCCTTTAATGAGAATATAACCACCCTTGACCAACTCAAATACTATGACCCTCATGCCAACACCAACCTTGAAAACACCCTACCCACTATAGGCAACGTGAATCAACCCCCTTACGTTGATATATGCCAGGGCGTGTACAGTGATTCCAACTTGCTAGGGGCATACTCAGGTCCTCCGGCTAAAATACCCACATCAACAGACAACCTTATGTGCACTATTTTCACTTATGAAAATAAATCTCCAACCCCATCTGCATTATCATCAACCCCTATGACGAGTCATGGAATTGAACAAACATTGAGTCCATCAGTGCCTCTCATCTTTAAGATACAATTCTTGTACCCACCCAAGGGACTGCAAGGGATGCCGGTTATGGCTTAGTTGACTCTACCTGGGCTCACTTTAGGAATACCTGTGTGGTACCTTACTCCACCCTACCCAACAATGGCCTCAAAACTAGTGGCCCTCTATGATTTTGTACCAGTCTTTGCAGTTACACCATCTAGGCTAGTTACGCCATATGTACCACACGTCGATCCAGTGACATCTGTGACCAAGCCACCACCGCGTGTTGCTAAACCCAATAATGAGGACATAAGACAACCCAAGTTGAAATCCCCCATTATGACCAACCCTATTCCCGAATCACCATTGGTAGTCGCTAGACCAAATATAGGGGGCATGAATCAGCCTAAGTTGAAAACCCCATTAATGACAAACACTACTCCCGCAACGAAGGTCACCCTATTGTGCACTCTAAGCGAGAAACAAGGCCACACAATAAACCTATGGCCCACATTTCCAGAGCTTAGGAAATGCCTTCAACCTTATCTTCGCCCAACACGACAAATAAGTCCAATTTGTTACATACCAATCATGCGTGTTTGATTTGCTTTCAGTTTGGGCATTATACGCACCATTGTCCCAACCTCCCTTGATTTCGGGATGCCTTGGCTATCATCCACCTTAGTCTCCCTTTGGTTGAGAGTTCTTCACCTCAACAGCAAGAAATGACTTCCATAAATGTTGTCACTAGATTAGTGGAAACACCAGTTGTGCATACTTAAAAAATGGCCATCTCGGCGGTACCTATCACTGAGCCACCTATGTAGCAAGGACCACAACCTATGGATCTTGAGCAAAACGTACAACATGATGGAGGTACACCCTGTGGGAACCATACTCACATGATTCCCAATGAGATTAGCACAGCCATACCTGAACATGCCACACCACCATTAATTTCGACACATGATCCTGTTTGTGCCAGGATTCCACGCCCATCTCAATCGTGTGGCGACACTTCCCACTACTCGTTTCGGTGCCCCATATTATGCACCGAACGAGATATCCTCCTTGAACATATGCGGTTATAGGATAAACTTCCCCACCTTAGGGTATTCCCGCAAGGATTACCCATCGGGGAAATCGTTCCCCCTTCACCAGATACCATCGATAACGCATCATCCCTAGGTGGTCTAGTTACTAGTGACGATTCATCATCCTCCGACGAAGACCAGGATCCACCACATCCATCGAATGTTGCCTATACATCAGGGGATCTCCATTAAAATGTTGGATGCCTAACAATACATACGAGTATACTACCACCTAGATATAGCTTGAGATTCCAACATAGGGAGGCCCCCATCGTTAGAAGGGTGGAACTGTCTTTCACCCTTTATGTTGTCCATTTGCACATTAAAAAGAACAATGTAACACTTTATTCTTTGTATTTTCAATCACATTGGTTGAAAATAAGACCATCTTTGTTTGAAATGTACATGGTCTCTCGCTCAAATAACTATTTCGGCTTCGCAGATGGTGCAAGTCATTGGTCAAAGAATTTAGCATCGGCTGCTTGGGCCATTTATACCCCATCCCAAACTCAATACCACACAGGAAGAATTTTCCTGGGGGCACTCATGTAGTGTCCCCGACCCCAAAACCAAGGCCAAGGCCACCAGGAAAACCCAAGGGAAGGCTGAATCAATGTAAATGCACATTGGAATAAGGTTATCAAAGGATAGGCCATCATGCACCCATCATGCCAACAAGCCAATTGAATAAAACAATCAATCTTTTAAAAAAAATGCAAACTTGCGATGTATATCAATTCCATATGCACATGCTAAGCAAGGAAAATGCAAGCATGAATGTAACCAGATCTGAGAAAGCTATTAATATGTCATCCAACATCAATTAATCATATCTACTACATCCCTATAACCATTATCAAAACCAGATTTGCAAGCTATCTAAATCAATATAAATTAAAAGATCTAGAGGCTGACACATTCAACCATAATAACGGTGTTAGAAACCAGATCTACTAACTGTCGTCTACAACCATATTAACATAAACAAAACCAGATATGAGGGATACTATTTACATCCATATAGATGATAATAACATTAGATCTCATGGCTATCACCCACATCCATATAACCATAAGCAAACCAAATACAAGAGTACATATACATCATGAGTGCAGTGAATAAACACATAATAAAATACTTGTCACTGACTACCAACCATATCCATATCATCATAAACAAATTCGATATGAAAGATGTCATCTATAGCCATATAAAATCAGATCTCATGGATGTCACCTACAATCATATAGATCATAAGCAAATCATATCCATAAGCACATATAATTCCAAGAATGCAGTAAATAATCATAAAATAAAATACTTATCTAATTAAGGGGAAACTAGCTTCAACCGGACAAATTTCCACCCAATCATAGGCACAATCAAGTCAATCCATACTGAACAGGTTACCCCTGAGCTGAGGCCATGGATCCACAAGCATAGGTACTCTCAACCAATAAACGAGGTGTGTTCTCTTTCAACACTGTCAACACCACCGCATAGAAATGACCATATCTCAACCATACATAAAGCTTTTTCAATGAATACAAAGATATTCCTTATTGGAAACATCACTATAGACGCAATGAAATAGGTCTCATAACCTATAAATTCTCAGAAATAGGTGAACTAGATCTTATATTTGTGCCATTCTCACCATTGTGAGGAAAAACACTGCCACAATAAAACAACTATATCTTAGCCATTCAAAAATCTTTTTCAATGAAAAAAAAAGTGCACCTTAGTGAAAATGTCACTCCACACCCAATGGAAGAGGTCTCATAACCCATAAATTCTTAGAAGTGGTTGAACTAGAACATATATTTGCACCCCCTAGGCTCAACCGGAGAAAATACAATATATTTCCATCACATGAAACTCGGGCCATAGATCCCGAGAAAGCACAATGCATTTCCATCATAGGAAAATTAAACCATACATCCTTATCTGAGAAATCACAATACATTTCCATCACAGGAAAATTAGGCCATACATCCTGATAAATCACAATATATTTCCATCATAGGAAACTCAGGCCATACATCCCGAGAAATCACAATACATTTCCATCACAGGAAACTTAGGTCATACATCCTGAGAAAGCACAATACATTTCCATCATAGGAAACTTAGGACATACATCCTAAGAAAGGACAATATATTTCCATCACAGGAAACTTAGGCCCTGTGTTGCACAAGTTTCTGGTACGTGGGTACGTGGGGTACGCGGACACGAGTATCCGGTACGTCTAGAAGCTTCTCCCAAATTTACTAGAAACGTCAGGTTGGAAGCGACAATAATATAATATATTAAAAAAACATAAATTTATTAAATATAAGTATAGTTTTTAAATATTTAGCATTTTGCCAATTTTAAAAGTTAACTATAATAGTCAAAGGTCACATAATGGACATTGTGAATTAAAATTATAATGATCAAATTATGCATGACAAATTTATTTCTTAAAAAGTTAAATGATTCAAGTGACAATCTAAAAAACAAAAAACCACACAAATCATATTGATACTGATATTGGCAAAATGCCCAAAGTAGTAAATATTCCAAAATGCCTAGTGTCCAAAATATATCAATAAAAGTATGAAGCTGAGATGATCATAAAGTACGATCTTCAGCTTCAAGGATGTCCATATAAGCATGAGCCTCACTAGGTACTGGTCCTGCATCATCATCATCATCATCATCATCATTGCATACATCAAAGGCATTTAAGGGTATGCCAACCAACCCTGCATCTGGTAAAGGATTGTCATCATCATCATCAATTTGGGCAACATCTTCAACATTCACATCCCACCGTGTTGCAGGTCCTTCTAAATACTCAGGTTGCTTCCTTGAACTAAGCCAAAGACTACTATGCACATAAACAAGTTTTTCTACTCTCTTAGAGGTGAGCCTGTTCCTTTTAACAAAGTGGATGAAACTACAAGTGGATCAATTCCTTTCAGGAGCAGAGGAACTAGCAACTTGAGATAACAAACGTGAGGCAAGCTTTCGAAGCTCTGGGACTTGGCCCCCATACATTCTCCACCATCCAAGGGGTTTCTTTTGAGCATATTTCTTGATGTCCCTCTTTGCCTCTTGAGTAAATGTAGGGGGGCTTAAAGTACCAAAATCAATCAACTACTCCCTTATCACACTTGCTTCATCTGGTGTATACATCTTACTTATGGCATCAAGAAATCCCTGTTTTACCTCTTCATCATCAACATGAAGAACTCTATTTGGTCTTTCCATATATCACTTTGGATTAAGGGCATATGCAACCATGTGAAGAGAAGTATTGGGTTTTTTTCCATCTTTTCTCTATCAACTTGTCGATTTCAGTGAAAAAATCCAAAGAGGGGTTTCTTTGACGAATGATGTGTTTTACCTTGTCCACCATGGTATCAATACATTCATATATTTCCCCAAGACTAGGGGAATCTGAATCTGCATACCTGATCAACTCCACAATTGGAGATGTGAAAGAAACAATATATCTACATTCGGCCCACCAATCCTCATTAATAAGCATTTCTTTTATCTTCTTTGCTTGAGGTGATTTAGACTCTGTCCAAGCATTCCACTCTTGACTGACAACTCTGGCTTGTAAAGATACATACATCTCAGCCATACGCTCAAGCAAAATAAAGTATGTAGCATATCTTGTCTCTGCAGGTTTTAGAAAATTCTTCTTTGCATGCATCCTATAAATTTCCAAGGAAGCATGGTGGTTGCAAATAAACATATGTGCATCTCTTTAATCTAAAATGATTTTTGCAATCCATTGTATTTTGCCAATATCTTTTAGGACATTGTTAAGGGCATGCACACACCAAGGAGTCCAAACGATATGCCTATATCGACTTTGGACCATCAATCCTGCTGCTCTACAAACAGGGGCTGCATCTGTGATTACATGTACCACATTTGAAGGGCCAAACTCTTCGATGGCATCCTTTAACATTTCAAACATGAATGTAGCATCGTTGTATTTTCCACTACAATCAATTGCCTTTAAAAAATAAGTCCCTTCTGGTGATGTGACAATAACATTCAACAAAGGTCTTGACTGAATATCTGTCCAACCGTCCATGACAATTGAACAACCCAAATGAGCCCAAGATTGCTTAAGGTCCTCCGTTAACATTTGCATTCTTTTCACCCCCCTATCTAACAATGAAGTCCACATTTTGTTATAACCCGGGGGTACATATCCTGACCCTGTAACTTGGATTTTTTTCACCGTTACTTTATATTGTGGTGAACGGGTAGCATTAAATGGAATTCCATTAGCCATAAAAAAATCTGATATAGCATCATCTGCCTCATCCCTGTGCACCACATTGTACATTTTCAAAATGGATTCATTTACATCACTCTTCCCCTTGGTATTAGAACTCCCCCCCATAGACTCAATTTCCTCATTGATTGAAGAACCATGGTTAGATGGGGAAATATCATGATGTCTACTTCTCTTAATAGGGGATGAAGAGCTACCATTGATGTTACAACTGGTGTTTCCCTTGCCTTCCATGTGAACCTTGGCCATCTCCATCCTTTGTTCAAGGATGCATGTGCATGCCTTCACTCCTATCCCAGGTATGGCCAAAAGATGATGCCATACTCTAGTGTAGCTACCCTTAAATACATGTCCACACAAAGTACACTCCCATTCCTCACAACCCCCACTATTTTTTCTCTTGTTTTGATTTATCTTCTTCACAAACTTCATTAAGGGTTTCTTGGAATTGTTGTTAGCTTGAGCTTGAGTGGCTGCCTCCTTCTCTTGAACTTGTGGGGGCCTCATGCTGCTATCTTGTGGAGGTCTCATCCTACTATCACGACGTTCACTATCCAACTCTCTATCCATGGTGTGTATAATTGAACTAGAAATTAAAAATAGAATAAAAAGTTAATTTCAAATTTGTGGTCACGAAAGCATACAATGCACAATAATTGGAACTAAGCTAATTCAACCATGGTGTGGCATGTCCACAATATAAAATAATATATATAAATGAGTCCACAAGGTAAGCGCAATGACTAGTGCAAATATGACTATGAATTTTAAAGTGTCGCCTTAGAGTTGACCCCAACTATGTATTTTAATTTAACTAATACAACTAAAAAAATTGTCAAGCAATAATCCAATAACACCGATCGGATCTGAGATGGTAAAAGCTGCAATGTAAAACCATAAATCAGAATTTTTTTTACCAACTGAATAAATGATATTAGTGACTTTACCAATGAGTGATTACAGGGTGAATCAATGATATTAGTAACTTTAACAATTAGTGGAACAAAATCTGTTTTAAGTTTTAACTTTTACGAATAAAAAATCCATTGAGGCATGTTTGTTTGAGAGCTCTGACCCATGTTTTGTTGCAATAAACTTATAAAGAATCCATTGAGGCCTGTTTGTAAATTTGCAATATAAAATATTCGCTTTAAAGTTTAATTCAATGAATCAATTGTCTAGTTGAATTTGTGGTTTCCTCCCTTATATTTGCATTCTGTTATGCGAATTTCTATAGGCGTGCACCAAGATATTAAGACACATATAGCAGAAAAAATAAAACATGTACATTGTACTCTAAACAATGAACACATAAAATTTTAAAACTTAAATATTTATAATTTTAAATTTATTCTTTTTTGTTGTGTTCCAAATCGGAAGGTATGCCAAAAGAGAATATGGTATATACCACAATTATGAATTATGAATGATCTATTCAAGTTAGAAAAGAGCTAAGACTAAAATAAATATTAAAAATAAAAAGTTAAGAAGTGAAAACTGTAACAATAAGTAAAGGAACATTGGAACAATAGTTTGAAAATTGATACTCGACAAAGAATGTAAAATTTAAATGATTCAATGAAACTACATTGTACATCAACTGTGATCTTCCAGATAATATAATTTTATAAATTATAAAGTTATAAACCAAAGTATATATTTGTTAGTTGTTTGAAAAACTCAAAGAGTAAAAAACGGAAAACCTCTTTTGACCATAAATAATATATTTAAGATTACATCGATACCTAGTAACTAGTAAGATTAATTTTTAATTTACTACGGAATTAATTATTCATATTATCCATAATATCCATATTATCCATATATATAGATTTAATTTTAAAGATGAAGAGCTACAGAATAATTATAAAATATAAAAAATACATTTATAACAATGAATCGATACTTGCAGAGTGCAGCCGGCTTGAAAATGGAATTGAGGTAGACGCTGATGGATACCAAGCACTTGCAGCTGGCTTGAAGTTGAGGCAGACGCTGAACAAGATCGTTGGACGGTTAAGAAGTTTAGACTCCAAAGTTCAGGCTCAAAATTCGACACTCAGAAGTTCAAAGAGAGTCGAATGGGATTATGGGAGACTCGGAGAGACAAAGAATCAACCGAAAACAATTCTCAGAAAATTTTAAAAACCCAAATCGTCAAATTCTTCCAAGATTTCCAGCAGAGAAAACCGAAAACACTAGGAAATCTGAAAAAGCAGTCTGGAGACGGTAATGTGATTTTTTAGAGAGGCAGAGTTTGTTTATAAAGGCTCCATTGCATGTGCGCTGCCCTCTTCTTGCCTCCATGCGTCCTTCATTTTGGCGCCAATCCAATTTCACTTTCCCGCAAACTTCATTTTTTTCCCGTGATGTGCCATTTTTGTCAGTGGGTTGGGAGCATGAGGAATCTCCTCGTTGGTTTGGGAGCTTATTCAAGCTCCAGAACATGGGAACTTGTGGTTGGGAGCTTGAGGAAGCTCCCGATCCATCGAGGAGATTCCTCAAGTTCCCAACCATAAGTATCCTAGGAAACTCTTGTCAGGAATTGCGATTTCACTTCTGCGAAGTACCCAAAAAGTTCCCAAGTATTCGAGGAATTTCCTGCCCATTTTGGAGCTTTTCATACCAGCTCCAAAGCTCCCGGGACTGCAGGAACGCCAGGTACACCCTTCCTAATGGCCTGGAGCAGTACCCGTGCAACATAGCTTAGGCCACAAAAGCTGAGAAAGCACAATACTTCAATAAAATCTATCTAGACAACACTATAGCATAGATCTAGCATCAAATTCTACTGAGGAAACATGTAATATCTTAGGAAATATTTAACCCAGATATTAACTCAAGTTCATAATTTTAAATTAAATTTACTTGTCCATTTTTAATCAATTCACCGAACAGAGAAGGAAGTCAGTGATGGGTAAGGAGACTTGAAACCGAGTTTGGTAAGATGAACTTTCAATTCTGGAATTTATATGGGACAATGTGAAGTAGCAACTTAGACACTGGGAAATTGGATCCTTTGTACAAAGCACGGAGACCATTTATGTTTCGGACATCAGCTATTGCTGAAGCCTACCGCAATGCTTCCTGGGTACATCCGCATATACAAACTAGATCGGGAAGGATAATAGGGTTTATAACAGTCAATGGGTTGCTGGTTATGCTCAGAATAATAAATGATCAGTCTTGGAAGATTTTGCAGAGAATTGGGGCTTTTGGCCTCTCCCGGGATTGTGGAGCAAGTCTTTTCCAGAACTTCCCAAACCATGTCTAAAGGATACCAAATTATGGAACTGAGGGCTGTTATGGATACTGGGATGTTTCAAGGACCTGCTCCAACTGACAGATTAACAAAAGAGTGCACAGAATGAATTTTATAGACAAAATGGAAAAACTAGTCGAATTTAGGCATCAAACTAGCTAGTCTTGGATTTTATCATGATAAACTGTCTTAAGGAAATACAAACTCTGTTTGGATAACTGTATTAGATATGATATGAATTATTATAACCATTAAACATCAAATATAGAGTTCATAACAATTCTCTTAACTTCTAATGCTTTCTTTATAGTGGACAATGCCTCACGGGCTATTTTCTTCTTACATGAGCTAGAGAACAGAGTAGAGAAGGAGAGAATTACTGTGGATCTGAACTGGAAGTAATTATCAGTCCATCTACTTGTTAGCTAACTGAAATTGCTGCATTCTGAATGTAATGACCTTCAATGGGAGCCAGGATCATCAGTTCTCCTCTCTTGGGAAAATCACCTCCAATCCGGCAGCAAGTAGAGTAGGAGAGAGAGAAGAGAAGGAGTTCGATCTAAACTTGATATTCTGGAATATGGCAGCCTCTTATGTCTGCAAATAACCAATGATAACCTTCTCATAAGATTCTGAGAACACCCTCCCATATGCATCTTCATCTATGGTGCTTCCTCCTCAAAAATTGACTGTAAAACACCTCCAATGGAAGCCTCCTCTCCAATATGACAATAGATCTTCATTGCTGCTCCATACTGAATGTCACTGGCTGTAATACTATCTGGTGTACCTGCATAAAACTCATAGAACACCCACCAAGCCTTGGGGCACATCTCCCAAGAGAAATTGTTGAGGCACAACACTCAACGGTTGAGTAGCTCAGAGCTCTCAAACCAAAATTGCAAATGACAAAAGTTCTTGAATGAAGTTGGAAACCTTCTTAAATAGAATTCTTGTTGACCTGTTGAGCAAGTTACTTAGCTTGGTGACCTGTGAGAATAGGTCACCCATGAGTGGACATACTTTCCTTTCTTTGCTTTGGCTTTCCTTCTTTTTTCCTCTTTTTCTGACTTTCCTTATTTTCTGAACTTTCCTGCTTTTCATACTCTCCTGCTTTCTGAATTTATGCTGCTTTTCCTAAAATATTCCTCTTTTCTCATTTTTGGCAACATTTTTGGACTCTAGTGCTTACTTGACTTCTACTCCAAGTAATTCCTTGATTTTCTGAGTTTCATCACTTAAGCAAGTTTGGCTCACTTACCAATTCGAATTTCTTGGCCAAGTCATCAACCACTTGGCACATTTATTAGCAATAATTATTTAAATTAAAATAATACCACTCAGAAATTATTTAACTTAGCAATTAATTAATTATCCAGTAATTAATTAGTTAATAAGGTGTAATGCCTCAAAATTTCCCCAATTAATTAATTTCTCAATTAATTAATAAATTACCTTAGCACTTCAATTGGGGGTTAATAACTTCATGGGGGCCCCTCCTTATCCATTTAATTCCTCAAATTCACCCTTAGGAATCTTACTTCATCCATCCATTAATTATTTAATTAATGCCTATGTGACTTAGGCTAAAATCATCCCCCATGGACCATAGGAAAATTTGGGAACATGACAGTCCTCCCTTCCCCAGATTGCTTGTCCTCAAGCAATGTCAGGATTCCACCAAGCTTCTGCTGCACCAACTCTGATTATCATTGTCCCCATCCATTGAACAATCTGTAAATTAAAATTGGGCCTTCAGGAAAAAATGTCTATGTAAAACAAACTACAGTGTAATTTATATTTTCCATTAGCCAACAAATGAACATAATTTTAACCCAGTTAGGATAACTGAGTATAATTCCTGGGTCCCACTGTTTCTCCTGCAAGGAGCAGAATTCTCCTGTCATCTTTGGCAATCTGTCACTTAAGTGTATGCCAGGATTCCAAAGTATCAACTGCATTTTCCCCATCATTAGAATAATTTTAAAGAATCTGTCATCAAACATGTGCCTTTTCATCCGGGGAATAACTGTTGGGGTGTTGCTTCCAACCAAACCAAGTGGGGAGAATAATGCCTCTTCCAGTGAAAACATCCAATGTCTCAACTCTCTTCCATTGGAGAAAAAATTCAAGCATCCCTCCCAACATGTGGATTCCGTCCACATAGGCCAACCTCTGCAAGTAAAATATTCCATTAATTTAACTTGGTAACTTGCCTGCTTAGCTGCCTTCCCTTGACCATAAGCATAAAATTTTTTGCAAGGAAGTTTCATGCTTGTCAGGTAATATTTCACCCAATCCATATGTGGATGAGTGATATCAAATGGCTGCAAAATATACTTTTGCTGCTGCTCACAATTCAAGACAATGTCAGTTATAATAAGAAATTTGTTGCAGAAACAAGAAAACCTTTTACCTTCGAGATTTCCCTTTTTTTGTGTTGCCTCTATCCATCCATCCAATGGATGAATTAGACATCTTGCTTGTTGATTCACATGAGCTGAAATCAGCCATCTATGCTGCAATAAGATCTATCTCCCATAGGAGAAGATCATGATCCACCTTTGGTACATGTGGCATCAACAAGAAAAAATTCTTCACCCACTGTTCATTTCCCATTGTTATTGCTGAATCCACAACATGTGGGGAAGGACTGTGAACCTTCTTTGTATGTATACAACCTTCAGTAATCAGAATTATGGCTGCAACTTCTTCTTTATTGGCTGGCCCAAATTGGTGGCTCTCATCCCACTTTTCCATGGGAGAGTGTTTGTTTCCAAGGAACAACTCAAGTTCCCTTAGGAAATGATCAGGTGCTTGGTTTTCATCAAATTGTTCTGCACACTCCTCAAGCACATGTAAAGATAAATGATCCTCATGATCCACCATCTCATGAGGTTCTTCCATATGATCATGACTGCTTTCACCCCAATGAAATTGACTGAATGGTGTGTAGGAGGGCAGGGAGGATCTTTGCAACTTTTCATGAAGTTGCAATATTTCTGTCTTGGATTCTTAGAGGGCACTTTGAGTGATTCTCAAGGAATCTTGGGTGGCCATTAATTCATCATTGAGCTTGCTGATCTCTTCATCATCCCTCAAGGATGCACCATGAAACAAATCTACAAGCTCCAACAAGCTATCTCTATCAGAAAGCAGGTTCAAGAATTTTCCTTTTATGCTTGTCATGGATTTATAAAATTCTTCCATGTCTCTCATGGAAGACTGCTCCCCCAAATTCCAATAGAGATTATTCATTAAGGCATGGGTGTCATTGAGGGTTTGAAGGCATTATTGAATTTTGCATTCATTCATATTTAGTGTCCCTTCAAGGAAATGAGGTTCTGGCAGATGAGCCTTCTCTTCTTCTAGCTTCCTAGGATCAACTTCAGCTGATTTTGTTGAAGTTATGAAAGCTGATCCATATTTTGGGGCTACAAGATATTCATATTTCAGATCATGAAAATCAGATCTTTGGCTGCAACTGGGGTGCTCATTCATCTCTAGTGCACCAGTAAGTCTTTCTCTCGAATTTTCAGCCCTCCCTAATTCAGGAGTCTCAACCCCTGGGGATTTAACCAAGCTCATATTCTCCTCTGAAGTGGCTGCCCCATCATGCTGACACATAGGCATATAAAAATCAGAATTGAAAAAATTGCCATGTGTTATGTTTTCTCCTCCTTGTGATGGTATGTTGGTGGTTTGGCCTTCCACCAATCTCTCATTTTCAATTTCTGTTGCTGTAAGACCTTCTTCTTTCTCCATGGATCTTACATCCACAACACCATCACCAATGGGTACTTCCATGTCTCCCACATATATATGAGAATACACATCATTAGATGCTTCCTCACACTTAAAACATTCCTCAATAGGTTCTCTCCCAACCATGCGGGAATCATGTAAACACCTCTCTAGTGATTCAGTCTTGTCATTGCATTCACCCTTATCACTAAGGATGCGAGACTCAGCATCCAGGGAATCCCTTATGCAATAATAATCCTCTGATGTGGCTGCAACATCATCATTATACAAAGTAGTACAAAAATATGAATGTGGTCCATACCTTGGCATCATGCTTATCTCTTCAATACGTGGTGTTATGGTGCCTTGTTCTGCCACCAATTCTACTAGTTCACATCTAACTGATGTGTGGTCAACTTCTGCTTCACTATGAAGCTCAAGTGGTGAATTTGAATCTGATTTAGGTTCTTCTTTTGGATCTGGTCCAAAATATGTCTCGCCATCATTAATCTTACCAATCTCTTCTGAGGTGATATTGAGATCCTCAACATATAATCTTGCAGTAGATTCTTCTTCCATTCTGTCAACAATCTCATGATTGGTTTTGGGGACTTGCTTCTCCCTAGTTGTCTTAGGATGAAGATTCTTGGAGGATTTTCTTAAAGAGGATCTAAAAATTCTTGTGAAGTCACATGCATCCAATAAAGATTTCATATCTTTTACTATCTCTTCCATAGAAGGTTAACCTTTGATTGTGGAACATACAACTTTTTCCTGAATTTGGGTATCGGAATAACCATAGTCTCTTCTTCCAATCATGATCTCATGGGAGATACTTGTGGAAGGTACTTCTTGGGAATTCTCTTCCTCATACTGTTTTCAGTATTCTTCATACTGCTCATCATAATTATCACACTCTTCATAAAAATAATCTTCCCCCTCATACAACTCAAAGTCTGAATCTTCCATGACGTGGAACTAATTCCAGAACTACAACTTGAAAATAGTGCTAAGCTACTTTTCCACTGAGATTTACCTTCCACAGGATGAGCCAAGGAAAGTGCTCTGATACCATTGTAATATCCTAGGAAATATTTAACCCAGATATTAACTCAAGTTCATAATTTTAAATTAAATTTACTTGTCCATTTTTAATCAATTCACCGAACAGAGAAGGAAGTCAGTGACGGGTAAGGAGACTTGAAACCTAGTTTGGTAAGATGAACTTTCAATTCTAGAATTTATATGGGACAATGTGCAACAACAACTTAGATAGTGGGAAATTGGATCCTTTGTACAAAGCACGGAGACCATTTATGTTTCGGACATCAGCTACCACTGAAGCCTACCGCAATGCTTCCTGGGTACATCTGCATATACAAACTAGATCGGGAAGGATAACAGGGTTTATAACAGTCAATGGGTTGCTGGTTATGCTCAGAATAATAAATGATCAGTCTTGGAAGATTTTGCAGAGAATTGGGGCTTTTGGCCTCTCCCGGGATTGTGGAGCTAGTCTTTTCCAGAACTTCCCAGACAATGTCTAAAGGCTACCAAATTATGGAACTGAGGGCTGTTATGGATACTGGGATGTTTCAAGGACCTTCTCCAACTGACAGATTAACAAAAGAGTGCACAAAATGAATTTTATAGACAAAATGGAAAAACTAGTCAAATTTAGGCATCAAACTAGCTAGTCTTGGATTTTATCATGATAAACTGTCTTAAGGAAATACAAACTTTGTTCGGGTGACTGTATTAGATCTGATATGAATTATTATAACCATTAAACATCAAATACAGAGTTCATAACAATTCTCTTAACTTCTAATGCTTGCTTTACAGTGGACAATGCCTTACAGGCTATTTTCTTCTTACATGAGCTAGAGAACAGAGTAGAGAAGGAGAGAATTACTATGGGTCTGAACTGGAAGTAATTATTAGTCCATCTACTTGTTAGATGACTGAAATTTCTGCATTCTGAATGTAATGACCTTCAATGGGAGCCAGGATCATCAGTTCTCCTCTCTTAGGAAAATCACCTCCAATCCGGCAACAAGTAGAGTAGAAGAGAGAGAAGAGAAGGAGTTCAATCTGAAATTGATATTATAGAATATGGAAGCCTCTTATGTCTGCAAATAACCACTGATAACCTTCACATAAGATTCTGAGAACACCCTCCCATATGCATCTTCATCTATGGTGCTTCCTCCTCAAAAATTGACTGTAAAACACCTCCAATGGAAGCCTCCTCTCCAATATGACAATAGATCTTCATTGCTGCTCCATACTGAATGTCACTGGCTGTAATACTATCTGATGTACTTGCATAACACTCATAGAACACTCACCAAGTCTTGGGGCACATCTCCCAAGAGAAATTGTTGAGGCACAACACTCAACAGTTGAGTAGCTCAGAGCTCTCAAACCAAAATTGCAAATGACAAAAGTTCTTGAATGAAGTTGGAAACCTTCTTAAATAGAATTCGTGTTGACCTGTTGAGCAAGTTACTTAGCTTGGTGACCTGTGAGAATAGGTCACCCATGAGTGGACATTCTTTCCTTGCTTTGCTTTGGCTTTCCTTCTTTTTTCCTCTTTTTCCTCTTTTTCTTCTTTTTTGAACTTTCCTTCTTTTCATACTTTCCTGCTTTCTGAATTTATGCTGCTTTTCCTGAAATTTTCCTCTTTTCTCATTTTTGGTAACATTTTTGGACTCTAGTGCTTACTTGACTTCTACTCCAAGTAATTCCTTGATTTTTTGAGTTTCATCACTTAGGCAAGTTTGGATCACTTACCAATTCGAATTTCCTGGCCAAGTCATCAACCACTTGGCATATTTATTAGCAATAATTATTTAAATTAAAATAATACCACTCATAAATTATTTAACTTAGCAATTAATTAATTATCCAGTAATTAATTAATTAATAAGGTGTAATGCCTCAAAATTTCCCCAGTTAATTAATTTATCAAATAATTAATAAATCGCCTTATCACTTGAATTGGGGGTTAAAAACTTCATGGGGGCCCCTCCTTATCCATTTAATTCCTCAAATTCACCCTTAGGAATCTTACTTCATCCATCCATTAATTATTTAATTAATGCCTATGTGACTTAGGCTAAAATCATCCCCCATGGACCATAGGAAAATTTGGGAACATGACAAAACACTCTAGCATAGATACGACATCAAAATCTACCGAGTCAACATTATGGCTAGAACAATATTCGTACTTCATTACAAGGTCTTCAATATCTAAAATCTATCCAAGAAAACACTCTGGCATAGATCAGTCTCCAATCTCTATCCAGGAAACACTCTGGCATAGAGTAGTCCTCCCATGATATCTATCCAGGAAACACTCTGGCAAAGACCATCATTCCAATCCACTAGAGGTGCAAGAAGAGATGAAAGAAAAGCCCCATGAAGCCAATCTGAATCCTCTTATAGCCATTCGAATCCCTGGGTAGAAACTAGCTTAGGTTAATTGGAGAGTAACCATACTAGTTACTAGAAGCTTCTCCAACTTCTATTGTGACCATTCCAATTCTCATGAAATCAATTCAAATTAGGTGGGGAGAAGGTTACACAAGCAAAGGATTCCTTTCCTGGAATAGTAAAGGAGGAGTTACACAAGGAATTACACAACTTTCGAGGTGTCAAGGGTAAAAATAGCTAGTGAGGGTGCACTTGTGCAAGTGGGGGTTACAAAACCAAGTGTAACCTCCAAAAAATGAGTTACAAAACCACCAAAGGGGTGCATTTAAAAAGGAAGGCCCACTAACTAATGAATTAGGCTCAATGGTACCAACATAGGCTAAAATAATAGAAAATAGGAAACAAAGAGTGTTGTTAGGGAGAAACACAACTCCTACATTATACTTAAAACTTAGTGTGGAAAAAATCGACTCGTTAGGGTTTCTACGAGATACGATCTGACCTAGGGCTTCAGCGTGGAGTTCGGCTTCCATGGATCCTCCCCCACCAGATCTTGACCTAGAAGAATGGAGTCACCTCTTCAACGAGCGCTTTCGACGGGTTGTTGCTTCTCAACCGGCCTCTTCCAAGTTTGCATCCACTAACGAATCTAAGTTTGTCAAGAAATCAACAATACAAGATGTAAAACTTTCTTCCACAACTTCGAAATGTAAAGCGGTGGCTCTATTTGAAAAAGGATTGGTGGTCCATTTCACAGTACTATGGCCGTTCCCTCGGGGCATCGAGATGTGGCTGAATAAAAACTGGAGGCCGTTGATATAGGGCGAATTTCAACAAATCTTTTGTGACAAATGCTTCTTTGGATTCATGTTTGAAAAAAAAAAAGATAGGGACCTGATATTCAGGAATGGGCCTTACTTTATGGGTCCTAAAGGCATGTACATCAATAAATGGGACCTCTCCTTTGATCCAGAAAAAGACATCCCCTCAACTATTCTGTTATGGGTTAAGCTCCCGAATCTACCCTTGCACTGCTAGAATGATGAAGACCTAAGAGCAATAGGGAACTCCCTGGGAAAGTACATAGATAAATCGGATCCTAGACCTCCCATGTTCTCATGTGCAAGAATTTGTGTTGAAGTAGATTCAGAGAAAGGACTGCCGGAAGCCATAAATATTTCCATGGAAGGATGGAACCACTTGCAAACAATGGACTATGAACAAATCCCCTTCAAATGTAAAGTCTGCCATGAATACAAACACTTCGCAAATTTATGCCCTAAAAAGAAGCAGCAGGAAGCTGAGGAAGGTCAAGGAGGGGAATGGAACGAGGTATCTAGGAAAAGGAGTCAAACCAAACCTTAAAAATAACCCCCCTCATTTTCCTAGCAAGAAGAATATGGGTTCAATCAAGTTCCAAGCCCTCTCCAGTGAAGATAACGAGGAAGAGTAAGGGCCGTCACAAGGAAACATCGATAAAAGGGATGAAGAGTCTCCATTGGAAAGTAAAGACAAGGAAAAATAAGAGACAAGAGAACCAGTAATATCCACACAACCAAATGGTGAAACAAGAAATGAAAATTCCCTCAGTTCAGGGGGATCGGTTACCATATCAAGGGCCAAAGCAAACATGGAAGATACTTCTAAAAGTAGGGAGGAAGAGGCAGAACCAGAAACAAAAAAAGGAAGAAAGCTTAATAAAACATTGAGGGAACAAGAAGCAACTAGAGAAAAAGTGGCAGGTAAACAAACCAGGTTAGATCAACATATACAAATAATCTCAAATGGGAAGCATATACTAGGAGCAACAGAGGAAAAGAGGTACAAGGTATCAACCCATATACAAAAGAAATAATGAAAGTAGTCTCCTGGAATTGCTGACGATTAGGGGGCAAGCATAAAAGTGAAGCAGTAAGAAGAATAAGGAAAATGGAAAATAATGCAATCTTCTTGATCTAGGAGACCAAAATGCCATAGGAGGACATCATCGGGGTAATGAAGAAGGATTGGACAAATGGTGAAGGGAAAGACGTTAGTGCAACAGGGGCTTCTGGTGGCCTCATCACCTGGTGGAATAAATGTAACTATAGATGTGATTCATATATAGTTAGTAGACATTGGATATTTGTTGAATTAGAGGATGTATCCAGTAATGAGAAATTTTGGTTGGGAAATATTTATGGACCTATAATATCAGGATAGAAAGAAACTTTCTGGACTTCATTAATGTCACAACGACAAGGAAGGGAAAACCTTCCTTGTATTCTAGCAGGGGATTTCAATGTAACTATTGCTGTTGATGAGAGAAGAGGAGGATAAAAAATAAGAGATCCTTATGGGGAAAATATGGAAGATCTACAATCCTATTGGAACTTAATAGATATAAATCCAAAACATGGGAAATTCACGTGGAACAACAAAAGAGCTGGCCTAGGGCACATTGATGCAAGGATCGATAGATTCTTGGTAAGTTCCACCTTTATATCTAAGCCCATTATTCCAGAATCTAAAATGTTGTCAATAGCAACTTCAAACCACCGACCCATCTCTCTATACTTTTCAGTTGTGGGGAACCTCATCCCTTTTCCTTTCAGATTCAATCCTAGATGGTTTGAAAGTGAAGGATGCATGGATGTGGTTAAAGAATCATGGAGACAATATGTTATGGGATCCCCTGGATATATTTGGGAGACAAAGTTGAAGTGTGCCAAAAAGGTCTTGAAAAATTGGGCAAAACAGAACTACAAAGATCTGTGAGTAGAATTAAAGGAAGCCCAAGCTGAATTAGAGGAACTTCAAACGAAAATGGAGGAAGCCCTAATCAAAGAAGAAATCTCGATAAAATAAAAGGAATTAGATAGAAAGATACATGATCTTGCCATGAAAGAAGAGGAGGAGTGGAGAATGTGATCAAGGAGTTTGTGGTTACAGGGAGGCAACATAAATACAAAATTATTTCATACTCAATTCAAGAAAGGCAAAGGAAAAACACAATTTTGGAATTGAATAAAGAAAATGGAGAGAAAATAGATGATCAACAGGAAATAAAACGAGAAGTCAATTTTTTTTTTAGAATTTGTACAAAGAAAAAGAAGAAGTGATCAGAGAGGAGCTGGAACAAATGATATCTGATATCCCACAGCTCATCTCAGAATAAAATAATAAGGCCCTCCTCGAATTGATCTCCAAGGAGAAAACTAGAAGAGCTGTTTGGTCCCTACATCCAGATAAGGCCCCTGGGCCTGATGGGTTTTCCATTCATTTTTACAGGAGATGCTGGTATTTCATCAAGAAGGATCTAATCAAAATGATAAACTGGACTAGAAGGAGAGAACGTATAGGAGGAGCAAGAAACTCCTCCTTTATCGGCTAATTTCCCTCTGCAAATCTTCTTACAAGATCTTAACCAATATCATATCAAACTGATTCAAAGGATATATTCCCAATTTAATTTCTGCTAACCAAGGCGACTTCATCTCAGGGAGAAAAAATTATGATAACATCCTTTTGGTTCAAGAGGCAATACACACAAGCCAACATAAAAGAGAATCAGGTATGGCTATCAAGCTTGATCTAGAAAATGCTTCCGATAGAGTTAGGCATGATTTTATATATATAGTTCTGCAAAGGTTTGGGTTCTCAACCGAGTTTATTAAATGTATCAAGTCTTGTATCATATCCCCCTGGATTGTCCCCTTAGTCAACAGAAGACCCACTTCCTTCTTCTACCTCACCAGAGGCCTTCAACAAGGATGCCCTCTATCCTCGTTTCTTTACATTCTTATGGCAGACTCCCTAAGCAGAAAACTCAACAACTTGATCTCTGATGGCATAATTCCTGGGTTACTCATTGCAAGGGGAGTTCAATTGATTAATCATGCACAATTTGTCAATGATACCATCTTAATGGGAAGTGCCTTACTTCAAATTGCAAGAAGATTCAAGACCACTCTGGAACTTTGCCTAAGCGCTTTGGGAGGAAAAATAAATAGCGGCAAGAGCAACATATATGGATGGAATTGTAAGCCCATAGTTATAAGAAATATGGTGGCAGTTCTTGATTTCAAGATTTGTGTGGACTGGTCCTCCTTTAACTACTTGGGAATCTCGATCAATCTTAAAAAATCCACCTCCTCTTCATGGAGCTCGATCATTCATAAAATAAAATAAAAATTCAGTCTTGGGGAATGCGTTGGTTAAATTTAGCAGGAAAGGTCACTCTAATTAAGGTGGTACTATCCTCTTATCTAGTCTTCATTGGGTCCCTTCTGATGGCCCCCAAAATTTTTATGAATAACATCAACATAGAAATTAGAAAATTCCTCTGGAAAGGAGGGAAAACTGAAAGTAAAAAATTTCACTTAGTAAACTAGAGAATAGTAAAGGAAAACAGGAAGAAATGAGGATTGGGAATAAGGGAACCGATTCAAATGAACAAATCTCTGGGATCCAATCTAGCATGGAGATTGATTTCAGGGAAAAAAGAATGGTGGAAGGAAGTACTAAGAAAAAGTACACAAAAAGATCGCGACTAAGATGTATGGATAATCAGCTAGAAGGGAAAGGCACTAACACATGGGATCTTATAAAAACCTTTGTTGGTCTAATCAAAGACAAACTTTATTGGATTCTAGGAAATGGGAAGAGAATAAAAATTTGGACAAACAACATAATGGGTTCTCCTCCTTTGAGCACTATCACTGGACTAGCTGAAATTAGAGATTGGATGCAAAATGAGGGTTATCATAGGCTGAAGGATATCTCGATCTCGGGGAACATAGGGGCTTGGAAAGGTTGGAAGCAATGGAACCTTCCATACCATCTCAAGCAAGATCACTCTCTTCTCCTCAAGATTTTATATGGGAAAGCTCCTCTAAACATACGGGCCAAAGACAACAGAGGATGGGGTCGAGATGGATACTACACAGTCAAGGAAGAGGGTACAAGCGATTTATTAACATCAACGGGAAACCCCTTCAAAAGATCTGGGAAAAGGTTTGTAATTCTGACTGTATCCCAAAAATAAATTACTTCTTTTGGCTTTTGGCTCATAATAAACTCCTAATTGCTGACAATTTAAGCAAGAGAGGGATAGAGGGTCCCTCCCGATGTGAGTTATGCAGGAGATCCTTAGAAAATTCCCAATATCTCTTTCTTGAGTGTGAATTTTCAATACAGGTATGGGGAATTGTCATGGGGCCCTTATGGAAGGATTTAGTAGTTCCGAGTCAAGTCAATGATATGATAGAAAAAAAAGGAGGAACCACTTTCTGGGCTCAACAAAAGTAAGCCTACACTGGTTGTTGGTAGGTAGTTTGGTAAGATGGTATCGCAGCATCTCCGATGCTGCGACAAGGAAGAAGATGGCGCAAAAGGCGACGACGAAAGATGATTTTGTGCATGTGTGGGTCAATTGTACCGCGGATTGCGGTTTTTTGGGTCATTTAGACCACATATTATGTACTGTTGAGTCAGTTATACCGTAGAATGTGGGTTTTTGGTCGTTTTTGGACTAGGTCAGTTAGAGATTGGGTCATTTGTCCATAGTGTTAGTTAGGAAGTCGTTATTAAGTGGACAAGAATTGTAAGGCGGAAGCCTATATATAGATAAGAATTGTAAGTGTTGAGGAGAACATAATCGAATGTTGGAGAATAATGCAAAGCTCTATTGTTGGTTGTATGTCTTCCAGGTATGTTTTAATGTCAAGAGTCATTGCGGATATTTGTTTTTTGCAGAAACATTGTATCTGGGTCGACAATGATACTATGATGAAGCTATGTTGGTACAATATCTATGTTCAATCTGTTCATTTGTGGTAATGTGATGTTGCACTATACGAATCATGTCATGCTTCTTTGATGCAATGCTTGTTTTACAATTACTGTCATTGTAATGATGAATGTCTTGGGTGAATATTGCTTTAAATACTATGTTCAATGCTTAGAAATCTCTATCCCAGTTATGCAATAAGTTTAAGTATTATAGCTGCAACCCTCCTCCTTCATTCGGTGGAAACATGGTTATGTTTGCTCTCCTTGGACGCCTCGGGTGAGACCTCATATGCTCCGCAGGTGTTGCTAGGCGGGATAAAACTTGTCCGGGTCGGTGGCCAGAGAGACTGCAGTATGTGTCGACAGTGAGTGGAACCCCTGTCGACTGGGTTTGAGCCAACAAATGGTTCTGTTGTCGGGACCGTGTTCGAAGTGAAAGGAGGAGATGTTGTGGCACTTGACGAAACGGGAGATCCAAGAATGGTTTGATTAGAAGTTGCAGGAATTCACTGAAGAGGAAATCCGAAACACTCGATTGATAGTAGGACAGTGGGTAGATAGATACATTCACGACGAACCGCATGAATGGTTCTTCTGTGAGTTCCCGATTCTATTGTTCGAATGGTTGGCAAAGTTGACATTCCAGAAGAGTAACTTCCAAGGTGGTGAATCGACGACCTGGACCCCCGAATTGATTCAGGAACTGCAGGAAGTTGATGATAAAGCATCATGGGCTTTCAAAGTGTGGTTCGATAGCATCCTAGAGGGCTATATCACAGAGTTCGCGGTTGATACTCCAATGTCCTATAGTGAAGCTGAAAGATATTTTTTTTCCGCGAACCTCGAGGAAGGTTTTTACTGTCACTTCAATTGTCGATCAAGATGCTTATTTTCGAAAAGGGTATATTGAAGATGCATCTTGATCAGTAGACGGCCTGGTGAGTGGATGCTGTGGGTACCGCGACAGTTGGGGGAGGTGCATGGAATGTTAAGGGGTAGATGGGTGCAGGTCATGATGAGACTGTGAGTGAATCCAAGGAAGAGAGTGGTCTTACGAGGGGAGGAGCGAGGTTCTGACAGGAAAAGAGGCAGAGGACGGGAGAAGGTCCTGCTGCGGTCGAACCGCACGACCGTGAAGGAAGACCACACGGGACGAAGCGACCTCACAATCCTGACAAGAACAACCAGGCTACACCTAAGATAGAGGTCGGACCAAACCCTAGCACCAACGTACCCACACCTCCGCTCACTATCTCTCAGATAACAAGAAATACCACTTCGACACCGCCAAGTTCGTCAATCCCACAGAAGTTAATTGGTAGTAGTACAGCGAAAGGAGGAAGGAAGCCCAGAATGGCGGGCAATGATGCTAAGTTACCGTTGTTCCACGGGAGTGCAACAAACAACCCAGAATAGTATTGGTTTTTGTGTGAAGCGGTCTGGACCATTAAACAGATCAACAATGATGCTACTAAAAAAGGACACTTAGCGACGACTCTGCGAGGTCATGCATTAGATTGGTTTATGAAGTTCATTCTAGTCCCTACAGGAGCCCCAGAGAAGTCGCTGGATGAGATTCGGGATGGGATGATTGCCGAATTTAGAAGGCCTAAGTCTAAGGCTCAATATAAAGAAATTAAGCAATATCCCAATGAGACGGTATGGGATTTCGACCAGCGATTCAAGATACTGATGGCAAAGGTTAGTTTTGATATTAGCACTGTCCAACATAAAGAATGGTTCATCGCGGCACTGCTACCACATATTCGGCTACCATTGATGCACCAAAACATCTCGATGCCCAGTGAAGCTCTGGAGATTGCAATGCGATTGGAGGCATCGCCGATTGGAGAAAATGCAGCCAGGATGTTGCAGATACAAGCACAGCTCGCTAACTTTACTATACAACTGCAAGATTTGAAAAAGGGCAAGGAGCAGTGCGACGATGTCTAGTGTACGCGATGTCGAGGAGAAGGGCATATGAAGGACAATTGCCCAGACTTCCGCAATTATTTGGTGTCAAGAGCGCCAAATCCATTGAATGGTGGTAGCATGCCATGGTGTCGCGTCTGCCAGGTGTATGGGAACAATCACGACAATTGCCCATATAAGCAGAAAATGGTCACCACCCCGAGGAATCTCTATTGTACATTCTGCAAATCGGTGGGTCACGACGACAAGGATTTTCGTGCATATGGGTTGCTATAAGAAAGAATGTGTGATGCATTTTATGTAAAGGATGACCAGCGTGCCGTACAACATCCGCAACCGCAGGTAGCCCAGCCGCTACCTCAACCGAAGATGCAGTTTGTACCGCAGCAGCAGCAACCGCCGCAGTTCATGCCGCAATATGTTACGATGCAGATGGCTCCACAATAGCCACAATGTGTACAACAACCGCAGTATACACCACAAGGATAAGGAATGCAACCGGCACTAGTGCAGCAACAGTTTAATCAACCACAGTTCCAATAGCAGGGAGCATTTCGGGGAGGATACCGGGGTGGCCGTGGTGGTGGATTTGTTCTTGGAGGAAGATGAGGTGGTCGTGGACCTGTTCAATGATATCACTGTGTGGTATGGGGACACTACCAGGGAGACTGTCCGCTACTGCAGAACCAGTGTATGTTTTGCTTTGTTAACGATCACACGGTTGAGAATTGTCGACAGTTGATTGCGCGATGGCAAGCAGGAAATACTCCCCAGTTGCAGAACCAGCCCCAGGCACAACAGCCTGCCCAGAACCCAGTGCAGCAACCAGTACAGAACCAGAATATGCGGCAGAATCAAAATCAGAATGTGAACCCACCCGGGAATCCACCGTTGAACCAGACCCAGGGTGCAAACATTGCGACAATTTCTGCAGAACCAAGACCGCAGGATGCTTCTGTTGCTGTGGTCACTTGTAGAGGAAAGACAACTGGAGCGAACAGTTCAATGATCAGGTTAGCTGGACAAAATAAGGTAGCATTTGACATTGATGAGGAGCGGGAGACGTTTCTTCAAACATGACGTGCACTAGAAAATGACCTAGGTAAAGCTGTTATGTATGACATGCCTTCTACTTTTGATGCCACTTTGGAGGTCAGATTGTCACAACGGTCTAGCACGCTTCCAGCATTTTTGGAACATTTTTTGTCCCTGACCAGAGATCCTGATGCTCTTGCTACGATTGAAGCCTTGTTGCGACGACTGGCCCAGGATCGACAAGAGCTCACAGTTAATTCCCTGCAACGACGAAAGATGGGTAAGGAGATGCAGATGAATATTCAAATTGGCGACTATGATGTTGATTCCATTATTCTGGACCTTCGTTTGGATGTCAACATCTTGACCAAGTAGGCTTGGCAGAAGATGGGGAGACCCCCATTGAGCTAGTCTCCTGTACAACTCTGGTTAGCTAATCACACTAAAGTAACACCAATTGGGAAAGTTCCAGGAATGGTGGTGGACATTGAGGGAATGAAAACATATGCCGCCTTTGATGTAATAGAAGTAGTCGAGGGAGGAAGCTCTTATCCAACATTACTGGGGATTGGATGGGATAATGATAGTGGAGCTGTAATCAACTTCAAGCGACGAATGATTAATTTTGAAAATCGCGATCTCAGAGTTATCGCCCCGTTGGATCCGGCTGAAGGACGCCGCTACATAGAGCCAATGAAGGACGATGATCCTAGTGGATGGGACCATGCATTCAATATTTCTAAAGATTATATCCATCCGACTGCCGACGGTGAGTTGGGATGGCGCAGCGACAGCTCTGCGTCCTCCGACTCTGACGATGCGCTAGAATATTGGCAGAACCGCTTGCACGAGGTATCACTCCGTAAGTGTGGGTTGGTTACACAGTTAGTATGCCATATCATAGCTGAAACAGTTACACTCCCAACATATGAAGCGATTCTTGGCGTATCTGAATTTCTGAAGGAGTTTGAAGAAAGAGTTTTCGAACCTCAGCGATTGTTGGCGTTGAACGAAACATTGAAGGCTGCTCCAGCATGCTGGTGGGAAACACACAAGGCATCAATTGATGGGTGGTAGAAATGCAGAATATTGATGATGGTATGCTTTGGTGATACCGAGGTCTACCACACTGGGAAGTATGATGGCCGGGACGACCCTGGTGGTCATTTGATGGAGTGTCAGTGGTTATGGGTATCGCGACCAAAAGATGAGTGGGTCCATGCTTTTATCCATGCTTTGGATGAGATGCCACACTCCTGGTATACTACAACTGAGTTGCGAGGGGAAATTTCTACTTGGTTAGAGCTCACCGCGTGTTTTACCCATACATTCAGTTTTGCGGATGACAATCCCGAGGTCAATAATGCATTATAGCTCATCTGTGATGTAATTCTACAGGTTGTCCCGGTGGCCTATCATACGGATCCACATGCGCATTTCCAGATGCAGTCTCTCATGGAATGCTTCAATATCAGTGGTGGGCCAGAAGATAGTGATGATCCGCAGAATGTGAATATCCCGGAATCTGAAGGAAGTCGTGCTGTGGTACCACTTGATGCGCCAAGCGATCCTATCAATCAACTGCTGAAAATCCGCAAGATTAACATTGGGACAGAGGACACTCTGAAGTTCGCAAATGTCGAGGATTACTGGGATGATGATCTAATAAGCAAGGTTACTGATATGCTCCACGAGTTTCAAGATGTATTCCCGACAAAATTTTCTGACATGAAGGGGATTTTGGGCGATTTAGGGGAGATGAAGATTCCATTAAAACCATATGCTAAGCCGGTCCGACAGCGACCCTATCGGCTAAATCTGCAACACAAGTTGAGGGTCAAGGCAGAACTTGATTGCATATTGGACACTAGTATTATTGAACCGGTAGAGGAGTTGGAATGGATCAGTCCTATGGTGGTATAGGACAAGAAGACTGAAGAGGTGCGCATCTGTGTGGATTTACGAAAGTTGAATGATGCCTGCTTGCATGACCCCTTTCCGACCCCATTTACTGACGAAGTGCTCGAAGGAGTGGGTGGCCAGGAGATGTACTCATTCACAGATGGGTTCTCTGGCTACCATCAGATCCGTATTTCCAAAGAAGATCGCCATAAGACAACTTTTGTTACCGAATGGGGTTGCTTTCAGTACACCGTGATACCGTTTGGCTTGAAGAATGCACCTGCGATATTTTCACGGGTTGTCGTTGCTGCATTCAAAGATTTCATTCAGAAGTTTTTACAGGTATACATGGACGATTGGATGGTCTATGGGTTGGTTCGCGATCATCTGGCGAATCTGCGGTTGATGCTGGAGCGATGCCGACAGCATCAGATATCGTTGAACTTAAAGAAGTGTATCTTTTGTGCACCATTTGGCATACTGTTGGGTCATATTGTGTGTAAGCAAGGATTGTTGGTTGACCCAACAAAAATTGCGCTTATTCTGAGTTTGATACCACCGACTACTGTTAAGCAGTTACGGGCGACGTTGGGACACACCGGGTATTATCGCAAGTTCATCAGGAGTTACGCTACAATTACTGCCCCTATGGAGAAGTTGTTGAAGAAGGATGCGACATTCCAATGGAGCCTGGAATGTTAGGCTAGCTTTGAAACACTGAAGGCGAAGATGGCATTGGCACCGATACAGGTATTTCTGGACTGGAGTAAGGAATTCCACGTCCATGTTGATGCCTCATCGATTGTGTTGGGCATCGTATTGGCTCAACCAGGAGAAGGGGATCTCGATCATCCCATTGCTTTTGCTAGCTGGAAGTTGTCATCTGTAGAACGAAACTACACTACTACAGAGAGGGAAGGTCTGGCAATGGTTTACGCTTTGCAGAAGTTTCACCATTACTTACTGGGAAGCCATTCCAAGATGTTCACAGATCATTCTGCATTAAAATACCTGGTAAATAAGCCTGTGTTGGGGGGGAAGATATGCCATCGGCTACTTCTTTTTCAGGAATTCGATTTTGAAATTATTGTGAAGCCCGACCGGTTGAATGCCGGTCCTGATCATCTCTCGCGGATCGATACAAGAGAAGAGCCGACCAACATTGAAGATGGTTTACTGGATGCCCAACTGTTTCGGGTTGAGGTTACAGATGGATACTTTACGAAAATCATTCAGTTTATGACAACGGGTACTGCACCCGATGACTTCACCACCAGTATGAAGAAGCAGTTGGTAGTTAAGGCAACGGACTTCCAGCTAATTGCAGGAGAGTTATACAAAATGGGTGCCAATGAGGTATTGCGCATATGTGTCTTACCACATGAGCAAGCACAGATATTAGCAGAAGCGCATGGAGGAATAGCCGGAGGACATTATGGTGGTTGGGAGACTACTAGGAAAGTGCTGCGTGCCGGGCTGTGGTGGCCCACACTGCATAATGATGTGACAGACTATGCGCGGTCCTGTGATTTCTGTTAGCGAACTGGAAAACCATCATGACACGATGAGATGCCACTCATGCCTTAGTTGACATTGCAGCCATTCGAAAAATGGGCAGTGGATTTTGTTGGACCGATCAATCCACCAGGGAAGCGCACAGGTGCGCGCTACATTATCATGGCGACAGAGTATTTGACTCGATGGGAAGAGGCAACACCGGTAGTTGATTGTTCCGTAGCAACGATGACGCGATTTTTGTTTGATAACATCATCACTCGTTTTGGTTGCCTCAAGATACTGCTGAGTGACTAGGGAAACCACTTTCTCAATCGCACCATCAACACATTGACAGAGGAACTGCAGATACAACACAAAAAGAGTACACCATATCATCCGCAAGCAAATGGCACGGTGGAAGCCTTCAACAAGGTATTGGAGCATGCGCTGACAAAGGTGTGCAATATGAACCGCAACGACTGGGATCTGAAAATCCTAGCGGTGTTGTGGGCCTATCGCACCATGTGTAAAAGGTTGATAAGGAAAACACCATTCAGGTTAGTATATGGACAAGAAGCAATTATGCCCATGGAGTATATTGTCCCGAGTTTGCGCATCGCGGCCGCAATAGGCCTGGATGATGCAGCGGCCCTAGATGAACGTTTAGAGCAGTTGGTGAAGTTGCAGGAAGATGGTTCATCGCTGGGTTCCACCAAAGGGTAGAGAAGGATCGCCAGAAGGCATGGCATGATCGACACATAAAAAACAAATAGTTTCAGTAGGGTGACTTGGTGCTGTTGTACGACAACAAGTTTATGAAACACCCAGGAAAATTGCAGATGCATTGGCTTGGTCCGTATCGCACCAATAGTATTACTTCAGGGGGCGCGGTTCAGCTGCAGCAGCTGGACGGGCCGATGCTCCCAACACTGGTGAATGGTCATAGGTTGAAGCCCTATTAGTCGGGATTGGAACAACGCGATGCCTGAGTCACATGAAAAAAATAAAAATAAAAAATGTGTGTGTTGTAGGATGATCGGTGGCAGGATGGCGCACCAACGGAGAAACGAATGCGCAAGCAGGAGGGCTTGTGTCGCAAGTGACGAGCGATCCGCGACAACTGGCCGTGTTATGATCGGGTCATCAACAATAAATGCCAAAAGTTAAACAATTAATTAACGACGCATGTTTGAATGATGGGCATAAATGGCGGATCTGGCCGATCGACTGACAGGTTCGACGACAGATTTGTGTCATTAATACAGGATTTTGGTTGAATTAATGCATGATTTCATGATGATTACAGAGGATTCGGCTAGAATCTATAAAACCAGGTAGGAGTTGGTCGGAAAGCATTGAGATTTTCGTTGATAAGTGCTTGTGCAGAGCCGATGAGTATTGGCATAAACTTGTTGATGTGTTGGGCAAGGTTCTGTTGAATTTGCAGAGTGGTGTTAGGTCGAACCAACTATTAGTTATAAGCACTGCGAGGTATGCCAGGTGAACTGGAGACAGTTGAGATTAGCAGCGAAGTGGAGTCTCCCTTCATCCCGGTGGTTGTCAAGCAAGAAGTTGTGTCATCCGGAGTCGTTGATCTTGGAGCTGAATATGCAAATATGTCGGTGGGAGCATCAGTCATCGCTAAGAGGCAGCAGGGGGGTCAGCACTCTGAGTCCCCGCAGAGTAAGAGGGTGCTTCAGTCATCCGCCGTGACGGTAGGCGAAGCTCAGGAGCAGGTGGGGCAGTCCAGTCACCGCATTCGCGAGTATTCCCCATGGTTGGGATTGTCAGCTGGTGACATCCTTGGGTATATCTCTCCCATTTGGCTGGATGCCACTCCACGCAAGATAAACCCAAAATAGAAATATGGTGTGAGGATGCCGGCACTCCCGGCTGGAATGGAGTGCTCCGTGGATATTGGGCCGGTGTTGATGCGCCTATGTTACGATGACCATGATATGGTGGTCTACCCTGACATTGCATCCACCCCATATGTGCCTGAGACATGCCGTTCCCCGACGCCGACTGCACAAGATTGGGCACAAGGATTGAAGCAGGCCGGCTTGATAGGGCTTATTAACATGCCACATTTTGGGCGACTGGCGAAAGTCAATGCGTGCGTGAAGCAGCTCCTTGTGTGCTTTCATGGTTGTTTGTTGTGGCTAGATAGAGAAATCCTGGTCTCCATCGATTTAATCTCACACATAACTGGCTTGCCAAAAAATGGAGTCGATCCCTCGCAGTTCATCCAAGGGAAGGCAAACAACAAAAAGCGAGTGTTACAGTTGGCACAAACATATGGCTTAGAAACAGATGGGCGTGGGTATTACACCAGCACCTACAATGATCAAGCAGTACTCACGAGCATTAATATCCTATCCTGCAAGATGATTAGGGGTGGTCGACCTAGCCGGTGCAATTCGGGGATTGTTGAATGCGCAGAGCAATGTGCGGAAGGAGTCCAAATGAATTGGTCCCTGTTTATCTTGAATCAATTAATGGAGGATGCTGTGGCGGTCCAATCGGGAAAGGGTGCCTTCACATATAGTTGGTTGTTGTTGATCGCCTTCGTCGCATGGAAAGAGCCCAGCACGTACCAGGGCATGGACATTCCGGCTGCAGCAGAACGGCCGGGTGCGCGATATCAGAATCTGTGGTATGTACGGGAGCTCGAGAGACTCCGGGATTGCCAATTGCAGTTTTGGCTGTTTTGGGAGATGCTTTGTGCTGCGGCCACACAAGTCCTGCGAATATCTAAAGAAACTGCAGTGCGGTTAAAACCAGTCATGGCGTTTGCAATTCGGCCACATAACATACATATACAAGCCCGCCGTGATCCTGATCGACAATGGTTGCAGACCTTGTATAAGGTGACGTCCGAAGAGTTAGAGGCTACTGTGAATGAGTGGCCGGAGGCATGGCGACAACCCATGAGTTTAGCAAAGATAGAAGTGGGTGGCCCGGCATTGGGCCTAAATGATCGAGCATCGACTTAGGACCAGCAGAGTCACCATAAATCATGGCAAGAATCGACTAAAACGATATCGGATGATAGTGACCAGGCCCTTGAAGAAACCCGATCGAAAAGGTACCAGGAGCATGCAATGATCAGCGGGTTGTCCTTACCAGTCGAGGCACAGTTGGGCCGCCTGCTCATAGCTCTCAATACTGTATCCTCTGTGGCAGTGGACAAGATGTCAAGGAAAGCGAATGAAGGGTTCCATGCGGTCACCTCTCGGTTAGAGTCTCTGTATGATATGGTTTCCTAAAAGGAACCAGAGGATGCAGTGGTACCAACCTTTGGCACAATCAGCATCGAGCCGCAGGTGAGGAATGTGGAGGTTCCCCTGATTGCGATTATGACTGAAGACGAAGCTTCCAACGCCGTGCTGCAGCAACTGAACACAGTGACCATTAATGTGAATGCCTTGCCCGTGGAAGGGTTGGCCACTATGAAGGCTACTACCAACAAGGAAATGACAGACAGACTGCAGCAGATCAACGGTATGTGTGTACAACTACAGGTAAGTGAGGTCGAGGCAAAGCGCATTATTGAAGAATTGACCGCCAGGGTTGCTTCCGCACGGTAGGTTGTGGATGACCTCGAAACACACATCAAGGGAGAATGGGATGAGAAGGCACGCGAAATCGAAGGCCTGAAAGAGGACCATGATTTCCTTATTGTGGAGAAGGCTCGTATGTGGGATGACAGTGTACAGGTTGACCAAGCGATCACGAAAGCTTATCAACACGTGACGGAGCCCATTGAAGAGGTGGATGTGCTCCACCGGTTGCAGTGACTAGGGGCTGTCATTATTCAGTTGCGACAGGAGAATCAGGCGTTGAAGGTCCAGATGAATCCGGGTACGCTTTGTTGATGTATATGTACCTTGGGAATGTATTTCATCTATGTATTTCATATATATTTATTGTACCCTTATAAGAGACGTGTTATTCCTCTATAAGGAAGTGTTGTCATGTGTATTGACAAGTGTCGCAAGTGTGTGTACTTGGCGAAGGGTTATTAGACTACCATGTGTGGGGTCGGCCCTGAAATATATATTATATGGTTGATATACCTAGCTAGACAAGTCGGCCCCATAAGGTCACTGGGGAAACAAATTAGTATAAATAGAGATCAGGAGATCTCTATTTGCATCACTCAGAAACTCATACTTCTCTCACTCAGAAAGTGGTGCACTAGTGAGGAGGAGGATCATCTGCTACTAGGAGACTATCTTAGTGTATTTTGGTTGTACTTTGGTTGAGCCATTGCTCTCTCTCTATCTCTGAGGAAGTTGTGGGGTTTTTCACCTTAGGGTTTTCCCCACGGAAACTCTGTGTCTCTTGTCTCTCATGCTTTTGATTCTTGTGATGCTTGACATGCTTGATATGATTGTTATGCATTATTATACTGTACATGTTATTCTCTCAGTAAAGATCCTAGAGTATTGTGAATTAATGCTCAAAATTTAACATGGAGTCAGAGCTAACCTGAGAAGAAGACATTGTGCAGTGACGAAAACTAGGGTTTCTTGTTTATTGGGTTTATCTCCATAGATTTTGGAAACGTTGTATAGTATATTGACTCTACTCATTAAGGAGAATCTATCTGTCCAAATCGGAATTCAATTCTGAGCATTTTCAGATTTGGCCCTAAAAATTAGGGTTTCCACAAAAATAGGAATTTCTGGAATTTGAAGACATAGCTGGAAGCTCCTTGCAAAAATCGAAGTTTAGAGCTTTGGATCGAGATTTTTGGCTGGGTAGATCGCTAGGAAACTCAAACCCTAATTCAGGGCTCTCCTCAGTGAATCCGGGAAGACAAAAAGGCATTTTTGAAGGGTGTAGGTTTGCAGATCTCAATTTCTGAATACACCAGGCTGATCAACTCATCAAGGTGCATCTTTCTATCCTTTTAGAAAGTTGAAATTCACATTTTGAATTTTTAGGGTTTTTTCGACAAACCCTAATCCAGGACCAGATCCAGTTTTCAGCAATTCAAGTGGTAAGACCTAAATCTTTTCTATTTCCATTTGAAGTACTCTTTAAGATGTCTCACCACACCAAGCTTGAGGATAAGCTTAAAGGGGATGATAACTTCCGAGCCTGGAAGTATAGGATTGGGTTAATCTTGGAAGAGAATGAGTTGGACTCATATATAAAAGAAGACATCCCTATCCCAGAGGATGAAGAGGCTAAAATATTGCATAATAAGAACTTGGTCAAGGCAAAGAGAATCATTGTTGATTCTACCAAAGACCATCTCATACCTCATGTGTCATCTCTGAAGACACCCAAGGAGATGTTTGACTCTTTGACTAAGCTATTTGAAGGGAAGAACATAAATCAGAAGATGACCCTTCAGAATCAATTGAAAGGGGTCAAGATGTCGAATGGAGAA
Source organism: Larix kaempferi (assembly GCA_027924585.1). Classification (NCBI taxonomy): domain Eukaryota; kingdom Viridiplantae; phylum Streptophyta; class Pinopsida; order Pinales; family Pinaceae; genus Larix; species Larix kaempferi. The sequence goes on from BSBM01000456.1 coordinate 4,001,653, forward strand.
ACCATTCAATCCTATTTCTCCAAGGTCTCTCAGATCAAGGAACAACTTGAAGCTGTAGATGAAATGGTGGAGAATGGTGAAATTGTTATGACTACTTTGAATGGCCTACCTAGGTCATGGGACTCTTTTATCCAAGGGATCTGTGCCAGAAAGAAATTAATCTCCTTCAGTAGATTATGGGAGGAATGTTCTCAAGAAGAAGCAAGGCTTGTGGCAAGAGAAGAAAACATGGGGAATGAAGGGCAAGTTCAAGAGGGAGCCAACTCATCACAAGAAGAAATCTTCTCATCATTATCACAAAGACAAGAAAGATCTAAGGTGTTTCACTTGTAATGAGAAGGGTCACTTTGCTTCAGAATGTCCCAAGAACAAAAGGGACAACCACAACAACAACAACTCCAGCAAGAAGAAGAAGGGTATCAAAAGAAGGTACCATGCTCATGTTGCCGAAGATGATGAACCTCCAAAGAAGAAAGCTAGGGGAGAAAGTGATGATGACTCATCAAGTGAATAAGAGTATGTCCTAATCTCTACTCTCACAGGTACAATCTCCCATGGTTGTAATGATTGGTTAATTGACCGTGGGGCTTCTAAACACATGACTGGGTTTAAAGAATCTTTTGTAAATCTATTTGAACATGAATCACCCCACAAAGTGAAACTTGGGGATGATTATCAATACCCCATCAAAGGAAGTGGTGAAGCCTCCTTCAACCTAGATTTTAAAAAATCATTGAAGATGAAAGAAGTCCTTTATGTACTTGGGCTCAAGAAGAATCTACTCTCCATCTCTGCATTGGATGCAAAAGGTATGAGGGTTGCATTTGTGGATGTCCAAGTTCTAATGTGGCCAAAGGGAAAGACCATAGATGATGCAGTAGTGACTGGAGAGCAAGAGGGAGGATTGTACAAATTAAAGGGACAACCTGAACATGCTATGAAGACAAAGATTCATCCATAGTCATGGATCACATAGAGGTATGTATAATTTTTTTTTGCAAATGTTAACTAATGAGTTATGCAGGTCATTGAAGAGAACAAGAACACATTGCTAGACATAACTAGCAAATATGATGACCAGGTATGTTTTGTTATATATATCGTATACTTTTGTATGATTGATAATGATTACTCTTGAAGTTACAAGTTTGAGTAATCTAGGACTTATGCATATTATGTTTCTTACCTTAATTAATGATATGACTAACCAGAAGAGTCATAGGTTTGAGTAATCACGGGTTTAGGTATATTATGTTTATGACTAGCCCTAAGAATGCTTATTATTTCTGTTTGAAATGATCCTGACTATACATGCTTGAGATTATTGTGTTTTGATAATATTAAGATTATACTAATGATTATGTATGAGACCTCGAGGTTAACACAATGATGATACTAATAAGCATGCATAGGGACCAAGGATGTATATAAGTTCAAGGACAGGTAATCCAGTAAGCAAAGATCAAGAGGGAGCACATTCCAGTAGTTTCTACAAGGATGCAGATATCCAGAGGGAGTTGACCATCCCTCTACATTTCACAACAAAAAGGTGTAGAAGAAGCTACTTCAGCCGCTCCTGCAAGGAAGCAAACACTCAGAGGGAGTCCACCCAACAAACAAACAAAGATAAGTATTTCAATTATCATTTCTTGCATATTTGTTTGTTTAAGTAATTGTGCATATTAGAATGATTGCATTAATGAACAGTATACTACTGATATGCATGTGATGGGTAAGTGGCCTATGGCATTGTAAAACATTCCATTGATGCTTATCTAGAATGAAACCTCTTTGCTGACATGTTGAGAGTTGTGCACACTCTTAATAATGTTCTGGTAGAGATTGGCAAGCATCTAGAAAAGTTACGGGATATGGATAAATGTTGTATTGAAGCATTGGCTAAAATAATTGCATGACTGTGTGACATATTTCTTTATGTGTAAGAATTTGTTCCGAAAATTATGAGATGTTTCTAATCATGCAATTTAACTTGTTTTGTAGGAAATACCATATACCTTCACCTATGAAAGAAGGACTACAACATTTGTTTCAGCAACAAAGATATCTATTGAAGATATTGAAGTTCCTGGGATATGGGAAGAATGCCATGATCCGTCAATCATGAAGAATGATGTTTGGGATGTAGTCCCAAGACCTGAAGGGAAGTTTGTTATGACTTCCATATGGATCTATCAAAATCAAGCATGCTGCAGATGGAAGCGTAGAGAAATACAAGGCAAGATTCGTAGCTCGTGGCTTCTCTCAGAAAGAGGGAATATATTATAAAGAAACTTTTGCACCTGTAGCTAGGTATACTTCCATCAGAACAGTACTTGCCCTGGCTGCAGCAATGAAATGGGAAATACACCAGATGGATGTCAAGACTTCCTTCTTGAATGGTGTAGTTGAAGAGGAAGTATATGTGGAACAGCCACTCGGTTTTGAAATACATGACAGGGAGTCATATGTGTGCAGATTGAAGAAAGCCTTGTATGGCTTGAAGCAAGCTCCCAGAACTTGGTATGGTAGGATGGACAGTTTCCTATCTAGTTTGGGCTTTACCAAGAGTAAAGCGGATTCCAACATTTAATACAAAGTTGAGGAAGGGAATCCTGTGATTCTGCTCCTGTATGTGGATGACTTATTTGTAATAGGAGATGACAGATTGATTGCAGATACTAAGAGGAAGCTTACTTCCGAGTTCAATATGAAAGATTTGGGAATGATGCATTATTTCCTAGGTATGGAGGTGTGGGAGAGTGCAGGTGGGATCTTCCTTGGTCAAGGGAAATACACAGTAGATATCCTGAAGAGATTCAGGATGATGGATTGCAAGGCCATGGCCACACCTATGGCTTCGAATCTGAAGCTTCTATGTGATGCTTCATCTGAGCTGGTTGATGTCTCTTTGTATCGTCAGATGATTGGGTCCTTGATGTACCTGATGAACACGAGACTAGATATTTGCTTTGTGGTGAACACATTGAGCCAGTTCCTGACGGATCCGAGGAGTGTTCACTTGGTTGCTGTAAAGCATGTTTTGAGGTACCTAAAGGGTACAGTGGATTATGGGCTCAAGTATGAAGCGAATCAAAAGTTTAACCTGCAGGGTTATGTTGATTCATATTGGGCTGGCAGTGCTACAGATAGGAAGAGCACATCTGGGTGCTGCTTTAGTATGGGATCAGGTGTGATCTCTTGGTTCAGCAGGAAGCAGTCCTGTGCAGCACTGAGTACAGCTGAGGTAGAGTATGTTGCAGCCTGTTCAGCTAGTTGTGAGGCAGTATGGCTACGGAAGCTACTGTCTGAGTTATTTGATCTCCCGTTGGATGCTACTGGTATCTTCTGTGATAACCAGAGTTGTGTGAAGCTATCCGAGAACCCAGTGTTTCCTGACAGGTCGAAACACATAGAGATCAAATATCACTATATCAGGGATATGGTGCAGAGAGGAGCTGTGAAGCTCCTGTACATTGCGACGGACCAGCAGATTGCAGATGTGCTGACGAAGCCACTAGCTAGGGTGAAGTTCGAGTACTTCAGGGAGAGGCTTGGTGTTCTTTGGATTGATGACACTTCGAGGAAGAAGTGATGGACACATTTGTAGAAGCCATTCCAAGCATGTTGGAAGGAGGATCCTTCACATGGCTGTGGATGTAAGCACTGGATGATGAGCATCAGGACGATGCTCCAGTTACTGCTCTGTATACGCATCATGTTGGATGTTGGATATGATCAGTTGGATCATTTATATGTATATGTATGCACACATCATGTTGGATGATGGATATGATCAGTTGGATCATTTATATGTATATGTATGTACGTATCATGTTGGATGCTGGATATGATCAGTAGGATCATTTGTATATGTTTTGTATATGCATCATGTTGGATGCTTGGACCATGTATCTGTATATGTATAAGGTGGATACTGTGTATGATCAGGTAGATCATGTATGTTGATATGAATCAGGTATGATCAGGTGGATCATGTTTTTGTATTTGTATCAGGTGGATACATTGTATGATCAGGTGGATCATGTATGATGATATGTATCAGGTAGATACTTGGTATGCATAAGGTAGATGCATTATATGATCAGGATGATCATGGATGATGAGCTTTAGGATGTTGCTTCAAATGACATGCAGCAGGATGTTGCAGTGATGATGATCAGTATGATCATGTATACATCAGGATGATGTATGGTGAGTGTTAGGATGATACTCTCTGGCCGTGGATCAGGTTGTGCATATGAGCATATAATTTGGCCCTGGGAGATTTGCAGATAGGCTTTCAAGGTTTTTCCCATGGCATGTAATCTGGCCCTGGGATATCTGACAAATGCTCTTTCGAGGTTTTGCTCTGGGAGGAAATATAATTTGGCCCTGGGAGATTTGCAGATAGTATTGCAAGGTTTTTCCTATGGCATATAATTTGGCCCTGGGATATCTGGCAGATGCTCTTTCGAGGTTTTGTCCTATGGAATATAATTCAGCCCTGGGAGATCCGATAGGTTGAGCTGTGTGCTCGTAATAAGTCATGGGATGCTCTTGCAAGGTTTTGCCATGACAACATGTAATATCGCCCTGGGAGATCCAATAGGTTGGGATGTGTTCTCGTAATAAGTCCTGGGATGCTCTTGCAAGGTTTTTTGGTGACCACATATAATAGCGCCCTGGGAGATCCGATAGGTTGAGCTGGGTGCTCGTAATCATTTCTGGTATTCTCTTTCGAGGTTTTGTGGTAGGTTCACATGTAATAGCTCCCTGGGAGATCCGATAGGTTGGGCTGTGTGCCCGTAATAAGTCCTGGGATGCTCTTGCAAGGTTTTGTGACGCACGTAATAAGTCCTGAGGATTCCACAGTATGGCCAGTGATGACGAAGACCTGCAGGTGGTGGGCCTACATCCAGTATGAAAAAGGACTGGCTCTGTAGAACTTCCTATGATGAGTAGAGTCAGAGATTGGTTGAGACAACAACAGCAGTGACGATGATGATGACGATGCATCGATGACGATGATCCTGAGAAGAAGACTTGTCTAGCAGAATTGTGTCGAGAAATACCTTCCTAGTTAAGGGTGAGTGTTGATGTATATGTAACCTGGGAATGTATTTCATATATATTTATTGTACCCTTATAAGAGATGTGTTATTCCTCTATAAGGAAGTGTCGTCATGTGTATTGACAAGTGTCGCAAGTGTGTGTACTTGGCGAAGGGTTATTAGACCGCCATGTGTGGGGTCGGCCCTGAAATATATATTATAAGGTTGATATACCTAGCTAGACAAGTCGGTCCCTGTAATACCCCTATTTGGACCCTTAGGAAATATTGGCTCTAATGTAAATATTGTATACACACGTTGTATGTTTCCTTAGCGTGGAGCTCAAGGCCAAGGCCCCGCTAGTTTATGTTCGGATTTTATTTAAATTAGACACGCTTGATGTTTTGTTACCCACGTGCTATTAAGCCATGGGATATTGTAAATTGATGTAAATATTTAACATTGAAATGAAATACCAAAACTGGCTATGGAGGCAATGAATGAGAAGGGGCCACGTGTATCCACTAGGGAGTGGTGAGGGGGCTATGGGACTAAACCCTAGTCTGCCATATATCTTTATGAGAACCCATTGACTTCCCTAGGTGACATTTATGATTGTTGTAAGGAAGTGGTTGAGATTTTAGCCCATGGCTTCAATGGAGCATGGGAAGCCCTGAAATTCGTATGGGTAGGCATGGGCTCTGTTTGCTTGGGCAAGAAGTCACTCAACCTCATAGGAGGGGGCTTCATTCTGATCCCCATTCCATTGTGGAGGTACCTAGCATCATTCTGCATCCAAAAACGAGTGCCAGCAGTGAGAGAACCAGAAATCGCGACCTTGAGAGAACCCAGATTTTAAAAGACCAAAAACGCCCAGATTTGGCATGGGACAGGGAAATCCAATGGGGGATCCATTAGCATGAACCTTGGGGCGAATTTGGGAGCATTAGCTACCCCGAAATCAATAGGAAAACCCAGTTTTTGCAGCTCAGAAAACCAGTGACGGATTTGAGTATTTGGTGAGCAGAATGGTGAGAAATCAAGTTGGGAATGACTATGCAGAGGTTGGGTGTGCTTGATAAACCCAGTGAAGGCTAGGATCTCAAGGATCAGCAGCTGGACCTTTCTATGCCCATCCTGAACAGCACTGGAGGGAAGAGTTTCCTGATGGACTGTGTAACAGAGAAGGGGATCTTCCTTGTGTTGGATGTGGTAGGTAATGTGGGTGCCTGATTGTTGAGCTCACTTGAGATGCCTGTAGCTCTGTGGTTGAGCTCACTGGCTTAGCGTTACCCTCCTCTATCTCCTTGGATGCTTGACCAAAACCATGGCTGTGAGTGAACCCAGCTAGTTCCTCCTTAGTGGATACACAACCCAGCTCGGGGGTGATCTCTCAGCTGAAGGAATATAGGCTGGATAGAGATCTATGGTTGGGAGGAACGTTGCCCTCACGTAGCCAGTCGTTTGGACCGTTACAGTTCAAGATAAGTATTCTTGTGGTTGAGTTATGTTAATTCTATGCTCTACAAATATTTTAATTAATGACTGCTGTTTATATGTCGAATGTATGATGAAACTGTATGCATATGTAACTGTATGCATATGTAACGTGTAATGTTTTAATTCCCCTGTGTTTATATTGAGTTTAAATATGCACACATAAGTTTTAAATGTCATGCGTTTATGAGTCAAAGTATTGGGGCTAAGTCATCCCAAAGCCCGGTAGTTTGGTTAACGTTCCCTTCCTTGCATGAGAGTGATGGAAGGGGGCGTTACCGCCCCATAAGGTCACTGAGCAAACAGATTAGTATAAATAGAGATCAGGAGATCTCTATTTGCATCACTCGGAAACTCATAGTTCTCTCACTCAGAAAGTGGTGCACTAGTGAGGAGGAGGATCATCTGCTAATAGGAGACTATCTCAGTGTATTTTGGTTGTACTTTGGTTGAGCCATTGCTCTCTCTATCTCTGAGGAAGTTGTGGGGTTTTTCACCTTAGGGTTTTCCCCATGGAAACTCTGTGTCTCTTGTCTCTCATGCTTTTGATTCTTGTGATGCTTGACATGCTTGATATGATTGTTATGCATTAATATACTATACATGTTATTCTCTCAGTAAAGATCCTAGAGTATTGTGAATTAATGCTCAAAATTTAACACGCCTCAGGTTGAAGTTGATGAACGAATAAGGGCAATTGAGGAAGTTTTCGCTCAGATGGAGGAGCTGGAGATGCAGACAACCAGGCTCACGATCGACACTATACAATTCTGGGGTTGCATTGTTCACGACGAGCAAGTTGAACAGCTGACTAAGTCTCGACAGGAAGTTGAGGGACAGTTGGCCACATTGAAATCAACCATGCGCACTATGCCACCATTGGAGCAAGTTGCTAAGTCTTAGGAGCTAAAATATTTGCAACACCGTGTCGCCAAGGCGGACGAGCGACAGAATATGCACGCGACACATTTAGAGGAAGTCCAAGACAATGGCGGCAAATTCATGATGTAAGCTAGTGAATCTCTACAGGCAGTACAGAAATGTCGGCAACAGGTAGTGGCAAAGCTTACAGATCACCCATCTGCCGAAGACGTGGTCGACAGTCAGTCAGCAGCTACGGAATCCAAGAAGGTGGTGAGGACAGTTGAACAAATGTATGAGGACTTCAAAGTCAAAATGACCGAGTACACCGTATCCAGTTGACGTGGCTCGAGGGCGAGCCACAAGATTGTGTTGGGGGCCTATTGGCAGGCGGTTTGGTAAGATGGTATTGCAGCATCTTCGATGCTGCGACAAGGTAGAAGATGGCGCGAAAGGCGACGGTGGAAGATGATTTTGTGCATGTGTGGGTCAATTGTACCGCGGATTGCAGGTTTTGGGTCATTTGGACCACATATTATGTACTGTTGAGTCAGTTATACCGCATAATGCAGGTTTTTGGTCGTTTTTGGACTAGGTCATTTAGAGATTGGGTCATTTGTCCATAGTGTCAGTTAGGAAGTCGTTATTAAGTGGACAAGATTTGTAAGGCGAAAGCCTATATATAGATAAGAATTGTAAGTGTTGAGGAGAACATAATCGAATGCTGGAGAATAATGCGAAGCTCTGTTGTTGGTTGTATGTCTTCCGGGTATGTTTTAATGTCAAGAGTCATTATGGAGATCTATTTTTTGCAGAAACATTGTATCTGGGTCAACAATGATAATATGATCAAGCTATGTTGGTACAATCTCTGTGTTCAATCTGTTCAGTTGTGGTAATGTGATGTTGCACTATACGAATGATGTCATGCTTCTTTGATGCAATGCTTGTTTTACAAATAGTGTCGTTGCAATGATGAATGTCTTGGGTGAATATTGCTTTAAATACTATGTTCAATGCTTAGAAATATTTGTCCCAGTTATGCAATAAGTTTAAGTATTATAACCGCAACCCTCCTCCTTCATTCGGCGGAAACATGGTTCCGTCTGCTCTCCTTCGACGCCTCGGGTGAGACCTCATTTGCTCTGCAGGTGTTGTTGGGCGGGATAAAACCTGTCCGGGTCGGTGGCCAGGGAGACTGCAGTATGTGTCGGCAGTGAGTGGAACCCCTGTCGACTGGGTTTGAGCCAATAATGGTCCGAATTTAGAAACTTCTCCCGATGAAAATATGTTGGCAGGTGTGGATTGAAAGGAACAAAAGTATATTCGAGAATAAGAAAGCAGATTATGACAGAGCAACTTATAAAGAATCTAATCTGATTGCCGAAGTTCTCTTAGCCAAAGGTGTCCACCTTCCTAGCTTAGAGGCATTATCTTGGAAATAATTCCAATGGTGTCAAAATTTTGTGAAAGTGGGCTCACTTTAGTTGAAATCCAAAAAGGATAGCTATGAATGGGAAATTAGAAAAAGAAAGCTTATACTTTAACCAATGGTGGAAGACGCAACCAATCCATACTGTATTTTTTGATGGGGCTTCTAGAGGAAACCCAGTGGAGGTAGGTGCAGGTGGGATTATCTTTGATCCAGGAGGAAACAAAATTATTTCCTATGCATGGGGGCTAGGAAAGAAAACCAAAAACGAAGTTGAATGGTTAACACTCTATCATTCCATGGAAATTATATCAACTCTCAACATCAACAAACTCAAGGTTTTTGGAGATTCCAGACACGCCATCCAAAAAATTAGGTTAGGGACACTCAAAGGAGACTCCAAATGTAATAGAATGCAAAGGGGGATCAATCATATAACCTCCCCCCCTAAAGTACTATATTTCCACATACTTAGGAAAAACAATAAGCAAGCTAATGAAGTTGCCAATCAAGGGGTTAATCTCCCCATGGGAGTTATAAAATATTGTAATGGGAGGGAGATTTTAGAGAGCATTCCCTAAGTTCTGTTCTCAAGGGTGGACAAGAAGGGTAAAGGTCGTGTGTCCTCATGGTCTTACACTGACACTGGAATGGACTCATGGGTCTTCACATGTCCCTACCCTCGCTTGTCCCTTTGGTGGTTGAATCCACACTTCAACATTAAATATGGCCTCAACCTTCTTCTCCTTTCACGGCCCTAAATTTGGCATTATCTTGAACCCTCCTTGCAATTCAGAACTCTCTAGGAAGTCTTTGCCTCCTTGGCTCTATAGAGGTTTTGATACTCTCTCCTTCACAGCTCGAAAGGCCTATCCGGCTCATCCTCATAGTCAAACGTCCTATTCTATTATGCAGTTAGTTTCCCTGGCTCCTTTGGTTGAGCAACGAGACGATTCAGTGTCACATTCCATGACCTCCCTGATGGCCTTCAGAGGCCATGGGAGACCTCTGTTACATTTTTTTTTCTTCCAATTTCTTCCATTTTCACACACAACCGCAATGGCCTTCCATCCGTAATCCAAAATGCCATCCAATCCGCAATCTGCAGTCGGATTTCAAAAATATCCTTCCGCATAATTCACTTTTCCAACTTCCGCAATCCGTAATTCCGCAATCCGCATTGCGAAATTCAAGAAGGCGGAAGCCCAATTCATGGCTTTAGAAATATTTCACTCCCACAATCTACAATCCGCATGCGAGATTCAGAAATGCGGAAGCCTAATTACTCTAGTTCAACAAAATCTTCTTCCTGATTTTTGCAATCCGCATTCTTCATTGCATAACTCAGAAATTGGAATGCCAATCTCGCCAACTCCGGAGAAACCACCCTCTGCAATCAACAATCCACATTCCGCATTTTGGATGTGGAAATGCAGAAATCCAAATCTCCATTCTGGGAGAAATTACCTCCCGCAATCTGCATTCCGCATTGCGGATGCGGAAATGTGGAAATCCAAATCTCAACTTTGGGAAAATGTACCTTCTGTAATCCGCATTGCGAATGCGGAAGGGTCCTTGCGGATGTGGAAAGGTCCTTGCCACAGAACCTGCACCAACAAGCTTCTAAGGCAATATTTTGAGGGTCATAACTCCCTCATCCTTGGTCCAAATTGGACAAGGTTGGTACTGTTGGAAAGCTCTTGGAGATATCTATCCAATGGTATGATCCCCTATCCAATTTGAGCACTCTAACCTTGCCAAGTTTCCAACTGAAACTATGATTCATAACTCCCTCAATGCACCTATTGAACTTCTGCAAGGATCTGCTCCACTTCTTCCAAGTCTTCTCTCCTTCTTCTGATCCACAGGGTGTCCATCCTTTATCCAAATCTTGGCTGGAGTGGTCCTGCAAATTTAACAAACTTAGCCATAATTATTCCAAGGACATTTCTAGGCATTGTCAAATGGAATTACAAATATCATAAGCATACTATATGAACACCATCGCTGAAACATGGACCGCAAATAGATTGGATTTTATGCACAGGTTTCTCCTAGGAAGAGTGAGGAGAGCATCCAAAGCTTAACCCTATTCCTCAAGCATAATTACACATAAGTACCAAGTATAAATACAAGGGTGCAGAGGTGCAAGGGCATGATAAATGGCACAGGTAGGAAGCTTCATGCATCAACAACCAAGGGAAAAACTGTAACATTATCCATCCCTACATCTAACATGTATCAAACATTCAACATGGCATAACAACAACATATTTACAAACTTGACACAAGCATAGGCATGCAACCCTATTCATCAATGGTCATTTACATAAGTAAATAGATGCATGCATACACTTAAAAACTATAACTAAAGCAACACCATTCACACCTAATAAGTCATGCATCCATCAATCATTAACATGTACAACATAAAGAAGCATAAGACATGGCCATTTAGCCCTAATAACCAGTTGGATCCACTGTGCAATCATACATAACCAAATACACATGCATGGATGCAAAATAAACATCATTCAAGGTAGAAGAACACTTATATTTTGCATTAATCCTCCAAGCGAACTGGATATGGGATGCAACTTTCCAACCCCACCATAGATCTATGCCTAGCCTCTATTATTTCAGCAATCAAAGATCACCCCCAAGCTGGGGCCATGTATCCACTAAGGAGCATCACTCAGGCTCACTCACAGCATTGGTCCACAGTCACTTAGGGCATCCAGCCAACAGTTAGCTTGTCAAGCAAATGGGGAAGGTAGGTAAGGGTTTCTAACTCAAGAAGTTCCTCTACAGAGCTATGGAAGACAATCTAATACCTCTTGGTTCTTCCCACTTAGGTTTAACTCTCCACATTCTCTGGCCGAGCAGCGCTATCCCACTGTTGGGTTTAGGACCACCAATGCAGGATTCTTCCACACAGTTTTATGAGCATCTTACACTTTGCAATTCACACCAGAACCCAAGTTCACTGCTTTATAAACAGGGTTTCCTTCCTTGAAGGGTTTTCTAAGTGTATTTGGCTATCCCTTCGCACCCTGCACAGAATCACGATTCCTCCTTTTTTTCCTTCACAGCTTCGTTCTCTCTTCTCTTGTGATGCCTAAGGATTCGACCCCTACCGTATCCTCAACCACGGTCTGGGAAGGAGGGATACGAACTTCCAGGGGGTGGAGTAACGTACGGGTCAAGGCAATAGAGCTACATACCCTTCCATTCATCCCATCGGGGTTTCCCATACTCCACGACCTCCTGTACAACATCCTTCACCCACTTCCTTACAAAAACACTCAAGGATGTCTAGGACAGGTCAAAGGGGTTCTATAGGTGACAAATGGCAGTCTAGGTTTAATCCCCACACCCGTCACCACTGGATACATAGTTCCCCCTCATCTGGTTGCAGCCATAGTTAGACCTTGGTTATTTTATTACATAATATTATTTACATCATTTACAATTATCTCATGGCTTAACAACACATGGATTATCAACTACTTGCCTATGCAATTAAACCTAATCATCCACTAGTGGGGCCTTGGCCTTGAGCTCCACACTAGGGAAACACACATTGTATACAATATTAACATTAAAATCAAAATAGCCTAAGGTCAGAATGAGGGATATTACATCCTTCCCCCCTTAGAATAACACCGTCCTCGGTGTTCCAACACTTAGGATTTCCTATACAATCTACACATGTTCCAAAATTGAAAAAATGTTGCAGGTCTGCCTACATTTCATCCCTTTACTTTGAACTTTCAGGACCAAGTCCTTTGCCTTCCACAAGCTGCTCCTGTTGGATTTGATCTTCCAGATCCACCAGTCTGAAATCTCCATGGCTGCTAGCTTTCTTGTTGTTTCTTGTTGGGCAGTTGCGGAGGCCATGCTCTCCCCCACATTTCCAACATTTCATCGGCTGCTTTATCTTTACCTCTGCTCAATTTCCTTGGAGTCTTTCCACCTGGAACGTTTCTTAGTGGGATGAGTGGATGAATGCCTCTTCATTGGTATGCTGCCCTTCCATTGCTGGCTGTTTCCAGATTTTTTTTTACGTCCCTTTGCAGACATATAAAGTCTTGTAAATCCCCGTGGTTCATCTCATTCTACTGCTTTTGTAGCTTGAGCATTTTTCCAATATTCTCTTGAGTCTTGGCCATGGTTTGAAGAGGGTTTTCAACCAAATCTAATAGCCTTTGGTCTGCTGCCATGGTCAATCTGTGCAACTTCCCACACTTGCTTGCTAGCACCACTTGCATTGTAACTATTGCAACCAATTGTGTTAATTCTCACCTGTGAAATTCATCATTGTAAATCTTGTTAGGCCAAGCATATAAACATTAAAATCAATCAATTAATCACCCAATTGACATGGAGAGTCCATAATTTGTTCATGAGACTTCCACTCTTTTCATGCTTTCCCAACATACACATGAACTTATTCATGTTCATCCTTTCACAGAGATCTTTCTATTTCAGTAATCACAATTTATTTCAAGCAATTAAATACAATCAATTTTCAGTCATATCATGCATTCAACAATTTTCTGTTTTATAAATGCATCAATAAAAAGGAAAGAGAAGAGTAAGAGTTTTCTCCTCTTAGTCTTGTTCCAATCCGGAGTCATACCACCATTGTGGTTTCATGCTCCTATCCTCTTTCACTTCAATGTCAATGCTTGACTTTCCCTTTCTTGGCTATGACACCTAGTGTCTAAGGTCTGTCCCAGGACTCTCATCCATGGAACTCTTTCCCATGATTTCCCACAAAACCTTTAGCTGTTAGGACCCACACAAGTCCACTAGCACCATTCCATTGCTACTCAGACTGATCTCTCTAGAACAATTACATGTCCCCATGCATCCTTAGGATGCCTTCAAGGATTCTTGCTTCCTGCAATGACCGAGGTTTCCAACATAGAAACAATAGTGTATTAGCTTGGTTGTTATAAGACTTCTACATGAAATATTTCATTATTTAGAACAAGAAACAGATGACAATTGATTACTTATATGTATTGGACATTTCCTCTCTAGTCCATAGGGTCCTACATTACTTTACAAGCCTTGGGATCACCTATTGGATTGGATGTTGGCTAGCCCGCAGGCCACTCCACACCATCCAAATAGTCAATGCCCAGCCAATACACTGACTGGGTTATGAGGCATTGATGGTGCCAAACCAGTCCCATACCTAGTTTTCCCTCTCCATTTCCAAGCCAACACATCCATCTGGGTTATAGGTCAATGGAAGGAAAATGCACCATGACCATTTCTAGGTCAAGGCTCTACTATAGAGCCATAGGCATGCATTATCCTTTCACACATACATCAACCCTTCATACATTAACAACCCTTCATACACATAGCAACCCTTCCCCACAACCCCTCATAACACCCTCTTCACTTTGCTTCTTTAGTGTGCATCACCAAATTGTATCTGTTCAAGCTGACAACACAAGAGGGGTAAGTAGGATCATTAGTACTGTTGTTCTGAAATTGTAACCATATCTCATACATTCACTATCAGATATTGAAACACCAAGAATGCGTCAATTCCCTTAGGGTGTAGTCAATATTGGTAACCCTTACATAACTCACCACCAGAAAGGTGTGCACCCATCCCTGATGTGAGCCATGTAGGCCCTAATCATGCTCAAGCAGTCTGAAATAATAACCATAATAATAAGAATACAATGAAATAGGCTCTGCATATTAACACTATTAATCAGACATGTATATTTTCAGCTAGGGTTTACAAAACACTTATCCACTTGCAGATGTATCTTTCCATCATTTGTGAGGAATGGGGGATCCCTTTTCAGAGTTGATAGTCCCTTGGTTTGCCACCTCATTCTTTTTTATGTTCCATAACCCACACATGCCTTACTGGCATAATCATTACCATCTCACTCATATTGTTTACCAATGCAGTGCAGATGAGGAACCCTTATGCCATTTGGATCTTGTAAGTGGCATCACTTTGACCATTAGGGTTTTGGATTGCTACCATAACACAACCATCCCCTATAACCTGTCCTTATGACATAATTCTGGATTAGACAAATAGTCAGTAGCATTTAGCAATAAAATTCAAATCTGATTGTCTCATAACCCATCAACGACATTATTAATTAAATTCAAACATGAATTTACAATTCGGTTACCTACAGAATTTGATTTACAACCAAGTAATTATTCCCATAAACTTAAATCAGAGGTTTCCAAATCTGAAATGGGCAATATGTGTTGTTCATAAATTTAATCTTACAACCGTGAGACTCTTCTTATGAGGTTTGTCTCTTGTTCATGGCAATTTCTAGCCTTCAATACGGTGTTACCCACGTTGTCACACCTGAGCCATTCCTTCCTGATATCTGAAATTTAAGTAAGCCAAACACTCGTAAGTTCTTCATGCACACAACAGTTTTCATTGCTGCCACGGTCATTGGGGTAATTTTCAGAATTATACACTCAATAATTCAAGCACTTCCAGATGTTAGCATTTCAATATCTCAAAAAAACACATTTACTTCATGTGAACCATTGTCATACTAAAATTGCGAGGTACAGTCACATTATTTATGTAATTTTTAATAAAACCTTTAATACTCATTACTTCCTAGCCATTTGTTTTTATGCAGTTCTGTACTTCCACAAAGCATTCTGGTAGATCATAAAACATGAATGTATTCTTCATGCACTCCATCTCTTGCATTTATAGTAGCTCATGTAATGATTCTAGAATTATCATAAATTCATCATTTCATCCATGATTTAATTTACAACAAAACATGCATCACACTCATGCATTCGTGCAAGATATTACAACATGTGCTCCCATACTCATGCATGCACATTTACAACACTTACATTACCTTTTAATGTGCATTTACTCAATGCAACCATGTTTAAACAAATCCTTCAATGCATATTGATCCATGCATGCTATGCTATCATGCCATGCATTCTACTATTCAAACACATATGGCCTATCTAGGGCTATCTCATATAGTATGCACTACCCTAGCACTACCATAACAAGAATATAAGCCCTTACTTGCCCTGGTTATTAAACTCATATCTAGCATACACCAATGACATGATATATCCTTTATGTGAATGTATTCTAAATTTTTAAACAGTCACATGGTATGAGGTCTATTTCTTTACTATCACATTCCTTACCATGCCATGTGGAATGTCATTCACATAAATGCTTCCACTACCCCATGCATACTCTTTTATGAAGGTTAAAACCTAGTTAAGGATGCTTACCCATCCTTTCTCAACACTTGTACAATTGGCACAATAAAACAGACCCGAATGGTTCCCATTAGCATCTTTTGATCTTACCTGGTCAGCTTGGCTTCTTGCAAAGGACTATACCATCTTTTCTTCATAGATTGTTGGTCACATGTAATAGTATCATCAACACCTTCAACCATGCTTCAACCCTCTCTGGTTAGACAACCATCATCAACCACAACACTTGTCATTAGTGGTTCATTGCATATGTAGAACCTCACTAACTTCACCAACATGCAACCTCACATTCATGTACTATGCATTATTTAACAACATGCCTACTACTGCATCACTTCACCCATCTAGTCTATTGTATTTTCAACATTCTTATGCTATAAGTTTCCGTATACAAGTTCCTAAATATAAACACAAGAGTAAGACAAGGGTTAAGGAATTCTCCCTTTCCAATTCTTCATCATAGCATGGTCCAATTCATGGCATCTCTATGCCTGTAACTCATGCTTTGGCCCCAAGGCAACCCCAGTGTTGTAATTGAAGCTCTGAAACCACTTTGTCATGTTACTTGACCTCCCTGATGGCCTTCAGAGGCCATGGGATACCTCTGTTACATTTTTTTTCCAATTTCTTCCATTTTCACACATAGCCGCAATGGATTTCCATACACAATCCACAATTCCATCCAATCTGCAATCCACAGTCAGATTCAGAAGTCGTATTACCAAAATATCCTTCCACAGAAATCCCTTTCCAACTTCCGCAATCCACAATCCGCATTGCGGAATTCGGGAAGGCGAATGCCCAATTCATGGCTCCAGAAATATTTCACTCCTGCAATCCGCATGCGGGATTCAAAAATGCAGAAGCCTAATTACTCCAGTCCGACAAAAGCTTCTTCCCGATTTTCGCAATCCGCATTCCGCATTGCGGAACTTGGAAATCAGAACACCAATCTCGTCAACCCGGGCGAAACCACCCTCAACAATCCGCCATCCACATTCTTCATTCAGATGCGGAAATGCAGAAATCCAAATCTCCATTACGGGAGAAATTACCTCCTGTAATCCACATTCCGCATTGCGGATGCGGAAATGCGGAAATCCAAATCTCAACTCCGGGAAAAACTACCTTCCGCAATCCGCAATCTGCATTGCGGATGCGGAAGGGTCGATGTGGAAATGTAGAATTCCAAATATCAACTCCGGGGAAAAGTACCTTCCGCAATCTGCAGTCCGTATTGTGGATGCATAAGGGTTCTTGTGGATGTAGAAAGGTCCTTACCATAGACCCTTGTACCAACAAGCTTCTAAGGCAATATTTTGAGGGTCATAACTCCCTCATACTTGGTCCAAATTGGACAAGGTTGGTACCGATGGAAAGCTCTTGGAGAGCTCTATCCAATGGTATGATCCCCTATCCAATATGAGCACTCTAACCTTGCCAAGTTGCCAATTGAAACTATGATTCATAACTCCCTTAATGCACCTATTGACCTTCTGCAAGGCTCTGCTCCACTTCTACCAAGTCTTCTCACCTTTGTCTGATCCACATGGTGTCCATCCTTTATCCAAATCTTGGCTGGAGTGGTCCTGCACATGTACCAGACTTAGCCACAATTCTTCCAAGGACAGTTCCAGGCATTATCAAAGGGAATTACAAATATCATAAGCATACTACATGAACACCAGAGATGAAACATGGACCACACATAGATTGGATTTTATGCATAGGTTTATCCTAGGCAGAGTGAGGAGAGTATGCAGAGCTTAAACTTATTCCTCAAGCATAATTACACATAAGTACCAAGTATAAATACAAGGATGCAAAGGTGCAAGAGCATGATAGATGGCACAGGTAGGCAGATTCACACATCAACAACCAAAGGAAAAACTGTAACATTATCCATCCCTACATCTAACATGTATCCAACATTCAACATGGCATAACAACAACATATTTACAAACTTAACACAAGCATAGGCATGCAACCCTATTCATCAATGGGTCATTTCCATAAGTAAATAGATGCACGCATACACTTAACAACTATAACTAAAGCAACACCATTCACACCTAATGAGTCATGCATCCATCAATCATTAACATGTACAACATAATGAAGCATAAGACATGTCCATTCATCCCTAATAACCAGTTGGATCCATTGTGCACTAAGACATAAACAAATACACATGCATGGATGCAAAATAGGCATCATTCAAGGCACAAGAACACTTATCTTTTGCATTAATCCTCCAAGCGAACTGGCTATGGGCTGCAACTTTCCAACCCACCATAGATATCTGCCTAGCCTATATTATTTAAGCTATCAGAGATCACCCTCGAGCTGGGGCCATGTATCCACTAAGGAGCATCACTTAGGCTCACTCAAAACATTGGTCCATAGTCACTTTGTCACGTCCCCTTCCATCAATCCAGTGCATGGGAGGAAACATGACCAAACATACCGGGCTTATTTGACAATCTCAGCCCCATACATTGTTGATGTATATGTAACTTCAGAATGTATTTCACCCATGTATTTCATATATGTATTTTGTACTCCTATAAAGATGGTATTATTCCTATATACAGAAGTGTTTGTATTCCTATAGAGATGTTATTATTCCTCTATATGGAAGTGTTGTCATTTATATTGTAAGTGTCGTAACTTATACTTGATGGGTTATTAGACCACCTTGTTGGGGTCAGCCCTGTATAAGTCATGTGGGTCAAAGGGTTATTAGACCACCCTATTGGGGGTCGGCCATGTGGGTCAAAGGGTTATTAGACCACCCTATTGGGGGTCGACCATGTGGGTCAAAGGGTTATTAGACCACCCTAGTGGGGGTCGGCCCAGTCAGCATTATGTTAAGTGGTTAAGTTGAGGCCGACCTAGTTGAGTAAAGGTCAAGTCAAGTTAGTGTATAAATAGAGAGTGTGTCTCTCTCATTTTACACATTCTATTCTCTCACTCACACTTTGGAGAGTGGCGCACTTGTGGAGGAGGAGGCTCTGTTGCTAGGAGAAGACTATCTCTTGTATTCTGGTTGTATCATTGCTCTATCTATCTCTGAGGAAGTTATTGGGTTTTTTCACCTTTATGGTTTTCCCCAAGTAAACACCGTGTCTCTTGTGTGCTTGCATTATTGTGTCCATGATTCATATGCTGTAGATTTGCTGTACATGTTGTTCTCTCAGTTAAGATCCTAGATCAGATCGAAGTAAATTCTAAAAATTTAACATGGTATTAGAGCTAGCCTGAAAGAAGGCTTGATATGGCATGTATGACACTTGTTGCACTTACGATGCTAGGGCTTGATATAGAAAAAACTAGTCATCGTAGCACTTTCGATATAAATCCGTTTTGGAGAAGTTTTCGGATCTGAAACTTTTACAGGTCGAAGATCAGATCCCCATGTTCTTTGTGTACAAAGGACAACCTCTAATTCATTGTACTTTGTGATTTATGATATGTACAATATAGGGTTTCTGCCTCTTCCAGAACTGAGTCAAAATCAGGTGACCTTGGGAAAAAGGTCATAACTTGGGATAGCAAGCTCCAAATGAAATTTCGTAAAAAGTGACAAGTAGTACATAGACTTTAATATCTCAGAAAATTTTTCAGAGGCCTAAGTTGAACCAGTGACACGTGGCACGCCGTACAAGTTCACTCTCCTATATTATCCCATAAACAGGTCATGCTGCGACACTTGAAATAACTCTCTCTCAGATAATCCAATTGAGGTCAGACCTATCGATATGGAAAGATAACAGGTCGGGCTATCTCAGGAAAAATTTTCAGAGGCCGAAGTTGAACCAGTGACATGTGGCATGCCGTACAATTTTGCTCTCTTGTATTATCCCATAAACAGGTCACGTTGCGACACTTGGCATAAATCTCTCTCTCAGAGAATCCAATTGAGGTCAGACCTATCGAGATGGAAAGATAACAGGTTGGGATATCTCAAAATTTTTTTTCAGACCCTGTGGATCGAAAAGTTCAGAGTTACACCAAAAACAATCAGGTACATATTTCTGTCAAATCAGAATTATTTTTTAGCACCTTCATTCATGGCTTCCGGAATTTAGGGCTTCGGAGAAAGTTGGAATTTTTGTAATCAGAGACCACGGCTGAATGCTACTCATCAAAATTGAAATTTAGAGACCAAGATCAGAATTTTTGGTTGGGCAGAAGGCCGAGCTTGATCAGACCCTAGTTCGGGACTTTGATCAGAAAAGTGGAAAATTAGGGCTTCTGCAAAAATGGGAATTTTTGAAATCTGTGACCACGGCTGGAAGCTTCTCATAAAAATAGAAGCTTGGAGCTTTGGATCAAACCTTTTGATTGAGAAGAAGAGTGGGCTTCATCAAACCCTAGTTCGAGGTCACGTCCAGTGAATCCGAAAGTTTCAAAGGAAAAATTGAGGAGTGAAACTTTGCAGTTTTCAAATTCTGAATATACCAGCTTGATCAGCTCATCAAGGCGCATATTTCTATCCTTTCGAAAGTTTGAAATTCAAAGTTTGAATATTTGGGGTTTCTCTGACAAACCCTATTATAGCTCCAGATCCAGTTCCTGCAAATCAAGTGGATTGGGTTAATCCTAGAAGAGGATGGATTGGTCATCTGCATAAGTGAAGAAGTTCCTGTCTTAGAGGGAGATGAGGCTAAGGCCTTCCATAAGAAGATTACAATCAATCTTGACAGGTATGGCTTACAGGTATGTTTCATGGTTAAGTTTATCATATGTTTATCATTATAGTACAGTCTTGATTAATTACTAGACTTATCGTATCACCTTAATAGAAGATGTTCATTGATTAAGGTTTTGACAGTTATGAATGTACTAATGCATTGTGATGTTTTATGAGGTTTATGTTGTTCTCTAACATAAAAGGTACACCAAGAAAGAAAAATCATGTTCTACTTCAAGAACATATGATCATGGTGACATGAAGACAAAGATTCATCCATTGTCATGGGTCACATAGAAGATCTACTTACGAGGTATGTATAACTTGGTTCTACAATGGTTAAATTATGAGACATGCAGGTTACTAGCACAAGTCACTGAAGAGAACCAGTAGACATTATGCGGGTATGTTAGACATAACTAGCTAGCATGCTAATCCCGGTATGTTTTTCCTATATCAAGCTAGAATCCTACCTTGTGTTAGGATCTTATACTGTTTCGTTGTTGATAATGATTATTCATGAAGTCATAGGTTTGAATAGTCATGGTTGTATGCATATTATGTTTCTTACCATAGTTGATGATATGACTAACTAAAAGAATCATGAAGGTATAGGTTTGAGTAATCACGGGTTTTATGCATATTATATCTCTTATCTTGATTGATGATTTAACTAACTAGAAGAGTTCTATGATCAAATAAGAATATGCATGAGTAAAAGAAGACTTCCCTGAAACCTTGAATACTAATACTTATTATTTCTGTTTGAAATGATCATGACTATACATGCTTAAGATTATTGTGTTTTGATAGTATTAATATTATACTAATAAATGTGTGATTATGCATGAGTCCTCAAGGATAACACAATGATGATACTAACAAGCATGCATAGGGATCGAGAATGAATATAAGTTCAAGAATAGGTAATCCAGGAAGCAAAGATCAAGAGGGAGCACACTCCAGTAGTTTCTGCAAGGATGCAGATATTCAGAGGGAGTTGATCACTTCTCACAATCCACATCAGAATGGAGTTGCAAAAAAAGAAGCAAAGACTGAGAGGGAGTCAACCCAACAATCAAACAAAGATAAGTATTTTTATTATCATTTCTTGCATATTTGTTTGTTTAAATAAAATTGTTCAATGATGTATATGCTCATGTTCCTAGACTTAGGATATGTATTGTGTATATTAGAATGATTGCATTAATGAACAATATACTACTAATATGCATGTGATGGGTAAGTGGCCTATGGCACTGTACAACATTCCAGTGCTACTTATCTAGAATGAAACCTCTTTGCTGACATGTTGGGAGTAGTGCAAACTCTTAACAATGTTCTGGTAGAGACTAGAAGGCATCTAGAAAGTTGTGGAACATGGATGAATGTTGTATTGAAGCATTGGCTAAGATAATTGCATGACTGTATGACATATTTATTTATGTGTAAGAATTTGTCTGAAAATTATGAGATGTTTCTAATCATGCAATTTAACTTGTAATCATGCAATTTAACTTGTTTTGTAGGAAAGACCGTATACCTTCACCTACAAAAGAAGGACTACAACATTTGTTCAAGCAACAAAATTATCTATTGAAGATATTGAAGTTCCCAGGATATGGGAAGAATGCCATGATCCGTCGATCATGAAGAACGATGTTTGGGATGCGGTCCCAAGAGCTGAAGGGAAGTCTGTTTTGACTTCCAAATGGAACTATTAGATCAAGCATGCCGCAGATGGCAGCATAGATAAATATAAAAGTGATGAAATAGAAGATACACCAGATGGATTTCAAGATAGCTTTCTTGAATGGTGTAGTCATATATGTGTGCAGAACTTGGGGATGATGCACTATTTGTTTTTGGCATGAAGGTGTGGCAGAGTGCAGATGGAATCTTCCTTGGACAAGGGAAGTATGCAGTAGAGATCCTGAAGAGGTTCGGGATGATGGACTACAAGGCTATGGCCACACCTATGGAATTGAACCTGAAGCTTCTGTGTGATGCTCCATCTGATCCGGTTCATTATGGGCTCAAGTACGATGCAAATCAAAAGTTTAACCTGCAGGGTTATGTTGATTCAGATTGGGCATGCAGTGCTACATATAGGAAGAGCACTTCTAGGTGTTGCTTTAGTAAGGGATCAGGTGTGATCTCTTGGTTTAGCAGGAAGCAGTCCTGCGTAGCACTGAGTACAGCCGAAGCAGAGTATGTTGCGGCGGATGAGCAGGTTGCAGATGTATTGACCAAGCTGTTGGCCAGAGTGCAGTTTGAGTACTTCAGAGAGAGGCTTGGTGCACTTCAGATCAAGGTTCCTTCCAAAGGGAAGTGATGAGTCCGGAAGATGCAGATGCACATGAGATTTTCTGACATGGTTGATATGTTCTCCCTTGGTCATGATGTAATTGTTGAGCCATTTTTCACATGGTGGTAGATGTGTTCTCCCATGGTGAAAAAGTAAGGGTTGGAGCCTTCCCCGAATGGTGGTAGATGTGTTCTCCCATGTTGGTGGTGTAAGTGCTGGATGATGTGCATCTAGGCTGTGCTTCGTGGACGATGAGATGATCTGAAGAGGACGATGCTATGATGATCAGGAGGATCATGGATGATGAGCATCAAGATGATGCTCCAGTTACTACTCTGTATATGTATATATGCATCATGTTGGATGCTTGTTATGATCAATTGGATCATTTATATATATATGCATCATGTTGGATGCTGGATATGATCAGTTGAATCATTTATGTATGTATGCATCATGTTGGATGCTGGATATGATCAGTTGGATCATTTGCATGTATTTTGTATATGCATCGTGTTGGATGCTTGGACCATGTATCTGTATATGTATCAGGTGGATACTGAGATCATGTATGTTGATATGTATCAAGTGGATACATTGTGTGGATCATGTATCTGTGTATGTATCAGGTGGATACATTGTATGATCAGGTAGATCATGTATGATGATATGTATCAGGTAGATACTTGGTATGCATCCGGTGGATGCATTGTATGACCAGGATGATCGTGGATGACGTGCTTCTCCAGATGACATGCAGTAGGATGTTGCAGTGATGATGATCAGGATGATCATGTGTACATCAGGATGATGTATGGTGAGTATCAGGATGATACTTTGTGGCCATGGATCAGGTTGTGCAGATGAGCATGTCTGGGAGATCCTATAGGTCGGAGTTGTGTACTCGTAAAACCCTGGGATGCTCTTTCGAGACATTGCTCTGGGAGGACATGTAATTTGTGCCCTGGGAGATCTTCAGGTCGGAGTTGTGTACCCATAACATCCTGAGATGCTCTTGCGAGGTTTTGTCCTATGGCATGTAATTTTCTCCTGGGAGATCTGGACAGGATGAAAAAGGCCTCAGATGCTTCAGCCAGGTTTTGCCATGACCACATGTAATTTGCTCCCGGGAGATCTGGATAGGATGAAAAAGGCCTCAGATGCTTCAGCCAAGTTTTGTGGTGGACCACATGTAATGTGATCCTGGGAGATTCGACAGGTAGAGACGTGTGCTCGTAACATCCTGGGATGCTTCAGCCAGGTTTTGTGGTGAGATCACATGTAATGTGCTCCTGGGAGATTCGACAGGTAGAGCTGTATTCTTGTAATAGCCTGGGATGCTTCAGCCAGGTTTTGTGATGGGTCACATGTAATGTGCTCCTGGGAGATCTGACAGGTAGAACTGTGTGCTCGTAATAGCCTGGGATGCTGCAGCCAGGTTTTGTGATGCACGTAATAAGTCCTGGGGATTCCACAGTATGGTCAGTGATGACAAAGACCTGCAGGTGGTGGGCCTACATCCAGTATGAAAAAGGATTGGCTTTGTAGAACTTCCTGTGACGAGTAGATTCAGAGATTGATTGAGATAGCAGCAGCAGTGACGATGATGATGATTCGATGACGATTATCCAGTGACGATGATCCAGAGAAGATGACTTGTGCTAGAATACCTATGTCGAGAAATACCTTCCTAGTTAAGAGGGAGTGTTGATGTATATGTAACTTCAGAATGTATTTCACCCATGTATTTCATATATGTATTTTGTACTCCTATAAAGATGGTATTATTCCTCTATACGGAAGTGTTTGTATTCCTATAGAGATGTTATTATTCCTCTATACATAAGTGTTGTCATTTATATTGTAAGTGTCGTAACTTATACTTGATGGGTTATTAGACCACCTTGTTGGGGTCGGACCTGTATAAGTCATGTGGGTCAAAGGGTTATTAGACCACCCTATTGGGGGTCGGCCATGTGGGTCAAAGGGTTATTAGACCACCCTAGTGGGGGTCGGCCCAGTCAGCATTATGTTAAGTGGTTAAGTTGAGGCCGACCTAGTTGAGTAAAGGTCAAGTCAAGTTAGTGTATAAATAGAGAGTGTGTCTCTCTCATTTTACACATTCTATTATCTCACTCACACTTTGGAGAGTGGCGCACTTGTGGAGGAGGAGGCTCTGCTGCTAGGAGAAGACTATCTCTTGTATTTTGGTTGTATCATTGTTTATCTATCTCTGAGGAAGTTATTGGGGTTTTTCACCTTTATGGTTTTCCCCAAGTAAACTCTGTGTCTCTTGTGTGCTTGCATTATTGTGTCCTTGATTCGGATATGCTGTAGATTTGCTATACATGTTGTTCTCTTAGTTAAGATCCTAGATCAGATTGAAGTAAATTCTGAAAATTTAACATACATTACTAAGAAATGTATGGATAAATAAAAATTGATGTATACATATTCATACTCAACAAACACAATGGAATTAAACATTATATACACACACAGTTTCATCATGCATAGAACAATCATCAATGATCACATTACATAAAATAGGATGCCTTTCATTTCATCAACACGAACAATTATAATTCAGAATAAACACATTGCAGAACAAATAATGCATATAATTTAAACCAAATAGAGTACTTATCTTTGGGATGAAGATGTCTAAACAACTGGCTATGTGAGAGAAACGTTCCACCCAACCATAGATCTCTATCCAGCCTATATTCTCTCAGCTGAGAGATCACCCCCGAGCTGGGTTGTGTATTCACTAAGGAGGAACTAGATGGGCTCACTCACAGCCATGGTTTCACTCAACAACTATGCTAAGCCAACACACAGTTGGGTTTATCAAGTATACAAAAGACAAAGGAGGGGCAATGCTAAGCCAGTGAGCTCAACCACAAATCCACAGGCATCCCAAGATAGTTCAAACAGTCAAGGCACCCATAGTACCTACCACACCCAACACAAGGAAGGTTCCCTTCTCTGCTGCACAGTCCCTTAGGCATCCCTTCCCTACAGTGCTTTTAAGGATGGGAATAGAAAGGTCCAAGCTTCTAAATCCTTGAGATTCCATCCTTCACTGGGTTTATCAAGCATTCCCATCTCTGTTCTAGAATTCACACTTGGAATTTCTCAATTCGGTGATCAAATAACTCAATCCCGTCACTGGAATTATGGGCTATAAAAACTGGGTTTTTCTATGGATTTCGAGGTATCTAATACTCTCAAATTCACCCCAAGGTTCATATCTATGGATCCTCCATTGGATTTTACTATCAATACCAAATTCTGGGCGTTTATGGCTCTTCAAAACGTGGGTTCTTGCAAAGTTGCAATTTCTGGTTTTTCTCACTACTGGGCATGTGTAATGGACGAAAACTGAAGATGGGATCTTCCAAAATGGAATGGGAATGAGGAAGAACCAACTCCCATGAGCTAGGGTGACTTGTGGTACAAGAAAAACAGAGCCCATACCTGGCATATGAATTTCTGGGCAGCCCATGCTCCATTGAAGCCATGGACTGATTTCTCAACAACTTCCTTACAACTGAAATAAATGTCAGCAAGGAAAGTCAAATGAGTTCTCAAGATGACATTTGACAGCATATGGTTCAATCCCACAACCCCCTCACCACTCCCTAGTGGATACACATGGCCCCTTTTCATTAGTTTCTTCCATATCCAGTTTTGGTATTTTATTGAAATATTAAATATTTACATCATTTACAATGTTCCATGGATTAATAGCACATGGGTATCAAAATATCAAATACTTTCCTTTTAAATGAAATCTGAGCTAGCGGAGCCTTGGCCTTGAGCTCCACGCTAAGAAACATATATCGCGTGTATACAATATTTACATTAAAAGTCAATATTTCATAAGGGTCAAAATTGGGGTATTACATTCCCCTCCTCCTTAGAACAACACCGTCCTCGGTGTTCTCAAAACTAAACAAAAATGGGACTGCCTCTCTCATGGCATCCTCTGGCTCCCATGTAGCCTCATTGGGACTAAGGTGATCCCATCGGACCTTTACCTGTCCGATGGCTCTGTTCCGGAGCAAAGTGACCTTCTTGTCGAGGATGTGCATAGGCTCTACTTGGAACTCTCCCTCGGGTTCCACCTATATCACATTCCTATCAATCATATGATTAGGATCATGTACATACTGCAAAGATACATGGAAAACATTATGAGCTCTTATGTTAGCAGGCAATGCAACTCTATATGTAATTGGTCCTATCCTATCTAGGATTTCAAATGGCCCACAATATCTTGGTGCCATCTTGGAACAACTCCCCAACTTGAGAGAACTTTTCCTTGGTTTCACTCTCAAATAAACATGATCTCCAATATGAAATTCCTTATGCCCTCTTTTCAAATCTGCGTAACTCTTTTCCTTGACCTGAACAGCCTTTAAATTCTGCCTGATCCTAACAACTTCCTGTTCCATTTCCTTGATCATATCTGGTTCAAGTACTACCCTATTCACTGGGCTGTCCTAGTTCACTAGAGTCCTGCATCCCTTGCCATACAATGCCTCAAATGGACTCATCCCCAATGATGGATGATGTTCATTATTTGTATGCAAATTCTACCAAGTGTAGGTAATCTTCCCACTTGGATGGTTTATCCATCACATACATTCTCAGGATGTCTTCAAGAACCTGATTCACCCTCTCAGTTTGGCCATCTGTTTGAGGATGATATGCTGTACTGAAATTCAATATAGTTCCCAATTCCTAAAATAATCCTTTCCAGAAATTGGAAGTGAACTTAGAATCATGATCAGAAACTATTGCCTTGGGCAATCCATGCAATCCGAATATCTCTCTCATGAAGATATTTGCAATTTCATTAGCCTTGTGAGTGGACTTGACTAGAATAAAGTGAGCTACCTTTTATAGCTTGTCCACCACTACCATGATTGAATCATGCTTTTTCACCGTCATGGGCAGACTTGTTATAAAATCCATAGAGATCACTTTCCACTTCCACTCCGGAATGGGTAAGGGCTGCAACAATCCTGCTGGATGTTGGTGCTCTACCTTAACTTGTTGTCACTTTTGACACCTAGCAATGTACTCAGATATGTCCTTCTTCATACCATGCCAAAAGTATTGATTTCTTGCTGCTGCTATAGTCTTCTGATATCCTGGATGTCCAGAGTATGGCATTTGATGTATTTCATCCATCACTAGTTTCTTCAAATATGCACTATTTGGAATGTACAGTCTATCTTTGTAGATGAGGATATCATCTTCACCAAGCTGATATCCTACACACTTTTCATCTTTATTTTTCTGCTGCAACTTTTCTTTAATTTGAAGGTACGTTTCATCACTAGTTTGAGCTTCAAGGACTCTTGTCTTCAAATTTGATTTGCACATACTTAACGCTGCAACATGAAATTTTCTTGCTAAGAGCATCTGCAACCTTATTCTCCTTCCCTTTTACACGCTTAATTTCAAAATCAAATTCACAAAGAAAATCCATCCATCTAGCTTGCCAAGCATTCAAGTTTGGCTGGTCAAACAAATACTTCAAGCTCATGCGGTCTGTTCTATGCTCGAATCTTCTCCCCATCAAATAATGTCTCCACATCTTGAGAGCATGTACTATGGCTGCTAATTCTAAATCATGTGTGGCATAATTCTTTTCATGCTCTTTTAATTTCCTTGACTCATAACAAATCACAAATCCTTCTTGCATGAGCACTCCACCTAGCCCTTCAATGCAAACATCTATGCACACTACAAAATCCTTCTTTGGATATGCTATCTTTAAAACAAGAGCGCTGGTAAGTAACTCCTTTATCTACTGAAAACTTTTATCACATTTTTCAGACCATACAAACTTGATATTCTTCCTGTGCAATGAAGTGATTGGATGAGCTATCTTGGAGAAGCCTTCAATAAACCTTCGATAGTAACCATCAAGACCCATAAAAGATCTAACATCTGAAACATTCCTTGGAGTAGACCAATCCATGATGGCATTAATCTTCTATGGATCCATTGCAATACCTTCTTCAGAAATAACATGACCCAAGTACTGCACCCTCTTTTGGTAAAACTCACACTTGCTTAACTTGGCATACAACTGATGTTCTCTAAGGACTTGCAACACCATCCTTAGATGCTCCTCATGTTCTTCTTCATTCATCGAATAGACAAGAATGTCATCCAAGAACACAATCACAAAATTATCCAAATATTTGTTTAATACACTATGCATGAGACACATTAATCTAGCAGGTGCATTGGTAAGACCAAATGGCACCACAATGAACTCATAGTGACCATACCTAGTTCTGAAAGCTATCTTGTGGATGTCTTCTTCCTTAATCCTCACTTGATGGTACCTAGACCTCAAGTCAATCTTGGAAAACACTTTAGCTTCCTTCATTTGATCAAATAAGTCATCAATCCTTGGCAATGGATACTTATTATTGACTGTCACTTCATTTAGCTGCCTGTAATCAATACACATCCTTAAAGTCCCATCCTTCTTCTTAACAAATAACACCGGTGCTCCCCAAGGAGACACACTAGGCCTAATATACCTCTTGTCGATTAACTCTTGTAGTTGCATCTTCAACTCTACCACTTCCGATGTGCTCATTCTATAAGGAGATTTGGAATTTGGTGCTGCCTTTGGGACAAGATCGATGGTAAAATCAATATCTCTCTTTGTTGGTAGTCTCGACACTTCATCTGGAAACACATCATGGAATTCTTGCAACAATGGGAAGTCTTCTATCCTTGGTCCTTTGTCCTTTGACGAATCTGATATATGAACTGCATATAGTTTACAACCTTTCTTATAAAACTTTTTCAACTGTAAGGCTGAAATCTGTCTTACTGAAACTTGCTTGGGAATTCCTCTTACCAATCTTGGTCTTCCCTCTTCATCAATACATTCAAGTGCTTTCTCATAATAGTATAACTTGGCCCTATTCTTTTCCAACCAATCCATGATGATTAAGGCATCATAAGATCCTAATGGTAGTACATTTAAATCTACATGTGTGTGGAGTACATTCAATTCTATGGGGCACTCCACCACTACATCACTAACATTTCTCTTGGTCCCTGTGGCTAATTGAACTAACCAAGACTTATTGTGTTTCACTTTTCTAAGAGAACAACCTTCAACTACTTTTGGAGAAACATAACTATGAGTAGATCCTGGATCAATCAAAACAGAAATAGATTGCTTAGCAATCTTACCTTCGACTTCCACCATTGATGATTGATGATCTGCCTGATGATTATCCAATGCTGCATAAATTCGAGGTGTTTCCCTTGCCATGTCCTCCACTGTTGCTGCTCCCTTTAAATTGTGCAACCTTCGGGGATTCTCCTTCCGATGTGGACAATCCTTTAGCATGTGGTTTTCTCCACATCCCCAACATTGAAGTGGCCCTTTTGATGTCTTATCTGCTGCTACTGTTGGCTTGAATCCAATCCTTGCTTGTTGCCACCGTGGAAAGGTTCTGGGTTGACTTTTGAATGGTGGTTTAAAGCCACTTTTCTTTTGATCAAACCTCCCTCTTGGCTTTCCTTTCCATGTTGGGTTAACCTCCGATTTTTCTTTATTCTGCTCATAGCAATGCATTGCCATTCTAATGGCTTCATCAAGACTTGGTGGATTAACAAACTCAATTTTATCTTTGAAACTTTGAGGTAGACTCCCAAGGAAGCATTGGATTTTTACTCTCTCATCTTTAATGTAATCCACATACCTCAGTAATTCCAAAAAATTATGGACATGTTCTTCCATATATTTTTGTCCCAACCTGAGTTCATTGAACTCTTTTCTCTTACTATCATAATACCTAGGAGAAATGTATTTTTCCTTGAAGTACTTCTTAAATCTCTCCTAGCTGATCTTCATTTCACTGATCCCTTTCACTTGCAAGAGGTTATCCCACCAAATTGAAGCTCTACCATTTAGATTGTAAATGACAATTCTGGCCTTTTCATTTCCTGAGTAGTCATGAATTCTAAAATATTTCTTTATTCCAAGAAGCCATGCCTCTGCCTCTTGGCTAGTCTTGTCTTCTCCATCAAATGTGGGAGGCCTTGCCTTCCTGAATTCTCGCTATGGGATTCCTTTGAAATTCTTTCTTCCATCAAATCTTCTGGGCATATGCCTTGGACTTATTTGAGAATCTCTGGAGTCACATGATTTGCTAGAAGAAGATCTAGAGGAAGATGTTCTATGCTTCTTGCTCACAGAACTCTTCCTTGGGCTTGGAGTCCTCTTCTTTGAACGACCTCTAGAGCAACTCTCTACATCTCTTCCTTCTTCACCTACATTGTTTTGGTTGGACCCAAGGTTTATCTTCTGCTACATATTAGTGAGGCTTTGCAAAATAGCAGCATTGAGTTGGTTTTGTTCTTCCTGAGCCTTCATCAACCTTTCATTGAAGCTCACCATGGTTTCAACCAAATTATGAGGAGTTACTTGCTCCCTTCTCCCATTGGATTCAGTCTCAGCATTCCCTTCTTGCACATTTTATCCTAGCACATCTTCTTCATGCTCATAAGGATCCTGAGCATCATTTATGGCCACCATTTTTCTTATAGGCTGCCTCTGCTACACTATTAAATCTTATGAGCTGCAAGCACTGTGCATTATGAAAATATTTTTTAGACATCTTAGGAATGCTTATAGAAACATAAACAATCAATATTTAACATAATCAAACTCATGGAATCATTTACAGAGTTAATATGTCTTCATTTCTTTTTCCCATTCATGCAATTATGGAAATTGCCCATATTGTCAACAATATGTCAAAACAGTCACTGGCACTTTTCCGCTCTAAAAAATCTATGATGTATGATGGCCCCATTCAAATTCTGGTTATGTGCCACTATTCTCTGCTGGATAAGATTTCCGATGCCTATCCCCGTGCTCCATTCCAACTTTGGGTGTGGAAACTACATTACTTCAAAAATGACAATTTTTAGCAAAACTTCTGCACTTTTACACAGTTACAAAATATCCTGAGCTGCCAACTTCAACCACCTGTAGAAGCAAATCAAGAAAGATTCAGCAAAACATTTCTACCGGGTGAAGTTAGTCCATACAACAAGGAACACTCAACAACTCGCATATCTCTGTTCCGATGCACCATTCATCTTTTATAAAAATTCCGGGTTTGACTACTTTCCACTTTTCACATTTTTCCAAAATTTCAAATTTTTGGCCAAAAATGGTTTTTCCCAAACGGTGCATTTCTGGAAAATCTTTGTCTAACATGAATTGTCTGTTTTAATGAGAATATGAAATGTTGAGTTCAGTAAATTTCTTGAATCCTTCATCTAAGGTCACTTTCAACCACTGCAAGCTTTTTAAAATCTCCAAAAGTGGCCCAAAATAGTGCTTTTCGGCCTTCACACTCACCCCGACTCCACATCCTTTGGAGTTTGGCTCCAAAATCCCAAACTTAACACCGTGCCTGCTCCATGACCGATCCATATCAGTTTCAGCTCAATCCAACCTTCTGTCAAGCATCGGGACACTGATTTATAAAATCCATCAATTCAAAATTTATGCCAAATTGGAGCATAATGGGCTCAGGATCTTCACTGGTTCATTCATGGCCTTCGTTAATAGCCTCAGAACGCCACCGAACTCATCCAATTTTGATCCTGCAAGCTCCTGCAATCCAAAAATCGAGTTTCAGGCTCTATACTAGTTTTAATTTAACCTGAACCTGCAAGCCACAACCCGCAATCCGTACTGCAGAATCGGAATTGCGGAAATTCCAAAATGCAAATTTCAAATTTTTGCGTTTCCGCAACCTGCAATCCGCACTGCGGAACCGGGATTGCGGAAATTCCAAAACGCAAATTTCAAATTTTTACGTTTCCACAACCTGCAATCCTGCAATTGCAGGTGTGAAATTGTGGAAATCCAAAACGCAAAAATTTGGAAATCCTCGTTCCCGCAATCCGCAACTGTGGAACACCTCCGTACCTGCAACTTGCGGGGTTCATATCTCCTTCGTCCCTTAACCAAATCAGGCGAGTTTGGTACCGTTGGAAAGGTCTTGGAGAGATCTATGCACCTGTTTGATCCTCTTCTATACTTGAGAAATCTGATCCTGAAATTTTTTCAATAAAAAATGCTGCCCAAGCTTCACCAACATTGCGTTAAAACATCCTGTTACTTGTCTGCAAACTCAGAGTTTTGCCCAAGCAGCCCCAGTGCTGCAAAATGGGCTCTGATACCACTCTGTCACATCCCCTTCCATCAATATAATGTGAGGGAGGAAACATGACCAAACATACCGGGCATATTTGGTAATCTCAGCCCCATACATTACTAAGAAATGTATGGATAATTAAAAACTTATGTACACATATTCATACTCAACAAACACAGCGGAATTAAACACTATATACACACATAGTTTCATCATGCATAGAATAGTCATCAATTATCACATTGCATAAAACAGGATGCCTTTCATTTCATCAACATGAACAATTATCATTCAGAATTAACACATTGCAGAACACAAAATGCATATAATTTAAACCACATAGAGCACTTATCTTTGAGATGAAGTTGTCCAAACAACTGGCTATGTGAGAGCAACGTTCCACCCAACCATAGATCTCTGTCCAACCTATATTCTTTCAGCTGAGAGATCACCCCCGAGCTGGGTTGTGTATCCACTAAGGAGGAACTAGATGGGCTCACTCACAGCCATGGTTTCACTCAACAACTATGCTAAGCCAACACACAATTGGGTTTATCAAGCATACAAAAGACAAAGGAGGGAAATGCCAAGCCAGTGAGCTCAACCATAGAGCTACAAGCATCTCAAGATAGTTCAAATAGTCAAGGCACCCACAGTACCTACCACACCCAACACAAGGAAGGTCCCCTTCTCTGCTTCACAATCCCTCAGGCGTCCTTTCCCTCGAGTGCTCTTAAGGATGGGCATAGAAAGGTCCAAGATGCTAAATCCTTGAGATTCCCGCCTTCACTGGGTTTATCAAGCATTCCCAACCTCTATTCTAGAATTCACACTTGGAATTTCTCAATTCGGTGATCAAATAACTCAATCCTGTCACTGGAATTCTGGGCTATAAAAACTGGGTTTTTCTATGGATTTAGGGGTATCTAATACTCTCAAATTTTCCCCAAGGTTCATGTCTATGGATCCTCCATTGGATTTTACTGTCAATACCAAATTCTGGGCGTTTATGGCTCTTCAAAACGTGGTTTCTTGCAAAGTTGTGATTTCTGGTTTTTTTCACTACTGGGCATGCGTAATGGATTAAAACTGAAGCTGGGATCTTCCACAATGGAATGGGAATGAGGAAGAACCAACTCCCATGAGGTAGGATGACTTGTGGTACAAGAAAAACAGAGCCCATACCTGCCATACGAATTTCTGGGCAGCCCATGCTCCATTGAAGCCATGGACTGATTTCTCAACAACTTCCTTACAACTAAAATAAATGTCAGCAAGGAAAGTCAAATGAGTTCTCATGATGACATTTGGCAGCATATGGTTCAATCCCACAACCTCCTCACCACTCCTTAGTGGATACACATGGCCCCTTCTCATTAGTTGCTTCCATAGCCAGTTTTGAATTTTTTTATTGAAATATTAAATATTTACATCATTTACAATGTTCCATGGCTTAATAGCACATGGGTATCAAAATATCAAATACTTGCCTTTTAAATGAAATCCGAGCATACACTAGCGAGGCCTTGGCCTTGAGCTCCACACTAAGAAACATACATCGCGTGTATACAATATTTACATTAAAAGCCAATATTTCATAAGGGTCAAAATTGGGGTATTACACACTTAGGGCATCCAACCAACAATTATCTTGTCAAGCAAATGGGGAAGGCAGGTAAGGGTTTCTAACTCAATAAGTTCCTCTACAGAGTTATGGAAGACAATCTAATACCTCTTGGTTCTTCCCACTTAGGTTTACTTCTCCACATTCTCTGGTCGAGCAACGCTATCCCATCGTTGGGTTCACGTCCACCAACGCAGGGTTCTTTCACACAGTTTTATGAGCATCTTACGCTCTGCAATTCACCCCAGAACCTAGGTTCACGGCTTTCTCAAGAGGGTTTTCCTTCCATGCAGGGTTTTCTAAGTGTATTCGGCTATGCCTTCGCGACCCTGCACATAATCATGATTCCTCCTTTTTTTCCTTCACGAATTTGTTCTCTATGCTCTTGTGATGCCTAAGGGTTAGACCCCCACCGTATCCTCAACCATGGTCTGGGAAGGAGAAATATGAAATTCCATGGGGTGGAGTAACATGCGGTTCAAGGCAACAAAGCTCCATACCCTTCCATCTGTCTCTTCGGGGTTGCCCATACTCCACGACCTCTTGCACAACGTCCTTCACCCACTTCCTTACAATAGCACTCAAGGAGGTCTAGGACAGGTCAAAGGGGTTCTCTAGGTGATAAATGACAATCTAGGTTTAATCCTCACACCCCCTCACCAGTCCCTAGTGGATACATAGTTCCCCTTCATTTGGTTGCAGCCATAGTCAACCCTTGGTTATTTTATTACATAGTATTATTTACATCATTTACAATTATCTCATGGCTTAACAACACATGGATTATCAACTACTTACCTATGCAATTAAACCTAATCATCCACTAGTGGGGCCTTGGCCTTGAGCTCCACACTAGGTACACACACATTGCATACAATATTTACATTACAACCAAAAATAGCCTAAGGTCGGAATGAGGGATATTACACTCGGCTTCCACATGGATTTTCGATTTTAGTTCAATCGCTAGCCTTGCATACGGAATGAAATTTTAAAAATCCAGCGTGGAGGACTTCAAACAACACCTGCGAAAGGTTTATGAGGCATTTTGCTTAGGCATTAAAGCGCACAGGGAGTCGGCTGACGATATGAGGTATATTTCTCAGCAGTTAACCTACCAGGATTCATGAATTGATGATTTAGAAAGTAACCTGCTTGAACTGATGGGATCTATGGATGTAAAAGAGGAAATCTTAAAGATGGCTAGGATGTCACAATGCAGTCACTGCCAGAAATCCCCTTCCGTGGATATGAGTATTGTAGAGGAAAACTCAGTTCATCAGTAGAAGTATGGTTAGAAGAGCTTCTTCTTTAGTTGGGTTGGTATCTCCTTGTTTAAATGTTTGAATGTTTTTTTGCATCTTGCTAAAATATCAGTTTGTAAGGGTTTATCCCTCCTCTGTAGTGACAAACACTAGACAACAGTTCAAGAACTGTAATAGAGCCAGAATGGGTATATACCTAGTCTCCACTGTGAAATCTACCTCTGTTTCAAGGCTCTCTATTTTGTAATGAATGGTTATGAACAACCTTTTTGAATACAAACCTATATACTCTATTTTCGTTAAAAAAAAAGGGGAGAGCCACAACTCCTAGTCCCCAACCACCTCACATGTGGAATCCATGACCCCCCAACCACATTAGTTGTCCATGTTGAGTAAGTTATTTAATTAAAAGAAAATAATAATAATAATGTCTGTAGTCCATAGTCCAGGCACCTAGTGTCACATAGCAACACAAATAATAATCACAACATATGTCCATGGGCTTTACACACTAGGGGAATTAAATCTCCCCTCCCCTTAAATAATGCATAGTCCTTGATGCAGAGTTATTCATACATGTCTTCACGCATGCTTTTATTCATACATGGCTTCACACATTTTCAAAAAGATGAGGGTATGCCTCCCTCATAGCATCTTCTAGATCCCAAGTAGCATCAACAGGACTATAATGAGTCAATTAGACCTTTACCTGCATGATCTCTCAATTGCACAGCACCTTGGTTTTTCTGCCCAATATGCATTTTATTATCTGCCTGAATCATATTCCAATCAATCACATTATTAGCATTGGGTATATACTTTTTCAACAAAGATACATGAAATACATTATGCACTTTTATGCAAGCAGGCAATGCAAGTTCATATGCAACGAAACCTATCCTTGCTAAGATCTAAAAGGGTCCAAAGTGTCTTGCATAATGTACAGATAGTCTATAGCCCCATAGCTGTATGACACATTCCACATGAGCATAAGTAAATTTTAGTGATGAATATCTACAACATAAATACTAGTCCTTAACATAGTAATTACAAGCATCAAGCTATAAAAGCATATTCCAACCATTAACATTGACTCTTTACAATCATCAATACATATGCATTGCTATTATAGAGGCCAAGCCTCACTCAATGATAACACATATGACTATCATGTACTTGATAATTAAGCCAAGCTGAGCCACATAACACCATTCATTTATCAATCATGCCTTTACACAATAAGGATGACCATCAAGCATTATTACAGGATTAAGGACTAGACTAACAAGCCACATACACACTATTCCTATATTATTTTCATGGCTATATATGCTATGCTATCTTTTATTATACCTTCACGTGCACCATGTTCAATAACCATCATAACATCACCAATTATCATATACACCCATGATGCACACTGCCTTCATAGTACTATCATAACTTAAATGCATTTATGATGATGTCAACCCACTCATATTGGAGACACCTATTCACATGATCATAAGATGGATACAAAGTGTATGCATATACAACATAACTACATAAGCACACACTTACGTAACCATATGCATACCCATAACCTGCATGGACAATATGTATTAGTGCCAAGTACATCATAACAACATGATCACATGCTAATGTATACAACATTAATCATTATACCAACAAATACATTCTTATGGATACGAAGCTGGGAAAAACCAAAAACTTACGTAAAATATTCAAGTGTAAGGACTACATATACATCCTAACAAGTCTTTTAATGCATCAAGACCACAACTTAAGAACACTTGACTAATTAAGGGAAACTGGGTGTCCAAGATCCATATTCCACCCAACCATAGGCACTCATCCGACATATACTCTTGATGTCATGAGGCCACCCCCGAGTTGGGAAATGGTTCCACTAGGACCAAGGGAAGACACATAATTCTCCCCAAGAATTCTTCTCATCAAACAGACACCAAGTCCACAACCATCCTAGGATAAGAAACACAAGGATCTACTTGGAGTTGTTCCTTCATAGGTAAAGTACTTAAGCCTACTTAATAATACATAAACAGGACAAGGGAAGCAATCCATTCCCAATCAACTTATCATGCCAACAAACATAGTTAACATCAATCTGTTAGCTTACCAAGCATTAATGATATGCTTTACCTCATGAGGTTCAAGCCCTTATCCCACGCAAGGGACTTAATAACAAAAGCAACAAGGATGACAATTCACCCATAGCCAACCAAATCATAGGCATTTGTCCATGCATACATAAAAGTCATTACACCCAGAAGACTCTTATTGATCATATCATTGCCACTCAAGGCAATGTCTTATCACTGCAAACACATAGGAACAAATCCACTATCTGATCACATATGGGCAATACCCTCTCCCTTGAGCATAGAACAACACTATAAGAGAGTCATCAAGGGAAGAGCCCTCTCTTCTTCCATAATATCCCATTATCATTAGGAGGAAGTTCATAGGGATAATCCCTCTCTTGCACTTCTTGCAATAGAAAGTTAAGCACACATTCCTTTCATTAGAGAACATTAAAATACTTAAGTAACTTCTAGATTCAGAGTCATCCTTTACAAGTCTTACACATGCATGACATACACTACAAGTATATAATAAAATTATCAGATAAGACAATGATAGGGCTGCGCCCTTTCTCTACCATCATATGCATCTCATCTTCAATCCATAAGCATATTATACATGCATATGCATTACATCCAACTAAAGATGGGCATAATCCCTCTTTTGCAAACCTTGCCAACACAATTAATTATAGAAAATAATCAATCCAAGACAACAATGAGAAGAATAAGCCCTTCACCACCATACATATATAATATTTATATATGCAAAGGCAAAGAGATCATTACCACAATAATATATTTACCATCTTATATAGTGTATTGTATATGTACACTATACATTATATATGCATACATTACCTATTACATATTTATATTATATACTATACTAATCATATCATAACTATTATTATCATTTACATTATACTATATCACATATATTATTATCTCATATACATAAACACTCTTATCATTACTACATATATAACTACATTGATATCTATTAAATATATATAATATACACACCACCATCACATACAATACACATATACTATATATAGTCCAAGTTCTCAATTAGAGAGGGATTCACCCTTGTTGTTGTTGCAACATCAAGCACAAGTACGACAAGATAACAAACCAACTATGGAGGGAGATGCCCTCACCACTCGTCACATCGAATCAATTAAATAATTAATAGATGTGTAGTGCAACAGAGGGGGCTATGCCCTCTAAACAATCAACTATTAAGCAAACAAATCATTTAAATGACGCAAAGAAGCAAAATCCCACCAAATCTATTGCCAACAAACAATAATAATATATGTATATACATACATGTAGTCAAACCCTTAGACACATGTTCCAAGAGCAATAGGGTATATACCTATACAATATTTGAATAATATATACACATGATTATATATACACAACTATGTATATATAATATAATAATACAATAATATAACATTATACGATAT
Organism: Larix kaempferi; assembly: GCA_027924585.1. Lineage (NCBI taxonomy): Eukaryota > Viridiplantae > Streptophyta > Pinopsida > Pinales > Pinaceae > Larix > Larix kaempferi. Next base: position 4,041,478 of record BSBM01000456.1, read on the forward strand.
ATTACAAATCAATACATATATAATAAATAATATATAAAGAGTGATAGCCCAAAGGGGTTGGATCCATTGGTGAAGAGCGAGGATTTTTTCACTAGTGGGAAAGGTTCAATTTCAATGAGGGACGAACCTAGATCCATTGGGGCACCTTGAGGTAGTGGTCGAACGTGTGGTTCCACCCAGAGAGATTACATTAAATGGTCTCGTGACCTATGGACACATAAGTGGATCAAAGCCCACCCCCATGTCCTCCTAACAGTTTTTGTCAATTCTCGCTAGCTCACTCGGTTAAGGTGCGGGTCTCGTCAGCAAGGCAACCCGAGTTCAATTCCCCTTAGGGGTGACTTAGTTGGGATGGGACACCCAAAAACTCAGTCAAGTTGAGGTTGGTGCAGTCCAGGCCAGGTGCGATCCCCAGGTGATTTTGACTTGTATTCAGTTTGTGATCCCCGAGTGATTTTTCATACAAGCCATACAAACCATAAGCAAACTGGATACACGAGTACATATACATCAGCTGTGCAATGAATAAACACATAATAAAATACTCGTCACTGACTACCAACCATAGTCATATCATCATAAACAAATTCAATATGAAAGATGCCATCTACATCCATATAAAATTAGATCTCATGACTGTCACCTACAACCATATAGATCATAAGCAAATAAGATCCATAAGCATATACAATTCCAAGAATGCAGTAAACAATATATAATAAAATACTTATCTGATTAAGGGGAAACTAGCTTCAACCGAAAAAATTTCCACCCAATCATAGACACATTCAATTCAAACCATATTGGAATGACTCCCCGAGCTGAGTCCATGGATCCACAAGGAGAGGTATTCTCAACCAATAAACAAGGTGTGTTATCTTTCAACACTGCCAACACCACCGCATAGAAATGAGCAATATCTCAAACATACACAAGGATTTTTCAATGAATCAAAAGGTATTCCTTACTGGAAACATCACTCTAGATATTGCAATGGAATAGGTGTCATAACCCAAATATTCTCAGAAATAGACGAACTAGATCATATAGTTGCGCCCTTCTCACCATTGTGAGGAAAAACCCTGCCACAATAAAACAACTATATCTTAGCCATTCATTTTTTTTCTTCAATGAAACAAAAAGTGTACCTTACTAGAAACATTTCTTCACACACAATAGTACAAGTCTCATAACCCATAAATTCTTAGACGTGGTCAAAACAAAACATATAGTTGCACCCTCCTCGACTCAACTAGAGAAAATACAATATATTTCCATCACATGAAACTCATGCCATACATCCCGAGAAAGAACAATACATTTCCATCATAGGAAAATCAGGCCATACTTCCTGAGAAAGCACAATACATTTCCATCACAGGAAATTCAGGCCATACTTCTTGAGAAAGCACAATACATTTCCATCACAGGAAATTCAGGCCATACTTCCTGAGAAAGCACAATACATTTCCATCACAGGAAATTCAGGCCATACATCTTGAGAAAGCACAGTACATTTCCATCACAAGAAACTTAGGCCATACATCTTGAGAAAGCACGATACATTTCCATCACAAGAAACTCAGGTCACACAACTTGAGAAAGCACAATATTTCAATAAAATCTATCCAGGAAACACTCTGGCATAGATCTCGAATCAAACTCTACCCAAGCAACAATATGGAATAGAGAAGTCTTCATACCTCATTACAAGATCTTCAATCAAACTCTACCACATTCAACAAGGAAGGCCCACTAACTAATGAATTAGGCTAAAAGTACCAACATAGGCTAAAATAATAAAAAATAGAAAATAAAGAGTGTTGTTAGGGAGAGCCACAACTCCTAGTCCCCAACCCTCTCACATGTGGAATCCATGACTCCTCAACCACATTAGTTGTCCATGTTGAGTTAGCTATTTAATTAAAAGAAAATAGTAATAATAATGTTTACAGTCCATAGTCCAGGCACCTAGTGCCACATAACAACACAAATAATAATCAGAACATATGTCTAGGGGCTTAACACACTAGGGGAATTACAACTCACTAACAACCAAGTAGAATAAGATGTAGTCATTGTAATGTTAAGTGATGCCATCCATATTGGCATACGCTATTTACATGTGCACCTAGATTCCCAGCTCTTTGTCTCCTAGCTTAATAATGTGTTTTGTATCCTCAACTCGCTCCTCTTTCGCAAGTTTTTGCAAGTGCGCCTCTTAGTACAACAATTTGAAACCATTACATTGACACATGTCCCTAGGAGAGCCAATGCATTCGTCGATCTCATCGCAAACGAAGTTTTGAATTGGCATATGATACATCAACCATCTATCTGACCTTGCATAACAAACAAAGCATATACATGTGTGTTGTTCATCATACAAATCATGTGCGAGTACCTACAACTACACGTGGAAAACATCAACATATATATGATACCATCATCATCATACATCACATGAATACATCAAACACATACATGAGATCATAGAAAATGCCGCAAAAATGGTGTGTGTGTGTGTGTGTATTGCCAAAAAATGTGTCATGTACATCATAAGGACTCATGGGCCATATATACATAGAATCATATGCCTTATGGGGGTACATAAAAAACCAACCTCCCATAGGCTCCATTGATAATGCCAGTACAAAATGGGGCTCTCAGCCCTATACAATACAATGTGGAGTGCCCATCATTTAGCTTGCTCCTCCTAGAGTTGGATCGCGAAGCCCTAAAATAGCTAAAGGCCACACTATGTTAGTCGTTTCCCCCTCTCCTCCCGCTGCCCCTGCTGCAGCTCCTGGGCTTGGTCCCTAGGCTGGTCTCAGTCCTGGAGGTGGTCCCTACCTAGAAGGGGGACCCTGTCCTCCCCATGCTCCCTGTACTGCGTGGCACGCTACAACCACTCTCCACATCACTCGACGCCATCCAAACCCACACACTGCAGGAAGCTAGAAGGTTTGAGCCAGATCCTCGTCATCGAGATCGACTACTCCTCGATCATCGACTACCTCAGTCAATGTACTTAGCCACATCATCAAGGTCTCCCGAAGCTACTCCCCCTATGGGAGTAGCCCCACTTGGATCTCCTCCATCAACCCTTACCTGACCAACATCCTCATCACACCTTCGACGGTGCCACAACACTTAGGGGGGTCGCACGGGACCAATATCTACATCACATATAGGAAACCATAGTCAGTATTGGATATACATAAAAAGTATGTGCATAATCAAATAATGTACAAAAAAATAGGTAATCATGGAACACAAACTTACCTATTGCATCCCAACCATGAATGGGAGGGGGTAGCTCCATATCCCTTTGAACGGTCCATACCACTCCATGGGTATCTCTCCACGGAGCCAATTCTCTTCCGACACACATCCAAAAACTAGAGCGTGAACACATGCTCCACCGGGCCACCATCATCATGGGGCATCATGTGCCCCAAAAATATCATTTGAGGCTCCCGGGGCACCCTCAGAGGCACAAACACCTGCAACCTTAGTTATAGATACCACTCAAAGAAGTAGGAGAACAATATGCTCCCATCGTGAAATGTCCTCTCGCCTCCCCCCCATCATGCCTCGGTCAAATGATTCATCACTACATGGAGCAGCATAGGCCCCCAGGACACTCGCTGACTAGCTATAACCCGCTCCACCAACGAAAGTTTTCTCCCTGTGATCCTGTTGGGGGAGGATACCCACAACACCCTCACTACAATAGTCATTACCGCCTGTATTGCCAAGCTCCTAGGATGACTAATGAGGATCTTCCCAGATTTCAAAGCACTCATATCCCCACCATAGTACTGGTAAATGAGGCCATGGATCAACCGACTCCCCCATCAACTATTGGGTCTACTTGCGTACTCCACGATGGGGAAAACTGGTGAGGAAGTAGATATCCTGAGCAATGATGCTTAGCTCCTTGCTCCTACATCAAAGAACTCCCTATCAGGGTCCCACATCTGTTTGAGTGCCTGCAATAACAAATCTTCTGACTGAAGGACGGGGCACTTGAAAAAATTCAAGAGCACCGCGTCTCGTAAAGTCTAGGTGGCCACTAATTTCCCCATCACTTGTGGCACTAACTCATCGTAGCGACGCTCTTGCCACTCTACATAGGCCATACCGATAAGCTAGTAGCACTTGCAAGCACAAAAAATAACATATAAGGGTTGAGCTTAGTATCCAAAATGAAAAAGAAACAAAGACCCCAACTCGTGCGAATTTTTCTCAAAAAATTGCGTGAGCAGTGTGACACCCCCGTGTTCAAATCACGCTTAGCGCAACTATATGTAGATATCCCACGTGACCTTTATCGCATGAGAGATGTACGTTTCAGCTGTGCTATTAGCGCAACTATCCAATGGACAGTATTGTGAAACCACCACATGGTCAAAGTATAAATATCCCTTGCAGCATGTGACTATCCTTGTTTTCCCATGTGTGGGTAGCACAGGAGAATTGATTCCCCCACACGACTGCGCGAGAGAATCCAAATTCCAACGCGACCAGTTTTTAGAGCTAAAAATTGCTCGTATAGTTGTAGGGACCCCCTAACCTAAAAAAAATCGGATAAAAATAATGATGATGAGATGAAGTCTTACCTGAATCTCACGACACAAAAATCGGATGAACGGATCTCCCGAAATAAGCTGCAAAACAATATGGAATATGAAAAACAAATGGTACAAATGATTTCGAAAAATGAGCCCCACTCCTATTTAGATTTTATAGACATTTAACGCCAGTTTCAACCCTCGTCACGACCACACTATAACTCCATTTGACGAATCGTTCACACCACCGTGATCAACACCTTGAGATCTATATAGTGGCATTAATCCCTACTCGATCCGAAAAGTTTCATCTGACACCAATTTTTACGCTCACACCGCATGTGTGCTATGTTTTTGGTTATCCTTTCTGCATTATCAATACCTTGTTCATGATCTCTATTACACATGGGTATCTACGTCATATGTGCATGATAATGACCACAAAGTTGACATTCCAACCCTTTTAGCAATGGCGTAGGACTTGCATCACATGTATAATTATGTACTTGGCATATAGGCAACATTTTCCCTCTATTTACATTTCATTTTCCAGCACTCCCACTGATAACCATAGGGTCCTAATTCCTAGTAATGATGTGCCATCAGTGTCGTCGCTAAGAACAACATGTTTCCCCCATGGGTGTGTGCACCATTGCATCCCCGTCCTATTTGGAAACCATGATGTCGAACCACCACAAGTCCAAGGAATCTGATCAAGTTTGAAAAGATCAACCCATAGTTCATCATTTTGTAGCCATGCATTTACTCCCCCACCTTCAATAGTTGATGCCATCATATTCATTGACACATGTTATGATCAAGATTCACGGTTAACCACTCATACCTCCATGAGTAATCTACCATATGCACTCTTACTTGTATCATCACCCCCACGAAGACAACAATGGGACCCCCACCCTCCAAAGAAACCAATTCTATTCAGTTATTCCCACATGAACAATCCACATGGCATTGATTCATGGGGCAATTGTCTTCGTGTTCGTAAACAACCCTCACACCATCACGGAAAAACTTCCTGAACCCACTTAAAACTGTGGAACTTTTCCCATCATCAAATTGATCCCTGATTCACCCAAAACCGTGGGAATCCCACCCATCATCAAATTGGTCCCTCGACACACTCAAAATCGTGGGGAACCCACCAATTATTCTTTAGGTACAAACAATTCCTCAAGCCACACAAAAATGTGGGAACCCTTGATTCTGTTGGAAACAACTGTTGATCACCTTTGATCGATGTAGTTGAGTCTTTATATCCCCAACATTGTTAGTTTTGTCAGTCACCATTACCCTCAGTATCGTGTCCCCAACAAAGCCCTTCATATACAATGTGTCTCCCTCCATTACACTCTGTACCTCTATTTGAGGAATGCTGCCGTGAGTTACTCCCCAAGTTTACAATGATCAAGGGAATTTATGAGCCCCATGCTTATCGACCAGTCTTATGTCAGGTTTGTTAGTCTTACAGTTGGTTACAAAATGATCTTGGTTCTCAAGATAAGACCCTCATATTATCATGTAATTCAGTTCTTATTGACTTCAAATCACCATATTCTGAGAGTTGTAGTAGTTACAATTGTAGCTTGGGGCCCCATTCAATCAATATAAGGGATTGCCTTGAACTAAGTAGGGAGAGTCGTTAGTGCTCCCTAACTTAGTGGTCTCACCTATGCTTAACATCAAAATACCTATTGCATCAGGGGGAGTCATACTTTTCGAAGGTATAAGTGTTCACATTTATAAATCCTGGTAGCAATACATTTGGTATAGTGAGGTGCCCCATCCAACAAATTCATGAGTATTCCAGTCCCCCACACCAGTGGGATTCTCATGATCATCAACAGTTCTACTTATTCGACACCAATAACATCATTTCCAGGTTCACATACTCTTACAGGGATTGAATCTTCCTTCATCCACGTACCAGCAGTATCATGAGTTGACCCCTCGGTCTCCTCTTATTGTAGTCATCTTGACAAATTTTCACGAGCATGGGTATTCCCATCTCAATTGTATAAAACACCATTATTTGTTACACCTTCATTGGTCATCACCAACAATCTTCCCCCGCAGGAGGAACTTTCTGTCCACACTTCCTTCACAACTTACAAGAACAAGAGAGAAAAAAATAAACGATGATGCATTATCGACCCTACATTACCCTCCAAACCTCATACATTAGGGGGCATCTGTTAATGCTTAAGTTTCGCACGCATGTGACATTTCAACTAATCTTACAGTAAGTGGTCATCAACATATAACATGCAGTTCACCGAATACATCCTCATCAGATCTAGAAAGAAGTATGAGTCCAAAAATGCCAAAAAGCAGTCAAAATAAGAGGTTGCATGGTTAAATCCTTGTTCACCCGTGCTACAACGCGAGTTATCAGTTCTATGCTCGCGTGGGCCTCGCATGAATTTTCCTTTCAAATCCATATGTCTGTCAAAACAAAGGGATCTCAACTACCCGCAATGCATTGAAGGCTCATGAAAACTCCCTTAACAACAAAAAAATGAATTTGGTTGTTCACATGCTTGGGAGCATTGAATATCCCCCCTTGTGTACTTTGGAGCTAGTTCATGAAGTGAAGGATTTCACACTTGGATCTAGATGTTTCTTGGCCACCTCTTGGCCTATAAAAGGAAGCCATGGGAATGCATCTAAGAAGGGAAAATCAGAGCAAGTTTATTTGTTGGAATTGTGTTGAGACTTCCTCATAGTTCACCTATTCCTCCACCTATTGGCATTCTCCAATCTCCCTTGCCACCTTCCTCCAAGGGGAAAGTGTTTCTATCATTGTTAAAGTTATTTAGCATTTAGTGTGGACAAAAAGGACCTCCCTTAGGGAGATTATTGGCTTCCCTTGAATCTTGCACCTCCTGGGTGACACTACATGTAACAAGCTTGACCATTGGGCAATTTAACTTGGTTCTAACATCTTCTTGTTTTTGTGGTTTGCATATCTTCACTCTCTTTGTTTAATTCATGTTATTTGTTCTTATTTTGTTTTGTTTTCTAACAAGAACTTGCAGGATAAATTTGAAGTTACCTCTTTTGCTTTACCAACACAATACCGAGCCTTGGTAGCAACCTCTAAGGTTTTCACCCCTCAAGTGGGAAGACCTACACACCTTTGTGCTATTTTTCCCACAACAAGGCCTTGGAAACATTAGGTTATCGTGTCTTTACTCCCTACAACATTGAGTTGTCACACAACTTTTTCTTAGGCACAAGGCTTGAAAAGTGAGAAGATTTGCACTTGCAATCAACCTTTTCAACCGGATAACTTTATCAAGTTTCCCCTTTGGAGAGCAATAATTATCATTGCTATGATATCTAGTTAACACACTTTACTTGTTTTGTAGTATATTATTGTGCTTGACATAAATGTTGTCCAAAGGAATTACCGTGGAACAAATTTACTTAACCCAAGTGGATACATTTTGGACAAAGATAAGAGGTGCACCATACCCTGCTTTTCAGTCAAGCAGTGGTTGTAGAGAGTAATCTGGTTGTTCCAACATAGGTGGAACTTAAATATTAAGTAATTTTGCTTTGAATAAGGGTTGAGATATGAAGGAATTTCTGACATGAATGCATTCTCCCTAGTGGCTTGAGGATGGTGTGTGGACCATACTAAAGTAGTCATTATTTATGTTGCACCCTACAAAACTTCACATACTAGAGTAGTCATTATTTTTATTACACCTTGCAAACCTCCATTATATATGTGAAACCAAATTTTGACCTACTTTAGAGGTATAAGAAGCCTAATGCTTATAGTGGCATGCCTTATACTTTTCCAAATATTGTGTAGGGATTTCCTTGAACTATTAATGCCTTATAAGAATCCCGATGTTGAGTGCTTGTGTTGTTGAAGGAGTTTGTAGAATTATGTAAACATTGTCCAAGATAACATTGAAAATAAATATCTTGATATGAATTATGCACATTGTATGGGCTTTGATGGGACCAACTCAAAACAAAGTTCTTTAGACAATACTTCAAGAGAAGGTTATACCTATTGCATTTTGTACAATAAACATTGCATCTGACACAACAACAGACAAAGGGAGCATTCTGGGACTAGATTTTGAAAGTTGTACCACAACTAAATGTATAAGAACCCCTAGGAATGAATATATGGGCAGTGAAGATCCTTCTCAATCACCTAAACATGAACACATGGGAAGTTAATCTGGTGGGAGGGACCTCTTTACTTCTACAAAAGGAAATAAATTGTAGGTCAACTTTTTTAATATAGGTTTTTATTTTTATTGTGGTTTTACTTTTTTTGTTAGAAGATAATCTTAGACATAACCTTCTGAGAATCTTTCACATGAGCAGTAGCGATATGAATTCTATGATAAACTGCTCAAAGGGGGATCTCTGTTAGGATGAAAGTTGTTAGAGTTTTGGCAAGGTTAGTTTCTTATTTCTTGCATCTATTGTATTTTTCTTAATCGATATTTTGAAGTGAACAATGTACATTGGTAGCTATGTTTTTATGTTTACATAAGCCTATGAATGTCTGAAATTGATATATTTATTTCTAACAGGTCAACTCTTCATGTAGTGAAACATAAGAAGCCTAAAACTACACACCCTAAGCCTTTTATATTGAGGACTGGGGTAATCAAGATTCAAAAGTACATTTTGATGGCATTCATGTCAAGAAAAATGAAATTGTCAATAAAAAGTTCAATTTGGAAACTTGGTTTGGAAAACCTAGAATTTGTATGTGCTTTCTTGCTGGAGAGAGGAGTCTTCAAGGAAGTAAGTATGAACAAAAAGATAGAGGAATCTATAGTTGATAACAAAATCTTACAATTTTTCTCAGTTTCTAGTATGAGTGTGAACAAAACACAGGCATGGTTTCCTCTATTATATAGTTCTCAAGATATGTTATATTAGGGCTAGAAGTTGTTGACATTACTACATTTGTCCCTTTTTAGCATAAGGGAAAGTATCCATGGGTTTTGTTGTAACATGAGATCATTCATGGTTGTTTAGGAACAATGCCAAGACATTATGAAAACCAACTTTAGGCCACAAGCTAGCTCTTGGACCAGAGGGGTCTCCCTCATCAAATTTAAGACAAGTGACTACCCACTGTCACTAAGCAACAACTCTTGATCGTTAAGCTTTGAATGCCATATTTAAATGATAAAACAATATAAAACAAGATAGACAGGGTTTAAGGATTAAATGGTAGTTGATTGGAATAAAGATTGTAAATCTCTCAAATCATAGGCCTAATCCATTGGGCATGGAGTCTCATCCAACATAGCATAATAGCTGGTAATGATAGGTGGTGGAAAAGGAGAAGAACAATATATCTCAGGCCTAATAGTGAGTATGGAAGTCTCTGCAGATTTGAGATGAAGAAAGATGATTTTGTTGGGCATATATGGTAATGAATCCAACAAGATGAATGAAATAAAGTAACCTACAGGTCCTTAAGCATGTATAGATTAAAGGTACAAAAAAAGGGTGAAATTGACTCAAATTCCTACATTCTTCAAATCTCCATCTGCATAAATACTTTATGAAAAATAGAGATGATAAAATCAGCTATAACACATGCTATGTTTTATTTATCCTCAACATACACAAATCAAACCAACAATTTACAATTTCTTCAATTTATGAAAAACAGTGGTGATTGTACCAATTTGCTATTTGCAATCTTAATCAAATAATGAGAAAGAACATGAATGGAAATATAAGAATCTTAACACATAAAATGAAGAGGAAAGCAAACTATGTTTGAAATAAGATATGAATCCATGAATTAATCCATGACCTTGATAAAATTGCAATAGCCCCACGAGATTCATTACAGAAAACACATTCCCTTTGCTGCCAAATTTTCTAACCTCCTAAAAAAAAACCCACCCTGATATTCTCAAGCTGCTTCTTTTATATCTTTCGCATGCTCAACTGTTGCTTGGAAAATTGGACCTGTTTACTAAACAAATTCATGAAGACAATGATAATTTGAAATGGTTCGATACTTATGAGGTGAGTTGTTCTCCTTTTCACCCTAAAATTGGAGGAATTTAGTTGACTATTTGTTATCCATATCCTTTTATTTTCTAAATAGTCTACCACCCATCTATCTTACATTCGAGAAGATTTTGTTTCCACTTTTGGTAAACTCTTGGTTATCTATGCTAATTGAACCTTGTGCATATGCATTTCCTCCTCTGAGTCAAGAAATCGTGGTCTTCGTCATCCTCCTTGTATTTTCGTTTGCGAATGATAGAGCAAGCCATGGCATGGTGTGATGGTATTCTTCAAATGACTATCTACATAAATGAACATGATCTTGGAGTCCCTCAGATATGTACTCTTTACCTCAAACTCATGCATTGGACTCTCTTCACACCTGTAGCTCTTCGAACTCTTAGTCCTCGATCATCTTCTTTAAGAACCATTAGATTTCTTCTTCTGGAACCACTGTTGCTAATGCTTGATATGATCCATGTTGACAATTGATTAAAGATTTTTGGATATTTTGGAAGAAGAAGTAATATATTTTTATTTTAACTATTTCCTCCCAAAACCATTGTCAACATATGGCTGGGCGTGAAATATGGTTGTTTGAATTGACTTCGAATAATAGTGAGATTTGGAGACAAAACAAGGACTCAATAATTAATTTTGGAAAAATAGGTTGAGACATGGTTTAAGATCTTCAACACATAGCTTAGACTTAAACTTAAGGTAATGGTAGACTTAGTGTAATAGAAAAGAAGTTTAAATATATATATATATATTTTTAAACAAGAACCTCCTTTAGATAGACTAAGACTAAAACTATGGTTCTAGTTAATAAACTTTTGACAAAGACTTTAAAATGAGAAAAATGAACTAGTATTGGGGTAATGATTTTGACAAAAAATTCGGAGCGAAATTAATGGACACAAGTAACAAATATACTCGAGTAACAAGATGAGGTTAGTTGAGACCAAGAATAATCCAGGGAAGGGTAAAATAAATAATTTTTGCGAGAAAAATGAAAATTTTGATGAGGTCAAGGTTGAACCATCAAAATCTAAGAAAGTTAAATCAAAAGCTATTACACAAACAAAATATTTGAAACTTGATAAATATAAAAAGGTGAGTGCTTTGTTTGAACTTGGTGTTCGTGCTTTTCATTCTGTACGGTTTATATTGATTCATGATTCAATTGTTGATATGGTGCCTTTTTTTATTGTAGAATAAAGTGAAACCCAAGCAAGTTGAAATTCCAAAATTTGTCAAGGCAAGGCCTATGAGCGATTCCTATTTATTTTTTTCCCATGCTTATATTGGGCTATCATGACCTTAAAGTATATACTTACCATGTGCAGTTGTAAGATATGAAACAAGGCAGGCCAATTATTTACTTATCAAATGCAATGGTGGTTGCTCTCTTTTGCTTTAGTTGTCACTGTTTTGATTTCTTGTCCGATTCATTGGTTTATGATGCAACTATGTGTAAGCTATGCATTACTTTACCCAATTATTTCTAATGATTCATGCATTATTGTGGATAAATTGTGGCTTCAAAAACTTAAGATGTAGCCACTATTAGGGCAACGTGGAAGAAAAAAATTCAAAAGTGATTTATATATTTAACTAAACTTATTTTTTTAGTGTGAACTTTGATTCTATTTAAAGGTGCTAGCTCAATGTAAGAGCACTTGCCTTACAGGCAGGAGGTTAGTGGTTTGATTCCTCCATGCTCTATCTACATAAATCAATGAATAAAAATGACTAAATATACTACCAATTGAAGGAAATTAATGATTAAATTGACTAAATATACTACTTGTTGATGGAAATCAATGACTACGACTACTAAATAAATGATCAGATAACAACAATCAATGACTAAGAAAACTACTAAATATACTACTAGTTGACAACAATTAATGATTAAAATGACTAAATATACTACTTGTTGACGACAATCAATCACTACAACTACTGAATAAACGAACAAATAACAACAATTAATGAATAAGAAAACTACTAAATATACTCCCAAGTTGACGAATTAGAACAACCAATAAATGACTAAATTGTTTTAGTCATAAATTTAGTCGCGTTATAAATTACTAGCAATAAACTACTAATAGTCACGTGACCAAAATTAGTCATTTATATGCATTTTTTAGTATTTTTTTAGTCATATATTTATGTTTTTCTACCAGTGTAAATAATGATTTTTAGAATAATAAAGATATATATCCTAAATTTCAAGTTTGACCAGGGCATTGGCATTCCTAGTAAAAAAACCCAAGCATATGCCTTTTCCACTTGCACTCCATCCATTACTCTCTGAACAATGCTCCTTGGAATCTGTTTGTAGATAGAGATCAAGGATAAAGCTTGTGCCACTACTTGAAAATATGGAGTATATTTTTCTTAAAAGAGGCAAGCCGTTTCTGGCTGTCCAGATACCCTAGATAACCAAGTAACGAATTTCCCAATACGATTTCAAATCCCTTATATTGAACCACCCAAAGAAACATGTATCAATTGTCTCTCCTCTCCGCAAACTTTATAGACCTAGATGTAAATCCATTTCTCTCCATACTCGCTTTGAAAAAGAACAAGATAAGAAGAGGTGTGAGGTGGATTCCTCAATGCACCTATAAAGAATACAAATTCCTGGCCTACCCTTGTTTCTCCTTTGAATCATCTCCCACGTCAACACCATATTATTCAAAACTAACTACATAAAATGTTTACATTTGGGAGGAGCCCTCACTTTCCAAGTCTTTTTCCACCATCACTTTACCTCAGCTGATTATGGAGCTTTTAGGACATAATAACCCAATTTTGTAATGTAAGTGCCTCTAGTTCTATTGATATCCCATATTAATTCATTAGGGTCATTGCTCAATCTTATATGAACCTTTTTAAGCTCTGAAAGGTAGGTATCCCATGCCTGAGCCATGTCCCCTGTTAGTCATAACTCTTAATCCTTCATCCATCCTTGACTTGAAAGAGGTATTGAAAGGACTATCCACCATGCTAAGAGTGCATCTCCCTAATTCTTGAAGGTGAATTATCTGATTTTCTAGGAGGAAGACCCCCAAGCCACACCCCGTCAATACTGCATCAAATCATATATTCACTTGTGCCCCATCTCCACCCCTCCATGCCAAGTAAGGTCTAATCATTGAAAAGGATAGAGTCATGGTATTCCATTGATTAGATACATTGTTAATGGTTTTCCTTTCCATCCTAATCTAGTTTAAGAGAGTGCTAAAAGCAATGTATATTTGTAAAATTATCCTCTTCCATTGACTATCTATGGTTATTAGGTTCCAATGTGATTATGTAGCTAGTAACTAACTAAACAAATGAATATTATTTTATTCCCACCCTCCCTAACCCTTGGGGGAGGCTATTAGAGTCCACCTAGATATATGAGAACCTTTGAATTCATAGTCACCTTTCCATAGAAAGTTGAAACAACACTAATTCCTAATTTTTTCCATATTACCCTTGGGAATATGAGCTAAAGTATGCCAGTATATTAGTATTTCCTCCAAGACACACTTAATAAAGACTAATTACCTCCATGTGAGAGCCATCTATTAAACCAAAAATCAATATGTTTTACAATTCTTGAGAGCAGCCAACACTAGTTATCCTTCCCATAGAAATTGATTTTTAAATTAAAACCCAAATATTTAACTCCTTCATTTAAGTCCATATGTTGAAATGGAAAGACTCTCTTCATCCTCCAACCTTTTTGGGCATCCAAGCCATAAGTATAGAAGGTAAACTTATTAACATTTACCTCCATACATATAACCACATTGTATAACTGAAGAATGTCCTTAAACAAAGCCCTTCATTTTCATAAGCAAAGCAGAAGAGGAGAACATCATCCAAACAAATGAGATGAGTCACACACCCCATAATACACTTGAACGAAGGAAGTGCTAACCCAACATGAATCGACAATAAACACAAGTACAACCAAGAAACCATGTCATATCCTTTAGAGAGGTCCAATTTAATTACAATAGCATATGGATAAATAATTTTGATTATGTGGAATCCTTCTTGCACTATACCTATGGCCTCATGAATTTGGTGCCCTACAAGGAAACCAAACTATTCATGAGAGATGAACGTAGAGACTAAGGGTTTTAACTTAACCAATATCACCTTACAATTACAGAGAGAGATGGGCATGAACCCATTAAATGAATTAAGACAATCAACTTTGGATGAGGGTTATGAGTGTGGAATTGAAATTCCTAGGCACGCTTCCACTTAGCCTAATATTTTCAACTAGGCTCACTAGATCATCCCCTCGGAGCTCAAAGAAGTCTAGGTAAAATTAAATAGTCCACCCATCAGGTCCCATTAGAGAAATTTTGAGGTAAAAAACGGGCCTCAAAACAAAGAAAATGTACTATAAAAATCAACCAATCACATTCTAGTAGATGACATCATCCCCCATGGTTGAGGTGGCATTGCATGAGTTAATAATGCTTATTTGTCAAATTTTCTATGGTGGATGAAAACCCATAGTTAAACAAGGTAGTGGTATAAGTACTTTTAAGTCATAAAGTAAAGTACTCATAATGAAAGTCTTTTAACATTTTTTCATAAAATAATATTATTGTCATTTTCAAGTAAAGTACTAATAATGAAGTTTTTTTCACACTTTTTTTTCCTTTCATACTTTCTCATAAATAATATTATTGTCATTTTCAAGTATAGTACCCATAATTCATAAAGAAGATCATTTCACATTTTTTTATAAAATAATATATTGTCATTTTCATGTTTTTAATTTTAAATTATATATTCACTTCATTCTATTTAATATCATAATGCAAAACTAATATATATATATATTTATTTCACATTTTTTCATAAAATAATATTTTTATCATTTTTCATATTTTTAATTTTTAATTATATATTCACTTCATTTTATTTAATATTATAATGTCAAACTAATATATATATATATATATATATATATATATATATATATATCCTTGTACTTTTAAAATAAAATAAATTTATAAATGATATTAATATGCAAAAGGTATGTTAGTTATGCATATAAATTAAATTCATGAATGGTGGTAAATTAAATTAAATTAAATTATATATTTTTACTACTCAATTTTTAAGAATAAATTAAGTCTTATATTATTTTCTATGATAGACTTAACTATAACATTCATTTACAATAAAATAAATATCCCAATTTTTTTTATGATTTTGATATTAATTTACCAATATAGATTTAATGAATAAAGAATAATAATAATAATGCAATGCGGATTATAATAATATTATTAACATTTTACATGTAAATAAATTTTCAATTAAATCACATTATATTAAATTGATGAGAAAAATATTAAATATAAAAAGTCAATGTAGTATCCTTATCAAGACTTGACCAAGATATTGCCTTCCTCTTCAGAGTTTAATAAAATTTTACTAGCATTTTTTATGGCAAATTCTCAAACTGGACAGGATGTAAGTGACGGGGATTAAAACTCTGAATGGGGGATGGTAGGAATGAGATTATGTTATGGAATTTAGGTGGATGAGTGTGCAACAACACCAAAATAAGTTTTGAGTAGAATTCCTTGACACAAAGTACTATAGCCATTCACTTTTTCGCAATAGAGCAACTCCATTGCCTACTTCGAGGCTTCCTGGGCTTCTAGCATATGCCAACAAGACTGGGTCAAGGTTATCAGAGTTTAGGACATATTTATATCAGTCATTTAACTTATAAAATATCCTAGAATGAAGACTAGGTGATCTTGGAAAGGTTTGGAGTAATTTGGGGCTTAGTTGCACATGGTGGACTACTGAGCTAGTCAAATTACAGGATTTCCAAAACAAGGCTAAAATCATCCAAAATATTATTACAGGGACTGATATGGATATTATACTGATTTATTAACCCCCTCCAACTGACAGAATGAAAAATGGATTCTCAGAATAGTTTTAGCAGTAAATATGGTGAAACTAGTCTAGAATAAGCACCCAACTAGCTAGTCTTGCATTTTAATTCATCAAATTGCTCCAATAAATGATAAAATCTATTCTGATATAAAATAATGTTATGATATATAAAATTCAGCCAATATAATTCTAAATATGTGCTTCAGAACTCTTCTCTTAATTATTTCAATATCTCTCAAGCTTATA
Source organism: Larix kaempferi (assembly GCA_027924585.1). NCBI lineage: Eukaryota > Viridiplantae > Streptophyta > Pinopsida > Pinales > Pinaceae > Larix > Larix kaempferi. The sequence continues at coordinate 4,058,280 of BSBM01000456.1, forward strand.
GTGCCTCACAGGCTAGAATTTTCATTACAATATATAGAGAATGAAGAGAAGAATGAGAAGATTACTGTGGCTCTGCTATGGAGTTATGTTCAGGTCACCTACAAGTCACATGACTGTAATTTGCTGCATACCGAGATTCTGAACTTGATTGGGGCGCATTCACTGAGTCATCCCTCTCCTCTAGGGAAAAATCCTCTAGATTTAGCTGTGAATGTGAGAATGAGTGAGAAGAGAAGTATGGATAAGATTTGAAGCTGGTTACTGATCTTGTAAACCTCTGATGTTTGCAAAAATGGCTGTACCAACTCTCATTCAACACTTGGGTGCACTCCCAAGGTCTATCTTCTTCAATGGATAAATCTTCACCAAAACTAGCTGTAGAATCACTGCTGGAGGAATCCTGTTCTCCAAATAACTGAGGATCTTCAATGGAGGTTGGAAGCATATGTTAATGGATGCAATATCTTGATATGGACCTGCACAACACTCACTGGAAACTATGGGCCTTGGGGCACATCATCCAAGAAGCACAGTTGAGGCACATCACTTAACTAGAGAAGCATCAAAGCTCTCATGAGAAAACATAAATGATCAAAAGTTGTCAAATGGAGTAGGTTGGATTCTTTTATAAACTTCATGATGACCTGCTGAGCAAGTTCTTGGCTTGGTGACCTGTGAGAGTAGGTTACCCACGTGCCCATTCTATTCCAAAGCCATGAGGGCGCCTTTCTTGAGGAGAATAACAACTTCTAAGCTTTCAAAACTTTCTTTCCTTCACCTCCTTCACTGAATTTGGGCAAGTGCGCTTTAGGTAGCTTTTCTGGTTGTTGCTATTTTATTTCAGAATGCTTTTTTGAATCTTTCCACTTTCTTTACTTTCCTCTTTCCTACTTTTGTCTGATTTTGCCAGCTTTTGTCAGTTTCCTTTCTGGGTTCATCTTGCCAACTTGTCTCCACTAGATTCCTTAGCTTTTCTGAGACTTTACCACTTAGGAAAGTTTGGCTCACTTACCAATTCCAATTTCCTAGCCAAGTCATCAACCACTTGGCACATTTATTAGCAATAAACATTTAAATGAAAATAATACAACTCAAAAATAATATAACTTAGCAATTAATTAATTATCCAGTAATTAATTAATTGTTATGGTGTAATGCCTCAAAATTTTCCCAATGAATTAATTTCTCAATTAGTCAATCACTTGGACTTAGTCATGGGGTTAATAACTGCATGGGGGGCCCTCCTTGTCCATTTAATTCCCAAATACAACCTTAGGCATTTTCCATAAGGTAGTTTCCATACTTGTTCATTAATTAAATAATTATTGCCTAGGTGACTTAGGCCAAAATTACCCCATGGACCATGGAAAAATATGGGGACATGACAGTCCTCCCTTCCTAAGATTGCTTGTCCTCAAGCAATGTCAGGATTCCACCAGGCTTTTGCTGCACCACTCTTATTGTAATTGACCCCATCCACTGTACAGTCTGTAAATTAAACTTGGGCCTTCAAAAAAATGAAGAAAAACTACACTGTAATTTATATCTGCAAATGAACCAGCAATGAACAAAATTTTCAACCCAGTTAGGATAACTTGAGTAGAATTCCTGGATCCCATTGTTTCTCATGCAAGGACCAAAACTGTTCTATCACCTTTGGAAATCTGTCACTCCAATGAATGCCCAGATCCCAAAGTATCAACTGCATTTTCCCAATCATCAAAGTCAATTCAGTGAATCTGCCATCAAACATGTGCCTTTTCATCCGAGGAATAACTGAAAGGACATTACTGCCAACTAAACCAAGTGGATAGAAAAATGTTTCTGCTAGTGAAAACATCCAATGGCTCAACTCTCTTCCATTGGAGAAAAACTTCAAGCATCCCTCCCAGCATGTGGATTCCCTCCACATAGGCCAACTTCTGCAAGTAAAATGTTGCATTAATTTCTCTTGGCAACTTGCCCGCTTAGCTGCCTTCCCTTGACCATGAGCATAAAATTTTTTGCAAGGATGTTTCATGCTTGTCAGGTAATATTTCACCCAATCCATATGTGTATGAGTGACATCGAATGGCTGCAAAATATACTTTTGCTGCTGCTCACAATTCAAGACAATGTCAGTTATAATAAGAAATTTATTGCAGAAACAAGAAAACCTTTTACCTTCGAGATTTTTTTTTTTTTTTTTTGTGTTACCTCTATCCGTCCATCCAATGGATGAATCAGACATCTTGCTTACTGATTCACATGAGCTAAAATCACCCATCTCTGCTGTAATAAGATCTATCTCCCATAGGAGCAGATCATGATCCACTTGTGGTACATGTGGCATCAACAAGAAAAACTTCTTCACCCACTGTTCATTCCCCATTTTTATTGTTGAATCCATGACATGTGGGGAGGGACTGTGAACCTTCCTTGTATGTCTGCCACCTTCAGTAATCAGTATTATGGCTGCAACTTCATCATTATTGGCTGGCCCAAATTGGGTGCTCTCATCCCACTTTTTCCATGGGAGAGTGATTGTTTCCAAGGAACAAGTCAAGTTCCCTTAGGAAATGATCAGGTGCTTGGTTTTCATCAAATTGTTCCGCACACTCCTCAAGCACATGTAAAGGTAAATGATCCTCATGATCCACCATCTCATGAGGTTCCTCCTAATGAAATTCATTGAATGGTGTGTAGGAGGGTAGGGGGGATATTTGCAACTTTTCATGAAGTAGGAACATCTCCGTCTTGGATTCTTGGAGGGCACTTTGATTGCTTCTCAAATAATCTTGGGTGGCCATCAATTCATCATTGAGCTTATAGTTCTCTTTTCCATATCTGCAAATACTTTCTTCCTCATGCCATGATGCATCCCGCAACAATTCAACAAGCTCAAACATGTAATTTTTATCTGAAAGCAAATGTGAGAAATTACCTTTGATTATGGACATTGCTTTCTAGATATTTTCCATTGCTGCAAAGAAATATTGATCTTCCCTTAAAGTAGCTTCCCAACATAACCTCGACACTAAAGAATGCGTGTCACAGAGAATTTTCAAGGCCTCTTGGATCTTTTGTTCATCCATCTTCAATGACCTTGCAAGAAGATGAGGTTCTTGCAGATGTTCCTCCTCTTCATTTTCCATCCCTGGATTGATTTTATGCAGTGCACTTGAAGTTTGGAAATCTGATCCATATATTGCTGCTACAATATATTCATCTCTTAGGTCCTCAACAACATAATTTGGGCTGCAAATTAATTGCTCATTCCTCCTGGGTATACCAGGAAGGTCTTATCTCAAATTTCCAGCCTTCACATTGCATTTCTTTTTGACATCAGAATTCCGAACCTCATCACTAAGGAGCTCAACCACTTTGAACTTTTCACTAGAAGTGGCTGCCATATCAGATTGAAATAATGGCACATAAAAATAAGAATTTAATAACTCACCAAGTGTCATGTTATCCTCCCTATGAGGTGGAGGGTTGGTGGTTTGGCCTTCCATCAATTCCTCATTTTCCGTTTTTATTGTTGCCAGAACTTCTTCTTTCCCCAGGGATATTGCACCCTCAACACCTTCATCAATGGGAATCTCCATGTCCCCCACATATATGTGAGAGTACACATCTTTAGATGCTTCCTCACACTTAAAACATTCCTTAGTATATTCTCTTCCGTCCATGTAGGCATCTTGCAAACACCCTTCTAGTGATTCAACTTGGTCACTACATTCACCCTTATCACCAAGGATATGAAACTCAACATCCAGGGAATCCCTTATGCAGTAATTGTCTTCTGATGTGGCTGCAACATCATCATGACACAATTTAGTACAAAAATATGAAAGTGGTCCATACCTTTGCATCTTGCTTCTCTCTTCAATGGGTGGGGTTATGGTGCCTTGTTCTACCACCGATTCTACTAGTTCACATCTAACTAATGTGTGGTCAATTTCTACTTCCTTGTGAAGCTCATGTAGTGTCTTTGGATCTGATTTATGTTCTACTTTTAGATCTGATACGAAATATGGTTCAACACCCCTAACAGTACCAGTCTCATCCGAGATGATCTTGAGATCCTCATCATAGAATCTTGCAGTAGATTCTTCTTCCCTTTTGTCAACAATCTCATGATTGGGTTTTGGGTCCGATTTCTCCTTGGTTGTCTTAGGATGAAGCTTCTTGGAGGATCTTCTTGAAGAGGATCCAAAAATTCTTGTGAAGTCACATGCATCCAATAGAGTTTTCATATCTTTCATTAACTCTTCCATAGGAGGTTGACCTTTGACTGTGGAACATGCAAATGTTTCTTGAATAGGGCTATCAAAATAACCATAGTCTCTTCTTCCCATCATGATCTCACATGAGATGCTTGTGGAAGGGACTTCTTGGGGATTCTCTTCCTCATAGTGTCTGCAGTATTCTTCATACTGCTCATCATAATTATCATACTCTTCATAAAAATAATATTCCTCCTCATGCAACTCAAATTCTGAATCTTCCATGACATGGAACTAATTTCACAACTACAATTTCAAAATAGTGCTGAGCTACTTTTCCACTGAGATTAAATTTCCACAGGCTGAGCCAAGGAAAGTGATCTGATACCACTGTAGTATCCTTATCAAGACTTGACCAAGATATTTCCTTCCTCTTCAGAGTTTAATAAAATCTTACTAGCATTTTTTTATGGCAAATTCTCAAACTGGACAGGATGTAAGTGACGGGGATTAAAACTTTGAATGGGGGATAGTAGGAATGAGATTAGGTTCTATAATTTAGGTGGCTGAGTGTGCAGCAGCATCAAAATAAGTTCTGAGCAGAATTCCTTGACACAAAGTACTAGAGCCATTCACTTTTCAGCAATAGAGCAACTCCATTGCCTACTTCGAGGCTTCCCGGGATTCTAGCATATGCCAACAAGACTGGGTCAAGGTTATCAGAGTTTAGGACATATTTATATCAGTCATTTAACTTATAAAATATGCTGGAATGAAGACTAGGTGATCTTGGAAAGGTTTGGAGTAATTTGGGGTTTAGTTGCACATGGTGGACTGCTGAGCTAGTCAAATTACAGGATTTCCAAAACAAGGCTAAAAGCATCCAAATTATTATTACAGGGACTGATATGGATATTATACTGAGTTATCAACCCCCTCCAATTGACATAATGCAAAGTGGATTCTCAGAATAGTTTTAGCAGTAAATATGGTGAAACTAGTCTAGAATAAGCACCCGACTAGCTAGTCTTGCATTTTAATTCATCAAACTGCTCCAATAAATGATAAAATATGTTCTGATATATAAAATTCAGCCAATATAAGTCTATATATGTGCTTCAGAACTCTTCTCTTAATTATTTGCATATCTCTCAAGCTTACAGTGCCTCACAGGCTAGAATTTTCATTACAATAGATAGAGAATGAAGAGAAGAATGAGAAGATTACTGTGGATCTGCTATGGAGTTATGTTCAGGTCACCTACAGGTCATATGACTGTAATTTTCTGCATATTGAGATTCTGAACTTGACTGGGGCGCATTCATTGAGTCATCCCTCTCCTCTAGGGAAAACTCCTCTAGATTTAGCTGTGAATGTGAGAATGAGTGAGAAGAGAAGTATGGATCAGATTTGAAGCTGGTTACTGATCTTGAAAACCTCTGATGTATGCAAAAATGGTTGTACAAACTCTCATTCAGCACTTGGGCGCACTCCCAAGATCTATCTTCTTCAGTGGATGAATCTTCACCAAAACTAGCTGTAGAATCACTGCTGGAGGAATCATGTTCTCCAAATAACTGAGGATCTTCAATGGAGGATGGAAGCATATGTTAATGGCTGAAATATCTTGATATGGACCTGCACAACACTCACTGGAAACTATGGGCTTTGGGGCACATCACCCAAGAAGCACAGTTGAGGCACATCACTCAACTAGAGAAGCATCAGAGCTCTCATGAGAAAACATAAATGATCAAAAGTTGTCAAATGGAGTTGGTTGGATTCTTTTATAAACTTCATGATGACCTGCTGAGCAAGTTCTTATGACCTGTGAGAGTAGGTTACCCACTTTCCCATTCTACTCCAAAGCCATGAGGGTGCCTTTCTTGAGGAGAATAGCAACTTCTGAGCTTTCAAAACTTTCTTTCCTTCACCTCCTTCACTGAATTTGGGCAAGTGCGCTTTAGGTAGCTTTTCCTTCACCCCCAATTAATTAATTTCTCAATTAGTCAATCACTTGGACTTAGTCATGGGGTTAATAACTACATGGGGGGCCCTCCTTGTCCATTTAATTCCCAAATACAACCTTAGGCATCTTCCATAAGGTAGTTTCCATACTTTCTCATTAATTAAATAATTATTGCCTAGGTGACTTAGGCCAAAATTACTCCATGGACCATGGAAAAATATGGGGACATGACAGTCAACATAAATTAAAAAAATAGCTCTTAATTTATTATTATTATTATTTAATTTCATTTGCAATTTCAAGACAAATAAATGCTAAAGGAACTCAACCATTTCTAGTGAATTTTTAAAATTAACTCAACCATGGTTATTTATATTGTGCATAGAAAATAGTGTAGGAGGTGACTTGTCATATATAGCTACCCCATAAAACCCCTAACTCATAATATTTTAATATATCTCATACTTTTTCAGAACACCTTGTGGAATCTAGCCATGTTCTATATCTTTCTACTTTTTGTAGTACTTACCCTCATAAGGTTTGTATGCATTAATCTACGTCAAATAAAACCATAAAATCTTGCAGAACACCTATATGCATATAATTGAGCAGACATAAACAACAATTGATCAATAAAACATTCTAATTGAAAATTGTGATGATGCCACCTAAGAAACCATTTGAATACAAAGCAATAAAATCGCATCTAGCAAAGGACTTCTTCAAGCCACTAATTAGTAATGCACCCCTCCCTATAGTCTTTTGAATCATCACAATCTTATGATTGTTCATATATACCGATCACTCGAGGGCCAATTTTTTTACCTAATCCCCTAGGCCCTTTATATTAATTGATAGGATTTTCATTGAGTAACCAGTATTGGTATTACTCCTACTCAAGAATACCAGACACAAGTAGGATACTTACCCTAATTTACTTCCTCGATTGTCCTCTCTTCTGCATGTTTGAGGTCATACTTCCTACCCACTTTTGGGAATCAAAACCTAGATCCCCAAAAACCATATAATCCTGAGAAACAACCCCCCTAGAAAGTCTAAGATGGTAGTGCCCACCTTCTATTTTTGGGAGGAGAAGGTTTCTACATGTAGGCCTCTCAACCTATGTTTTCTCACACAAGGAACCAGGATTTGAGTCATAGGACAAGCCTATTGTGAACTCTCCCATAATTGAGAAACTAGTCACCCTCCCTTCATTAATAAAACGTGATAGACTAAAATTAACCAAAAGCTTTGATTTACAACTATAAGCAGTTGACCCATCTACTGATATATCATTACCATTGGAACCACTACCAAGAGTAGAGGTAAGATTAGGTGGAGACTTACCTGCATGTAATGAGTGTGGATAGCTTGAGTTCCACATATTATCCATTCTCTGGTAATGCAAAGGTGAGAATACAACAAGATCCATGTATACTCATGGTTCCTACCATGTACCATCCAACTGGCCCAAACATTCAATCAAAAGAATAGAGATATCTCCCACCACCAAACCATCCTTCACAGAATGACATATTTCCTCTGGAGGCCTTGGCTAGCTTTGCACTTCTTCTGCCTCCTTGGGTTAACCATCCACCATAACATTATTATGAACTGGAAACACCTTAGAATGGCCCTTATCCTCAATGGCACTATCAACACTACCTTTCCTCTTCCAAATTTTCTTCATGAAGGTTTTATTGCAATCCTGAAGAACATGACCATAATGATGACATCTAATACATCGTAATAAGAATATTGTTGTAATCTAGCACCCGAGTGTAAGATCTCCCTTCAAATATCAAATCCACTGAATCAGAAAATCCTTGATTTGCATCCATCTCCACCAAAACATGGACTATTGATCTAACATAACTTGACGTATCTCCATCGTTGACTAGAATTGACTTACCCAAGGTGTCATTGATTTCCATGAGTGTTTTACAAGTCCACATCTCCATTGAATACTTGAAAACTTCACCCACACCAATGATTTAACTAAAAATTCCTCCTTCATGTCAAACAAAGGATGCCAGAGTTTGATAGACAGGTAGGCATTGTCATAAAACTAATCGCTCTTCAATATTTTGAGCACATCCTCTTCACTTCTAAAAAGGAAGCCAAGCCATCCTCTAGCCAACTAGTGAAAAGATGGCCCGTATCCTAGAATCAAAGCCCACTTTGCCTGCACCCAGTTGTTTAAACTAGCCATGGATAGTCTCCTTCCTATAAATTTTCTAGCCAAGGTTTTCCCCATTAGCTCAATGATGTGATCGACTTGGAGGTCCTCCCCCACTACCAAGGATACTCCACCTCCCATAATCCTAACCACACGACATCTCTTCATCCATCACATATTTGTATACCCCCCCCACACACCTTATAAATCCTACATATCTAGCTTGCCATCCAAAAATCCTACCCCTTCACCAATGCCAAACGGGCCTCTAACAAAACATGCAGTTGGAACAACATATCTGGAAGGTCCAGACAAGCGAATTTCTTTGTAAATGAGTTCACTATTGCCTTCATGGTATATTTCACGTTTACTACCTTCACATGGCCACCTCCGCTATCCTTTAATAAGTTCCTTGATGAGAAAAAGGAAATACATATGTCTTGCTAACTAGATCCATAAATAACCCCCCCCCCCCTTGTGTGTTGTTTGTCCAGACTGACAACATTTCACCTGCATCGAAGTCTATAGTTTTGGTAGATGTGGGTGTAACCACTCTTTTTCCCAAAGCCAAAAAGAGGAAGTTGTCATTAGACCAGATGCAAAAGAGGAAGTTGTCATGATGTTCCTAGTTCAAAATAAGAATTGCAAATGGTTGGAACATGCCTTGAGGCTTTGCACATCTCGCAAGATGAAATGGAAATCAATGATTCTATTCCTGTAAACTCTCCCGAAACAAATACTTTCATAGTGAACCAAATTTTAAGGCATAGTTTACATATGGAACCTAACACTTACTCGGTACGGATTTGACTAGAGAAAATGGATAAGTAATCGAAAGTATAATGATTTTAAGATCAGAAACAGAGGGGAATTGGATAAGTATCACCCTTGAAAATTGTTAGAATAACTTAATTGTTCGATTTGAGGATCTCATGGAAATGCCCCCTACCGAATTTAATATATGATGAAAGTCAAACAATAGAAAGTGAGAGGTGTATTTAAGAGACATGACTGAGAATGAATGATTTCACTAAGTATAACGATAAGTATTTCCAAATGAATGACCTCAGAGTGGTTCTGAAAGAAAAGAAAATTCAAGTTGAGCTACAACAATAAAAGACCTTATTTAGTTGACTCTTGTGATTTAGTTGATTCCTATGACTTAGTTGACCTCCTTGATTTAGTCTACCTTGTTAACTCAGTCGACTCAACAAAGTTCGTCGAATAATAATTGACCACCACGTCCACCATCTCCTATACATTTTATGAATTCCACAAAAATGCCTTATAATGCCGTTGGAAATCTCCCTCTTTATGAGAGGGACAAAGACCCAAATAGACATTGGTTCATCTATGAGAAGATCTGAGACTTTCAAGATGTCTCAAATGAAGCAAAACAAATGGCACAATTCGACATTGGATCAATAAGGAAAAGAGCGTTCACGTTGTTCATGAACTACATAGAGAGCCAAACCAGAACCAAGGATGAAATCAAACAAGCATTTTTCCAACTCTTCAAAACCTAGGGTGTCAATCACCTAGCTACATAGAGGATCAAAGAAATATGCTAGGAGAGTTGGTAAGAGAATATAACAAAAATTTCAAGAATTTGCTTAGTAAAATCCCATACATATGGTGCACTATATAATGTATCGATTGAGATACACTAGGATGTTCCAGCAGTACACACGTAATGTTATTGTGAAATTTGTGAATGTGTTTCAAACCACTCCACACAAAACTGTCCGCACAATTTAAAGAATTCAAAACCCAAGTGATGTGCCACTTGCAAAGAGTCTTCTCATAGTATAGTTGAATGTCAACTCAATGGGAAAAACCAACCAAATTACCAAAAAGTATATCACACTTAGGAAAATGATAAAAATAAGAGAAATAATAGATATGGAAGCAGGGGTAGAGGAGGATAACATGGTCATGGTTGCTATGGAGGAAGAGGAGGTCGCTGAATGGTTGGGGAAGATTTGAAAGAAAGTATTGCTTTGTATGTTGCAAGGAATATCACTTATGCCCATAGTACCCTATAAAATACAAAAGATACTTGAATTTATGTACTAAATGTGGATCCGAATATCACTCTCTAGAAGATTTCTCTACTATCCTTGAAAACAAAAAGAATTTAAACCTACTACAAAGCATTCCCAAACGTAAATCCCTAAATTCAAAAAGCCTGCATGTAGTCACTAGATTTGGACCAAAAAATAATGAAAACATAGCTCATCAAAGCAGTGAGAAAGGGAAAGAACAATATCTAGATCCGAGGAAATAAAGACGAATATTTAAATAAGTCACCAATCTAATCGATAGATTATCCAAAGAAGAAGAATTAAAAAAAGACAAAAAGGGCCAGAGTCAACTAGAAAAAAATGTTGCACTTAACGAGTTTCTAAACCTACCAAGTGAAGAGGAATTTTTCGCCCAACCCCTAGAATTTCTCTCTAAAATGTTACAAATTAGAGATAAAAAACTATTAAAAACTTGTGACACTTAAACTAGGATGACAAAATAATTGAGGACTTTGACCCACAGGTCGACTTGGAAATACATGCAGGTTGTTTTATGCTAGAAAATGGAGTTGATTTTGGATCACAAGTACATATCCTACGAAAATACACATGGATTATACTGGGTAGACCTAATCTCATTAGGTCAAGTAACTTCCTGAATCTAGTAGATCAAATATTTGTGGAATCCATCGGATTATTGAGAAATGTCGAAACAACTATTATGGGAATTACAATAGAAGTCGACTTTGAGGTGATTGAATTGGCCAAAGGAATGAAAACATATCCATCTTTAGTCAGTCATCCACGGAGAAGAAAAACGAAACCAACCATATCCCTGGAGAAATATATATTTAAACTAAAAGGGGATTGAAGAAGAATAATTATTCCCTTGGACCCAAAAGAAGTCAAGCCCGGGTCAGAGCTATGCAATGAGGATGTAGACATTTGAAAACTCTACCAAGTGATGTAGGGTAATGAAAACTATGTTGAACCAAATAATTAAGGAGAATTTCACTTAGGAATACCGCTCTTAATTGGAAAAAACTTTAACATGGAATTTTATGAATGGCGAATGGAGAATTATGAAGCAAGTGCAAGAGACTACTAGACAATTGAAGCCATACCTAAAAATAGTTTCAAAACATTCTTTTCCATTTGATTGATCTTGGTAGTTGAAGAAAATAAAATCCGACAATACTTCATCCTGATATCGACGGACATAGAATAGACTAGCTTGTTGACATTGAGATACAAAGAAAGGTGTTCCTCTCTAGCCCGCGTAGATAATATGTCATAAAATGTTGGAGAACAAGGTCAATTGCAATCCCTCATTCAACTCAAGCAACTCGTTGGTGGGGTGTGCATTCCCCACAACTTCAACATGGACTACAAAAACCACTTATTTTGTAGAAATATTTGGTGGAAAGAAATTCACAATGACAACTCAAATCATCAAGTTCAAACCCAGTTATGATCCAAAAAAGGCATATTGAAGAATGTGAGCATGAACAACATTCAATTAGCTACCAATATGAAATAATTTGGCCACATTTGTTCCCAAATACCTTGGAATACTTGGTGAATAAATGGAATATAATTGAAGAAACATGGGGAGACACCTGGAAATGAGAAAGTGTAAAAGAAATTTTGTTCATGATTTATGTTTTGTGCCAGCAGAAGTAGAATTAGAACAAGCAATACAAATAATTATATAATTTGCGGAAAATCTAATCGAAGAGAATAATAAGGACAAGGGCAAGAATAAAATCGACATAGGGTCAACTTTGACTTGCAATAGGGTAACATGCCATGATAATAAGAAGATAACATGACTTGAGACAAAAAATGAAAGTTTTCATGGTAAAAGTTTTAGTTGGAGGAAAGATCACCCACAAGTTGTAAAAGAAATAAAATGTGTACTCAAAATAAACAAACAAGTCAAAAATGAAGAAAATGAAACAAAGGGATTTCCCCCACAATATAATGAAGCCAAAGAAGGAGAAAAAAATTTAAATGAATCTAAACCCATAGAATGGATAGACACAGACATAAATCTTAAAGAAATAAATATTTCGAATGATAATCTACCAAAAATGGCGAAAATAGGCGACTATTGGTTGGAACAACAAAGAACAAAAATTGTGGAATTGCTTAGAGAATGCTAAGATGTTTTTTCAATGGATTACAACGATCTTAAAGGATTGGTCAAATAAATGGGAGAGACACAAATCTAATTGATACCTAATGCAAAAATAGTAAAAAAGAGGCCATATAAGCTATCCCATAAATACAAATAAACAGTACAAAAATAAAATGAAAACATGTTAGTAGCATATGTTATTTTCCTAATTGATAAATCTAAATGGGCTAGCCCAATTTTCATTTAGCCAAAGAAGCATGATCCAAAGAAGCTTAGAACGTGTGTTGAATTCAGGGAATTGAATAAAATGACAATGACATATAACTTCTCAATACCATTTGTGGACTAAATAATTAAGGAAGTTGTAGCACATGAATGTTATTATTTACAAATGGATTCTCAGGATATAATCAAGTACTAATTGCCAAAGATGATAATGAAAAACTATGTTTATGATAGAACTTGGGTCATTTTCTTGTAGAGTCATGCCATTTGGATTAAAGAATACCCCATTGATTTTCTCCAAAATAGTTGTAAAAGCATTCCAAGAGTACATATATAAAACAATTGTTGGTTCCTACCCTAACTCCCTTAATTCAAGAGTTAGTCAAGTAATGTATACGACCATGTCTTTTTGTTAAGCCATGACAGTAACTCCAAGGGATGAAATTGTCATTGATAGGAGTGTTTATTTATACACAAGAGTAGTAACTCTTGGATTTTCATATTCCAACAATTATGTGACTCTTCACATTCATATATTTACAATATTTACAAAATATTTCATAATCTTGTAGGATTATGTGTTCAACATTCCTCCTCTTATTCTGAAGAGGTGTTTGTAAGTCCAAGCATCTCTCTAGACTTTACAAGCTTCTCTCTTCCAATTTCTCTAGTGAAGATGTTTGCAATTTGCTCATTTGTGGAACAATGTCTCAAATGAACTATCTTGGCATCTACATGTTACCGAATCAAATGGTACTTTGTGTTGATGTGCTTGGTTCTATCATGGAAACTATGATTCTTGGCCAACTTGATTGTAGAAGTGTTGTCAATCAATAGAGGAGTAGAATTCACCCGTTTCTCCTACAAATATTCAAGTATTTTCGTGAGCCACACAATTTCCTTAGTTGCTTCTACTGCAACCACATATTCTGCCTCTATTGTGGAATCTACTAGAACATAGTATTTGCGTGATTCCTAGGATATAGTTGTTGATCCAAGACTCACGTGGGAGCCTGAAGTAGACACTTAGTTCTCTTTATCACCATCGAAGTTTGAATCAGAATAGCCATTCAATTTGAATTCATCCACATTAGAATACTTGAGTCTCCTTCAAGTATTTTAGAACTCTTTTAGTAGCATACCAATTTCCTTCACAAGGGTTTTGCATAAACCAAGAAAGGATCCCAACTACAAACAAAATATATGGTATGGTGGTGGTAAGGTAGATAAGGTTTCCCATAAGCTGTCTGTACTTGCTTGCATCCTCAAATTTCTTTCCTTCTTTGGATGCGAGCTTCAAATTATATTCCATTGGAGTAGAGAGAGGGTTGCACTATGTCATGCCAAATCTGTTCAATGGCTCTCCATCATACTTCTTCTAGGAGGTTAATATGTACTCAGGATTATGAGTTACTCCAATTGCCAAGTAGCAGTGAATATGTCCCAAATTTGTCATTTCAAATCCCTTCAATTCTTTCTTTATGGATGCAATGTAACTTTCATTGTTCTGTGTCATCAAAAGATCAACTAAATGCACCATAAGATCAATACAATAGATTGTGCAGTTTTCTTTACAAACAATGTTGCATCATCAAGATTAAAGCGTTTGAAATTTAATTTCAGAAGATGTTAAATTAACTTTTCATATCATGCGCAAGGTGCTTGTTTCAGGCCATACAATGACTTGATGAGTTTGTATATATCTTTTGTTCTTGTCCCTTCACAACAAGGCCTTATGTCTGAGACATGAAGACATTCTCTTGCAAGTATACGTTCAAGAAATAAATCTTCACATCCATGTGATGAACTTTCCACCCATCCTTTGGGGCTAAAGACAATAAAGTCTGGATGGTATCCCATTTTGTTGTAGGGGAGAAAGTTTCCTCATGATAGTCAATGCCTTATTTATGTGCAAAACCTTTCACCACAAGCCTCACCTTATTGCTTGTCAAGTGATCCATCTCATTCATACTTATTCTTGTAGACTCACTTATAGCCAATTGGTTTGGTTCCAAATGGAGGCTCTCCCAAATTCCACATCCCATTCTTTATGAGAGCATCCCTCATTTTTCATTGCTTCTTTCCACTCATCATGAGCAACAAATTCTTCAAAGGAAGTTGGTTCAAGATAAGTAGATAAATTCAATTCACAATCATATAAAACATCCATATATTCTACATCACCTGAACTTGAATTATCTGCATATCCTCCATCATCTTGCCTTGTCAAAATTCTAGTTCCCATCTTTCTAACTTCATTAGGATGGACACTTTCAAGTGTATTTCTAACCCACTTTGAAATTTCTGTGAAGGACCAGGTTTCCTAGCCGGTGTTGCTTCAATTTCTTCAAGATTTAGTCTTCAAATCCTTTCAATCACATCATCCATTTGAACCGCCTGTTTTGGTGAAGTGGCATGAACTTCTTTGTGAGGGGAATATGGTGATGCAAAATGATAATCCAAATATTGTATCCAAGATAGGGACCCCCCTTTTAAGATGTGGAATCTCATTATCAACTTCCTGAAATGCCTTTACATGGGTAAATTTATCAAGACGATCAAGATGCCTCTCGATAGACTTGTCATTTTTATTCATTTCAAGAGAAATGACATCTCTAAAAAGTATAAATTTTTTGTTTACCTCATCATAAAGACAATATGACTTGGTGGTGTTTGAATACCCCAAGAAGATGCACTTCTAACTCTATTCACCGAGCTCTTTTTTTGGTTCCTTTGGTATCAAGGAATAACAGGTGGAACAAAAGACCTTGAGATGCCTCACCGAAGGAATGTGTCCTTACCAAATCTAGTGTGGAGTCTTGTTTGTCAGAGCACGAGTTGCACTTCTATTCCTCAAATAAATTTCACATAAACTTGCATCACCCCAAAATGTCAATTTCACATTCTTGAATAATAGCATGGAGCATACCATATTCAAGAGATTTATGCTCATTCTTTCTGTTACACCATTCTATTGAATATTGAATGGAATTGTAGTTTGATTCCTATTCCCATGTTGACGAAGATAGCTTTCAAATTCATTAAAAGTATATTCTTTTCCATTATCAGTATGAAGTGTGCCAATGTGAGATTATGCTTCATTTTCAATCCATATATGAAATTTTTTGAATGTTTCATATGCCTCATATTTTTTCTTTAGTAAATAGACCCAACAAATCTTGGTGCAATTTCCAACAAAAGTCATGAGATATTTACCATTTACAAAAGGAACAGGCACAGAGCCACACGGGTCAAAGTGTATCAACTCTAACTTTCTACATGCTCTAAAATTTGACTCATGAAATGGTTGATTACTATGTTTTCAAGGAATACAAGCATCACACTATTTTAGCTTCTTTAAAATGGTGAGAAAACTAGAAACACCATTCTTTTTCAACAATCAAATACTATTATAGTTTATGTGCCCATTGTTATAACCAAATTTGGCACTTCTCCGATCATGACGATACCTGCATGTTTTGGTCGCATGACGACACTTCATGAGGTTACTGTGAGTCACACAAAAGGAAATTAGGGATGGAAGAGCCATATTTTCTACCTCAGTATGATTGAATTACGTCATTCATGGTCCATTGAACAATTATGAAGCTTATGAACAAATTTGGAGATCAAAACACCTCTTGAAAAACCCTAGAAAAGGAAAATTTTCCTCATTTTTTCACCCACACGAAGGTTGCACATGGCTCACCTATGTGTTGTGCGCACCTTTCTCTACTGTTCACCAGAGTGTGCATATGAAAATACTCAAAAAGTAGAACAAATGTCGAAAAAGGGGTGGTTTGGGTGGTTTTGGAACCATCTCCTCGGTTGTAACTACTTCCTCCTCGACCCTACCTTCTTCATTTGCTATGTAAGAAAGGGAGAGGGGACCATGAAAAGGGATTTAGCCCATTGTAATGTTATGCTAGATAAATTTTGACTCTCATCCCCCTCACTTGTGCCCTAGTTTCCATCTAACCCTAATGCATTGCTTGGAGGTTGGGATTCTTGGAGGAGAGAAGCATGAGATTCACAATTGAAGGTTTCATGAGGTGCCTTGATTGATGGAAGGTATTATGTACTTGATTAATTCATTAATAAAATAGTAGACATTCTTCCCTTTCCAAATCACTCTGTTCATGTATATCTCAGTTTTGATTACTAGTTAATGTTTTTTAGATCAATACTTTATGTTCTTTTGAATATCAATCTTTTATTTGTAGTCAAATTGGTTTGAGGAAGGTCTTGAAGTGGTTTTGCAGGTTCCTTGATTGGAGAGTAAGAGGAGGACTCAAGGAGAGGATTGGATCAACCTTCTATTGTAATTTACACACCCTCTTAAACCCTAAACCTTTTTCTTAATTGTTGTATTTGCAAAACTTTAGATGTTTGTCTGTCAACCCTAGTATGTTGGTGGCCTCACCTCGGCCATAGGAACTTTTTACTCATAATAGAATTTGTGAATCCGCTGGGGAGAAGCCTATCTGATTTTGGGTCTCCAAGGCTATTTTTCCAGTATACTTGAAGGTCTGAGTTTGATTTCAAGTTAGGAATAGTCATTGAGTTTTATTAGACACTTCTATTGTCAATTTGGGAATTGGATTTGCATTTTTTGGGACTTTCAGTACCCACATGCAGGTCATAGCACTTATAGGTGTGCGTATGTTGCATACATGATGGTGGAAGGTCTTCTCACCTGCGTGTTACATGCTACTGTGCTAGTTATTCACCAACGTGTCCCTCTTGTAGGTGAGTTTTTTCACTTTTAGGGCTGCTTGGGGGGTTTTGGTTGCATTTTTGGAGTCCCTACTGATCCTAGGTCTGTGTAGGATCCCTTGGAAGTGGTGTCTTATCGTGTGATTTATCTTAATTTGATGTTTGGTATATTTTTGAAGCAATTTGGGCTTGTTTGGAAAATTTTGAAACCTCTAGACCCAAGCTAGGGCTTTGTGAACTAGTTTGGTGTTTTTTGACCCAATTTGAGTCTAACTGATCTTATTTGCTCCTATTTGACTATATTTGGAACCTTTTGAGGCTATTTGACCCTATTTATACCTTTTTGAGTGAAAATTCCTCTCTGGATTGGGTTCTTTTCCTTTCTTATGCTTCTGGTCTTTCTTTTGTAGTGAAAGCTCAAGTGTATTTTCTGTGGTTTAGGGCCTTGATTGCCCTCTTTGTGTGCAGACCTAGATTTACCAAACCATATTTATTAGTAGTTAATTTGATTTTATTGGGTCTAAATGTATTTGTTTTATGCTTTTCCCATTTTTGGCATGTTTACATGAATAAGAAGCTTAGTGTTTATGGATGCTTTCACTGTTTGATTAGGAGATCATAAAGTTTTGCATTTGATTTGGTTGTGTGTTTATTTGAGTTTAGTTTGTTTCTCATCTTGAAAAAGGATAAAAAATTGGTTCATTTTACAAGTTAGTGTTGGTTGAATTCTTTGCAAGTGGATTGAAAGATTTGGAATTGCTTCACATTGAAAAACAGAGACAATTTTGTTTTGCGTAGCTAGTTGTTTGAGTAGTTGCATGCTTTGGTTTTAGGTTTGATTTCACATATTAGACTTTAAATGTTTTACCTTTTACATTCGAAAAGACCAAAAAATTGAATGATATAGAGAAAAATTGCATATGTATTCTGAATCATATCTTTAAGACTTGCATTGGAAAGAAATTGAGAGTGAGAAGTGCATGTTTGTGGTGGTTAAGTGCTTAATATTTATGTTAAAGAATATCCTTCTTTAGTTGCACTTTTTTTTTATTCTGATAAAAGTTTTTGAAATCATATTTCAAGCAATCAATCAGTAACTCGAGATAGGATCTTAGGTTTTCTTCTAGTTTATAAACACACCTAATAGTTTAGGTAGGATTGTGGAGGTAGGGAGTTGTGAGTTAACTCCTTCACGATCACTCAAACTTGTCAAAACTTGGGTGTCTTTCGTTAGGGAGAGAAATACAACACCGTAAGGGTGTGGCCGGGATAATCCTCTACCACAGGAGTCAAGCACAAGGTCATGTGAGGTTGATTTGTGGAGAGATCCCTCCAATACTCAATCGAGCATCCACCAGGAATTTTGCGTGTATGAGGGCTTTCGACAGTACAGAGTGCAATTGCAGAGTTTCGGGCTTAGATACCCTGCCCATACACACGATTTCAACCTGTGACTGTTCTCCTTGATGCTGTCTATGGATTGGTATCCATAGTATCCTATCCTCAGGGTGACACACAGGTGCTAGCAAAGGATTTTCTGTGACCACCTTAAGTAGGCCTTGTTAGTAGGACTTTAGTACCCTTGGAGGGTGTTTTGTAGATTTATATGGGAAACACTTGCACCAAGAAGGGAAACATGCTCAACCTTGGTAACTGCTCTCAGATATTCACTAATTAGAATTGGGCCCTCATCATCCCAGGGTGATCTTTGGGAGATCATATCCTTGTGTGCTTGTTTGATATCTTTCAGGAACTTTTTATTAAGTGCTGTTTGATTTTTATTTTTGTAGAATTTCTTCTTAATGTCTTCTGTGAGCCACCGTGGCCGATCAACCTCTGTGCAGATCTAGAAGGATTCAAGGACAATCACTTGAATAGAGATAGGTCCCTGAAACGAGGTGAATAATGGATTATCTTGATCCACCCCCTCAGGGGAAGAAGAGGAAAACCAGGAATATCAAACGGAACAACCAGTAGTAGAAGAAAAAAATTCTAGGTTAGGTGAGCCTGAGAGGCCTTTTGACGAAGGACACATTATAGGTACTGAGGAACAATTTCATAACTCCCCTAGAGTTCATTATCCTCATATTGAAGAGAATTAAGGTCTAACTGAATTTGAGGACCCCTTAGATACATCTGGACTTCTGAACCCACCACAAAGTCCTAGTTTTTCTCAGATAGCTGGTTTCAACGTTCCTAATCCATTGTCTAGGCAGTTCAATATGGAAAATAGAGAACACGTATTTAATTCAGGGGACATGTATACTCCCGTTAGCACTTTCCCTATAGGAAGAGTCACTTTTAATACAGAATCTACAATAGGATCAGGTTGGTTTCCCCTAACCTCGATGGTACTCACTGGTACTATTTCTTTAACTCAAGTGAGTTCAAACCCTTTCTCTTTTGGATTCCCTTTTTCAGGTTGTCAATACATGACTTCCACTATTCTTCCTATTTCAACTTTTACCATTGCTTCAGGTAGAGGCCCATTTATCTCTTTCCATACTATCCCTCCCTTCAGTGGACAGATGTTTATGTCTACCCCACCCTTCACTAGAGTTGTTTCTAATGCCACTCTACCCTAGTCAATCTCACCTTTCCAATTTGTTGGAGGTATGAGTTTTGGTCACCACTTTGGATTCAATGTGTCTCAAAGTAATCCTTTTGTACTAGGGGGCACCAACACTCAATGTTCATGGGGACAACCTGCCACTCAAGGAAATATTCCTTGTATGGGATGGGAGGTTCTATTATGGCTAACCCTATTATGACAACTGTCTTACAAGGTAGTCAACCTTTTAGAGTGATGGAAGGGACTTTTAGAACACATAATCCTTTATTTCAACACCACTTTGGTCATACATTTGGAAAACCCACTCCACCTTTCACTAATCTTGGAAATCTATACATTCTACAACAACCACATGCCAACACCAACCAATGGGAAAGTAATGCTCCTAGAACCTGGAAAAAAATGGCTCAGACGAAGTTGCCATTTTTGGCTACTTTGAATTTGCATGATCTTACAAAGTTAACTAATGATCCAATGTTACATGACCTGAGATGACCACCCCTACCCAATAAATTCCTTCAGACATTCCTAAGTTTTAAGGTAAACCCAAGGAATACCTAGTTACCCATGTGATGAATTTTCATCTATGGTGTTCATCGAAATCTTATATGGATGATTCTATTCATTTACATCTTTTACAAAGGAATTTAAATAGGGCAATGACAAAATGGTACGTAGAGTTACCACGAGCATCTTTTCAAACTTTTAACTCAGTTGCGATGTTATTTCGTAACCACTTTCAACTTCTGGTCCGTTATGAAACTAGAACTAAGTTGTTAACATCCTTTAGTCAGAACAAATCTACCCATATCTCCAACCACATTCATGAATGGAAGAGGAGACATAGTTTGATCAAGGCTCAGATCCCTGATGAATTCCTTACTGATTATTTTATGAAGTCATTGCAAAATATGTGGCTCTTTCTGGGGTTCAGACCGAGGAGAAGACTATTATTAAGGAACATCAATTGGATTTGGTTTATTCCCAATCCAGGATGTTGTATGAAATTTTGCTCACTGCTCCTAGAGCAGAAGCTGACCCAACGAAACCTATCCCGACACCTCATGTTGATGGTGTGATCGAAGCAGTTGAGAACAATCCAATTAGACTAGGTAATAAATTTTCAAGTCAAAATTCACAGGAAACTGGTCAGATTAACACACATAACCTTAAACCTAACCCTCCTTCAGATGTTTTGTCAATACAAAACTCTGAAGGAAACCAACATCCCAGAGGAAAGAAAAATAAGAATTAGAAAAATGGGAATAAGGGAACAAGCAATGCAAATAATAACAATAATAATGCTAGTGGGTCAAGTAATGAAAAAGCTAAGATGAAATTCCCTTGCTTGTTATGCAAGGAAGATCATCTAACTTACAAATTCCCTAAGATGGAAATGACACAAAAGTTGTTGGCTCAATAGGAAGGGTCCTCCCAGACTGCTGTGTTAACCAATCCATTTCCTCAACATCAGTAGCATATGATTGCTGGCATTCATCCAAACCCTCTAGGCTCTTAAGGGGGAAACCCGAGGGGGAAACCCGGGGGCCTCCTCTCAAGGGGGCAGTTTAGGCTCAGGAGAAGTTTTCTTGTGTGAACAAGATTTGTATCTCCAGACTAGGAATAATAATTATGAGTCTAATTCGTCTGGATCAAAAGGTAAGGAACCTATTCATGCTGATAGCGATAATTCTTTGCATATAGAGAAGCCTCCCAACGATACTATGCCTGAAATACCAAAATGTGTCCTTAATAAAGCAACATTCAATCCTAATGTGCGTGCTCCACATAATTATAGCATAGTTGAATATTTGGTGCAGGATCCATGTGTGATGTCTACACTTGAGGTGTTGCAGAGCTGTACAACTCAAAGGAAGACCTTACTTTCAGCTTTAGGGCCCTCAATCCTGTAGATAGTCAAGTAATCACTTTCGATTTTGATAACTTGAAGCCTTGTTTACCCTACCAT
Organism: Larix kaempferi; assembly: GCA_027924585.1. Lineage (NCBI taxonomy): Eukaryota > Viridiplantae > Streptophyta > Pinopsida > Pinales > Pinaceae > Larix > Larix kaempferi. The sequence continues at coordinate 4,080,282 of BSBM01000456.1, forward strand.
GCTGCTTTTCAGATCCAATTTATATTTGGAAATACTAAAATTCATAGGACGGTTGTAGAAAAGGGTGCCTCCACAAGCGTCATGTCATTATCATGCTCGAAGGCTTTAGGTTCACCTGACGTAGTTCCTCCGGTCACCATGTTAAAATCTTTCGACGACCATCTTTTTCAACCTCATGGAATTATCTCAGCTTTCACTATAGATATTGGGGGAAAAGTAGTCAAACTTAGTGGACGTGGAAGTGTTTGATTCCCCACTTGATTACAATTTGTTACTAGGGAGAAATTGGAATCAAGCTATGATAGCAGTAGTCTCTTCGATATTTTGGATCACCAAGTTTCCACATGAAGGAAAGATTGTAACAATTTACCAACTAGCCTTAAACAATAATGAGTTCAATCAGGATCATGGATCCAATATTCCTTTAGTTTCCCATTCCGTAAAGAGTTGTGAAAAAATTGGCGTGGGGATGTATCCTTCATTAATGGGAACTTTTAATCTTCCTCCACCTGCTTTGCAAGCTAATGTATCACCAATGCACACAATTTCAACAGTTTGCACACCTTCCATAAATAAGGAGTGTTAATTTAAGTCTTTGAACTTTAAGAACCTTTGGAAGTGTTCAACCCTTTAAGTTGGGTGTATGTTGGTAGGCGGTTTGGTAGAGTGCTATTGCAGCATCTCCGATGCTGCGACAAGGTAGAAGATGGCGCGAAAGGCGACGAGTGGAAGATTATTTTATGCATTTGGGTCAATTGTACCACAGATCGCGGGTTTTGGGTCATTGGACCACATATTATGTACTGTTGAGTCAGTTATACTGCATCATGCGGGTTTTTGGTCATTTTTGGACTAGGTCAGTTAGAAATTGGGTCATTTGTCCATAGGGTCAGTTAGGAAGTCCGTAGTAAGTGGACAAGAGTTGTAAGGAGGAAGCCTATATATAGATAAGAATTGTAAGTATTGAGATAGAACGGAAAAGAGAAAAGCAGTATGAAGCTCTAATGTTGGTTGTATGATTTCCGGGTATGTTTTGATGTTAAGAGTTATTGTGGAGATCTAGTTTTTGCAGAGACATTGTATCTGGATTGACAATGATAATATGATGAAGCTATTTGGGTACAATCTTTGTGTTCAATTTGTTCATGTGATGTCGCTCTATGCAACTAATGTCATGTTTCCTTGATGCGATACTTGCTTTACAATTACTGTTGTTGCAATGATGGATGTCTTAGTTGAATATTTCTTTAACACTGTGTTTAATACTTAAATATCTCTGTTCTAGTGTTTCCATAAGTTACATATCATAAGCCACAACCATCCTCCTTCATTCGATGGAAACATGGTTCCGTCTGCTCTTCCTGGATGCCTTGGGTGAGACCTCATCTGCTCTGCAGGTGTTGCTGGGTGGGATAAACCCTGTCTGGGCCGGTGCTCAGGAAGGCTACAATATGTGTCGACAGTGAGTGGGACCCCTGTCGACTGGGTTTGAGTCAACAAATGGTTCCATTGCCGGGACCGTGTACGAAGTGAAAAAAGGATATGTTGTGGCACCTGACGAAACCGGAGATCCAGGAATGGTTTGATAAGAAGTTGTAGGAATTCGCTGAAGAAGAAATCCAGAACACTCGGTTGATAGTAGGATAGTGGGTAGATAGACACATTCACGATGACCCGCACAAATGGTTTTTCTGTGAACTCCCAGTCCTATTGTTTGAATGGCTGGCAAAGTTGACCTTCCAAAAGAGGAACTTCCAAGGTGGTGAACCGATGACTTGGACCCCCGAATTGATTTAGGAACTGCAAGAAGTTGATAGTAAAGCATCGCGGGTTGTTGAAGTGTGGTTCGATAGCATCCTAGATGGCTATATCACAGATTTCGCGGTTGATACTCAGAAGTCCTATAGTGAAGCCGAAAGATATTTTTTCCACAAACCTCGGGGCAGGTTTTTATTGTCGCTTCAACTGTCGATCAAGATGCTTATTTGCGAGAAAAGGATATTGAAGATGCATCTTGATCAGTAGACAGCCTGGTGGGTAGAGGCCATGGGTACCGCGATAGTTGGGCGGCGGTACATGGGATGGTAAGGGGTAGATGGGTGCAGGTCATGACGAGACTGTGAGTGGAGCCGAGGAAGAAAGTGGTCTTACTGTTGAAATATTGTAACTTCAAAGAATATTATATTTGTACTTTATTATTCCAGAGATGTTTCATTCCTCCGTGAAGATCTTATTGTATATCCGGAGATGTTTATTCCTCCGTCGAAATGTGGTAACTTGGGTTATTAGACTTCCCTAGTGGGGGTCGGTCTTGTATGTGTTATGTGGGTCAAAGGGTTATTAGACCACCCTAGAGGGGTCGGCCCAGTCAGTTGTAATGGGGTATTTAGCCCAGTAATTAAGTTGGGGCCGACCTAGCTTGTGTAAAAGTCAGTCGGGGAACAAGTATAAGTAGAGGAGGATGTTCCTCACTTATCTCACTCATTCATTCACTTGTGAGTGGCGCACTTATGTGAGAGAGGTATGCTATGGAGGAGGAGAAGCTCATGCCTTTGGTTTACATCTTTGTATTTGCTGATCATCTATATTGGGAAGCTTTGCTGGGTTTTCTACCCCATGAGGGTTTCCCAGGATAAATCTGTGTCTCTTGTCTTTATGCTGTGCTTGTTGTTTCTTCAGTGATACTATATATGCTATTGTTGTGAAATGAAATGAAATGTTGATATTTTCTATATTATCATATTGAATCTTAACATGGTATCAGAGTTAATCTGAAGGAAGGCAATGTATGACACTTACAACACTTGCTTCACTTGTGACAATTTGAAGGTTAGGGTTTTATATAGCAAAAAACAGTCATCGTGGAACTTTCACTATAAATCCATTTTGGAGAAGGTTCAGGATCTGAAAAGTTTACAGGTCGTATATAACATCCTCATGTACCTTGTGTCCAAAGGACACCCTCAGATGCATTGTAATTTGTAAGTTATGATTAGTACAAGTTAGGGTTTCTGCCTCTTCCAAATTTCAGTCATAATCAGGTGAACTGGGAAAAAAGGTCATAACTTGGGCTAGGAAGCTCCAAATGACATTTCATAAAAAGTGACAGGTAGTACACTGACTGTAATATCCCAGGAAATGTTTTTAGAGGCCGAAGTTGAACCAATGACACGTGGAACGCCATACAAGTTCGCTCTCCTGTTTTATCCCATAAACAGGCCACGTTACGACACTTGGCATAACTCTCTCTCAGAAAATCCAATTGAGGTCAGACCTGTCGGGATGGAAATATGACAAGTTAGGATACCACAAAAATTTTTTTTAGACCCTGTGGATCGAAAGTTCAGAGTTACAGTAGAAACAATCAAGTACATATTTATGTCAAAACATAATTATTTTTGGAGCACCTTCATTCATGGCTTCCGGAATTTAGGGTTTCGGAGAAAGTTAGAATTTTTGGAATCGGAGTCCACGGCTGAATGCTACTCAGAAAAATCAAAATTTAGAGACCAAGATCGAATTTTTTGGTTGGGTAGAAGACCGGGCTTGATCAAACCCCAGTTCGGGATTTTGATCGGAAAAGTGAAAATTAGGGATTCTGCAAAAGTTGGAGTTTTTGAAGTCTGTGACCACGACTGGAAGCTCCTCAGAAAAATAAGAGTTTAGAGCCTTGGATCAAACCTTTTGATTAGGAAGAAGGGTGGGCTCCATCAAACCCTAGTTCAGGATCCTATCTAGAAGATCCAGAAGTTTCGAAGGCAATTTTTTAAGGGTCAAATTTTGGAGATTTCAAAATTGAAGTATCATAGTTCGATCAGCTCAGCAAGACACATCCTTCCATACATTCAAAAGTGTGAAATTCAAAGTTTGAATTTTTAGGGTTTATTTGACAAACCATAATCGAGCTCCAGATCCAGTTTCAGGGGGAGATGAGGCTAAGGCCTTACACAAGAAGACTACAAGAAGTCTCAACAGGTATGACTTAAGAAGATACAGGTATGTCTTGAAATCTGATTCTTGATTAAGTTCATAATATGTTTGTCTTCATATTATTTATTAGTAAAATCTTGATTAATGTTATAATTGTCTTATCACCCTAGTAAAAGTATGTGAATGATAGAAGACATTCATTGATTAGGGCTATATGATTGTACTAATGCACTGTGGTGTTGTATGAGGTTGATGTTGTCTGCTAACAAGATACAGGTACATCACGAAAGACAAATCAAGTTCCATGACCATGACAACATGAAGACAAAGACTCATCCATAATCTTTGATCATATAGAAGTTCTACTTACGAGGTATGTATGACATAACTAAGCAGGTATACTAATCCAGGTATGTTTTCCTATGTCAAGTTAGAACCTTACCTTGTGTTAGGATCCCTTATATAAGTATACTTGGTATGATTGGTTATGCTTATTCATAAAGTTAGAAATGTAAGTAATCAAGGGTTTATGCATATTATGTCTCTTATCTTGATTGATGATTTAACTAACCAGAAGAGTCCTATGATCAAATAAGAATATGCATGAGTAAAAGAAGATTTCCCTGAAACCTTGAATACTAATGTTTATTATCTATGATCATGACTATACATATTCAAGATTATTTAGAATTATAATGTTTTGATAATATTGAGTTTATACTAATGAATGTATGTTTGTGTATGAGATCATGAGGATGACACTAGTGCACACTTGAGCATGCACCGTGGTACATAATGAATAGAAGTTCAAAAGTCATATAGAAGATCAAGCGGGAGGCAAGCACACAAACATAAAAGATAAGTATTTGAGTTGTTATTTGAAATAGTAAATGATATTGCTTGTAATAGTTGTATGCATATTTGTATTCCTAGAATATATCATGCTGAGTATAAACATTCATATAACATTGAACAGTATACTACTAATATGCATATGATTGGTAAGTTGGACAAACATTCCATTGTTGCTTGTCTAGAATGAAACCTCTTTGCTGAAATGCTGAGAGCTGTGCACACTCTTGATAGTATGTTTTGGTAGAGATGGAAGGCATCTAGATAGCCACTGTATGCATACAGGATATGGAAAAGTGTTGTGCCAAAGTATTGGTCAAGATGGTAGCATAACTATGTAAATCATATCTGTATGCATAATAGGTCATCATGTCAACATGATTTGATGATTATGAAGTATTACTAATCATGTACTTAATTTTTTTTTGTAGGAAAGATCATGAAGAATGATGAACACCGAACAAGTGATGGATGTTCAACAAGAAGATTTACAAATCAAACATAATATAGAAGGCTTGTGGCTAGAAGATTCTGTTAGAAAGAGGAAGAGAATCATGACGAGATGTTTGCTCCAAAGACCATTATCTTAATAATGTAATTGAAGAAGAAGTGCGAATCAAGGATTCAATTGAAGAAAGCTCTGTTCGGGTACCCAGGATCGATAGTCAATTGATGAGCTTAATGATCATCATGGGTGATGTGGATCTCAACCTTTGCTACAAGGTTGAATATGGTTTCTATACACAGATGACATGGATGCAAGAAGGAACTCACCACATAGTTCGAATGATATTAAGGCTCATATCAGTAGACCCATCTGACGAGAGATGGCACAGATAGATATGCAGAAGATCACTCAATGCAGAGTGTGAATGATGTTTAGTCACAAAGGGAGAATTGGCAGTTTCTTGATAAGTTTGGGATTTACCAAAAGTAAAGCTGATCCGTTACGAATGATGAACCTGTCATACTATTATTGTATGTGGATGATCTATTTTTACAAACAGATCATGAAAAGCAAGAAGAAGATGGCTGCAGAATTGAAAATGAAAGATCTCAGATTGATGCAATACTTCGTAGGTCTGGAAGTATGACAAGGCTCAGAAGGAATCTTTCTCATCCTAGGAAAGTATGCTGTGAAAATCTTGAGAAGAATTGATTTGTTCGAATGTAAAACCATGGCCACTCTCATGGGTTTCGACTTGAAGTTGTTAGCTGATGACTCCTCAGAGTTAGTTGATGTGACTCTGTATAGACGTATTATTGGGTCATTGATGTATCTGACGAATACCAGGCCAGATATATGCCTTGCTGTGAACACCTTGAGTCAGTATCTAGTGGAAACTAGATGTGTTCACCTGATAGTTGCAAAGCATGTGATGAGGTACCTAAAGGGTACGATAGAATTTGATCTATGTTATCTTGGAGATCATGACTTCAGATGGCTACACAGATGCTGATTGGGTAGGAAGTGTATCATATAGGAAGAGCACATCGAGAGGATGTTATTGTCTGGGATCAACCATGATCTCGTGGTTTAGCATGAAGCAATCTAGTATGGCTCTCAGCACAAGCGAAATATATGGCTTCTTGCTCTACTAGTTGCGAAGCGGTATGGCTTCAGGATTGTTTGACTTAGAGATAGACCCAACTGATCCTATGTGACAAATAGAGTTGTATCAAAATGGCAGAGAATCCAGTGTTCTATGATAAGTCAAAACACATAGAGATCTGACAAGATATGGTGCAGAAAGGAACTATAAAGTTCTAATTTGTAACAAGTTACCGATGTACTAACCAAACCTCTACCTCAAGAGAACAAGTTACCGATGTACTAACCAAACCTCTACCTCAAGTAAAGTTTGAGTATTTCCGAGACAAGCTTGGTGTAATTCAGAAGGACCCATCTCGAAAGGGGGAGTGATGTGGTCACTTATGATGAGATTTCCTGCATCGAAAGTGAGGTCGATGATGTGGATATCTATATCGGTGATGCCAACAGAGAGGTTGGTGGATGGTCCTTAGACAGGGTCTAAGTTGACGAGGGGATTACATCATCCTTGAACACAAGTTCTTAAAGGATCCGTAGACATATGTCTCTGAGAAAGAAGAGGGATTGCATCATCCTTGAACACATGTTCTAAATTGATCCGTAGACATATGTCTTTGAGAATGAAGTCCTTAATGGACAGGTGGGGATTGTATCATCCTTGGAATTCGGTCCCTTGAATTGATCCGTAGACCTATGTCTTCGAGAATGAAGCCCTTAGTGGACAGGTGGGGATTGTATCATCCTCGGACTTCGGTCCCTTGAATTGATCTGTAGACCTATGTCTTCAAGAATGAAGTCCTTAGTGGACAGGTGGGGATTGTATAGTCCCCGGACTTCAATCCCTTGAATTGATCCATACACCTATGTCTTCAAGAATGAAGTCCTTAATGGACAGGTGTGGATTGTATCGTCCCCGGACTTTGGTCCCTTAAATTGATCCGTAGACCTATGTCTCCAAGAATGATGTCTTTAGTGGACAGGTGGGGATTGTATCGTCCTTGGACTTCGGTCCCTTGAATTGATCTGTAGATGTATGTATCCGAGAAGTGGTCCTTAGAATTTGTCTAAGTTGACGAGAGGATTGCATCATCCCTAGGCATGATGAGGTGTCTTAAATGATCCGTAGACGTATGTCTCTGAGAAGTGGTCCTTAGACTTTGTCTAAGTTGATGAGAGGATTGCATCATCCCTAGGCATGATGAGGTGTCTTAAATGATCCGTAGACGTATGTCTACGAGAAGTGGTCCTTAGACTTTGTCTAAGTTGACGAGAGGACTGCATCATCCCTAGGCATGATGAGGTGTCTTAAATGATCCGTAGACATATGTCTCCGAGAAGTGGTCCTTAGACTTTGTATAAGTTGACGAGAGTATTTCATCATCCCTAGGCATGATGGGGTGTCTTAAATGATCCATAGACGTATGTATCCAAGAAGTGGTCCTTAGACTTTGTCTAAGTTGACGAGTGGACTGCATCGTCCCTAGACATGATGAGGTGTCTTAAATAGATCATGTGTGTTGCAGGGTATGCTGCTATTGTGTATACTTGACTGATGAGGATACTTGTATTGATGAGGATACTTGTATTGATGTATTGATACTTGTATTGATGATATGTATTGATGAGGATAATTGTATGTATACTTGTATTGATGATATGTATACTTGTATTGATGAGGATACTTGTATTGATGATGTGTATACTTGTATTGGTGTGGATACTAATACTGATGATCTATATGACGATGTTGCTGATCGTGTTGATCTAGACGACGATGCTGCTGATCATGTTGATCTAGATGACGATGTTGCTGATCGTGATGGTCTAGATGACGATGCTGATGATCATGTGATGACGATGTTGATGATCACGTGATGACCATGATGATGACGATGCTGATGATCGTGTGATGACGATGTTGATGATCGTGTGATGACGATGCTGATGATCATGTGATGACGATGTTGATGATCGTATGACGACGATGCTGATGATCATATGATGACGATGCTGATGATCGTGTGACAACGATGCTGTTGATTGTGAGGATCCAGATGATGATATTGCTGTGGCTGTTCAAGTGCTGCAGAAGATTCGGTACTGAAGATGTTGATGTTCCAGTATTGAAGATGTTCCAGTAACTGCTTGAGTTACTGATGATGTTGAGAAATCTTCCAATGATTTATAGATGTATCATGTATGATGTTGATGACTCCTTGCTCGTGCAGATGCTGTTATAATATCCTTCTCATTAAGGGGGAGTGTTGAAATATTGTAACTTCAAAGAATATTATATTTGTACTTTATTATTCAGGAGATGTTTCATTCCTCCGTGAAGATCTTATTGTATATCCAGAGATGTTTATTCCTCTGTCGGAATGTGGTAACTTGGGTTATTAGACTTCCCTAGTGGGGGTCGGCCCTGTATGTGTTATGTGGGTCAAAGGGTTATTAGACCACCCTAAAGGGGTCGGCCCAGTCAGTTGCAATGGGGTGTTTAGCCCAGTAATTAAGTTGGGGCCAACCTAGCTTGTGTAAAAGTCAGTCGGGGAACAAGTATAAGTAGAGGAGGATGTTCCTCACTTACCTCACTCATTCATTCACTTATGAGTGACGCACTTGTGTGAGAGAGGTCTTCTATGGAGGAGGAGGAGCTCATGTCTTTGGTTTACATCTTTGTATTTGCCGATCATCTATATTGAGGAAGCTTTGCTGGGTTTTCTACCCCATGAGGGTTTCCCAGGATACATCTGTGTCTCTTGTGTTTATGCTGTGCTTGTTGTTTCTTCAGTGATCCTGTATATGCTATTGTTGTGAAATGAAATGAAATGATGATATTTTCTGTCTTAGCATATTGAATATTAACACTTACGAGGGGAGGAGCGAGTTTCTAATAAGAAAAGAGGCAGAGGACGGGAGAAGGTCCTGCTGCAGTCGAACCACAAGACCGTGAAGGAAAACCACATGGGACGAAGCGACCTCACAGTCCTGACAAGGAAAACCAGGCTACATCCAGGATAGAGGCAGGACCAAACCCCAACACCAATGTACCCACACCTCTGCTCACTACCTCTCAGATAGCAAGAAATACCACTTCAACACTGCCAAGTTCTTCAACACCACAAAAGTTGATTGGTAGTAGTACAGTGAAAGGAAGCAGGAAGCCCAGAATGGCGGGTGATGATGCTAAGTTACCGTTGTTCCACGGAAGTGGGACAGATAACCTAGAACAATATTGGATTTTGTGTGAAGCAGTCTAGACTATAAAATAGATCACCGATGATGCTGCTAAGAGAGGACAGTTAGTGACGACCCTGCATGGTTGTGCATTAGATTGGTATATGAAGTTTGTTCTAGTCCCTACAAGAGCCCCAGATAAGTCGCTGGATGAGATTCGGGATGGGATGATCGTCGAATTTAGAAAGCCCAAGTTAGAGGCTCAACATATTATGGAATTGAAAGAAATTAAGCAGTATCCCAATGAGACGGTATGGGATTTCGACCAACGATTCAAGACTCTAATGGCAAAGGTTAGTTTTGATATGAGCACCGTCCAACATAAAGAATGGTTCCTCGCGGCATTGCTACCACATATTCGACTACCACTGATACAAAAAAACATCTCGACACCTAGTGAAGCTCTGGAGATTGCAATGCGATTGGAAGCGTCGCTGATTGGAGAGAATGCATCTGGGATGTCGCAGATATAGACTCAGCTGGCTAATTTAACCTTACAGCTTCAAGAATTGAAGAAGGGAAAAGAGCAGCGTGAAGATGTCTGGTGTACATGATGTTGAGGAGAAGGGCATATGAAGGATAATTGCCAGGACTTCCACAATTATTTGGTTTCAGGAGCACCAAATCCGCTGAATGGTGGTAGCATGTTGTGGTGTCGCGTCTGCCATGTGTATGGGCACAGCCATGACAATTGCCCATATATGCAGAAAATGGTCACCACCCCGAGGAATCTTTATTGTACATTCTGCAAATTGGTGGGTCACGACGACAAGGATTTCCATGCATATGGGTTGCTACAAGAGAGAATGTGTGACACATTCTATGTAAAGGACGATCAATGTGCTGTACAACATCCACAACTGCAGATGCAGTTTGTACCACAGCAGCAGCAGCAGCCGCCACAGTTCGTATCGCAATATGCTCCAATGCAGATGGCTCCACAACAGCCCCAGTTTTTACAGCAGCCGTAGTATGCACAACAAGGGCAAGGGATGCAACCGAGACCAATGCGGCAACAGTTTACTCAACCACAGTACCAGCAGCAGGGAGGATTTCGGGGAGGATACCGGGGAGGACGTGGCGGAGGATTTGGTTGCGGAGGAGGATGAGGTGGTTGTGGACCTATTCAATGCTATGATTGTGTGGTATGGGGACATTATCAGCGAGACTACCCACTATTGCAGAACCAGTGTACGTTCTGTTTTGCTAATGATCATACAGTTGAGAATTGTCCATAGTTGATTACACGATGGCAGGAAGGGAATACTTCACAATTGCAGAATCAACCCCAGATACCGTAGCCCGCCCAGAACCAAGTACAGCAGCTAGCGCAAAAGCAGAATCTGCGGCTGAATCAGAACATAAATCAAAATGTAAATCAACCGGGGAATGTGCCACCAAATCAGCCGCAGGGTGCGAACATCGCAACAATTTCTCCTGAACCAAGACTGCAAGATGCTTCCGTTGCTGTGGTCACTCGAGGAGGAAAGAAAACTGGAGAAGACAGCTCAATGATCTGGTTAGCTGGACAAAAGAAGGTATCATTTGACCTTGATGCGGAACGGGAGACGTTTCTTCGGGCATGACGTGCATTAGGAAACGAATGAGGTAAAGCTGTCACGTATGACATGCCCTCTACTTTTGGTGCTACTTCGGAGGTTAGCCCAACGTGACAGTCCAACACACTTCGAGCATTTTTGGAACATTGTTTGTCCCTGGCAAAAGACCCCGATGCTCTTGCTGCGATTGAAGCCTTGTTGCGACGATTGGCCCAGGATCGACAAGAGCTCACGGTTAATTCCTTGCAATGACGGAAGACGGGTAAGGAGATGTGGATGAATATTCAAATTGGTGACTATGATGTTGATTCAGTTATTTTGGATGGTTCAGATGTCAACATCTTGACGAAGCAGGCTTGGCAGAATATGGGGAGCCCCCCATTGAGCTGGTCTCATGTACAGCTCAGATTGGCTAACCATGCGAAAGTAACACCCATTGGGTGAGTTCCACGGTTGGTGGTAGATATCGAGGGTATGAAAACCTATGCCGACTTTGATGTCATAGAAGTTGTCAAAGGCGGTAGTTCCTATCCCGCGCTGTTGGGGATTGGATGGGCTAATGATAGTGGAGCTGTAATCAACTTCAAGCGATGGATCATGACCTTTGAAAATCACGATCTCAGAGTTATCGCCCCGTTGGATCTAGCTGAAGGATGCCGCTACATTGAGCCAGTCAAGGATGACGATCCCAGTGGATGGGACCATGCATTCAATATTTCTGAAGATTATATACATCTGACTGCCAACGGTGAGCTGGGATGGCGCAGTGACAGCTCTGCGTCTTCCGACTCTGATGATGCACGGGAATATTGGCAGAATCGCTTGCATGAAGTGTCGCTCCGTTAGTGCGGATTGGTTACACAGTCATTATGCCGTGTCGCGACTAAAACGATTACACTACCAATCTATGAAGGACTACCTGGTTTATCCAACTTTCTGATGGAGTTCGAAGAAATAATTTTCAAACCACAATGATTGCTGGCGTTGAATGAAGCATTGAAGGCTGCTCCAGCACGCTGGTGGGTGACACACAAAGCATCAATTGATGGATGGTCGAAATGCCAAAGATTGATGATGGTACGCTTTGGTGATACTGAGGTTTACCACACTGGGAGGTATGATGGGTGGACTGATCTTGGTGGTCACTTAATGGAATGTCAGCGGGTATGGATATCGTGATTGAAAGATGAGTGGGTCCATGCTTTTATCCATACTTTGGATGAGATGCCACGCTCATGGTATATTGTAGCTAAGTTGCGAGGGGAAATTTCTACTTGGCTGGAACTCACAATGTGTTTTACCAATACATTCAGTTTTGCGGATGCTGATCCAGAGGTTAATAATGCATTACATCTCATCCGTGATGTAATTTTGCAGGTTGTCCCCGTGGCATATCATGCGGATCCGCACATGCACTGCCATATGTAGTCTCTCATGGAATGCTTCAATATCAGTGGTGGGCTAGAAGATGGTGATGATCCACGGAATGTGAATATCCCGGAGTTCGAAGGAAGTCGCGATGTGGTACCACCTGACACATCAAGTATTTCCTTTAGTCATCCTCTGAAGCTTCGAAAGATTAACATTGGAACATAGGACACTCCGAAGTTCGCAAATGTTGGGGACTATTCGGATGATGAGATGATGAGAAAGATCACCGATTTGCTCCATGAGTTTCAGGACTTATTTCCCATGAAATTTTCTGATATGAAGGGGATTCTGGGAAACTTAGGGGAGATGAAGATTCTGTTGAAACCCGACGCTAAGATGGTCCGGTAGCGACCCTATCAGCTAAATCCGTGACATAAAAAAAAGGTCAAAGCAGAACTTGATTGCATGCTGGATGCTGGCATCATCGAACCAGTTGAGGAGTTGAAATGGATTATCCCTGTGGTGGTGCGGGATAAGAACACTGGTGAAGTGCGCATTTGCGTTGACCTCAGGAAGATAAATGATGCATGTTTGCATGATCCATTCCCCACTCCATTTACTGATGAAGTGCTTGAAGGTGTGGGTGGCTAGGAGATGTACTCTTTCACCGACGGTTTCTTTGGCTATCATCAGATCTGCATTGCCAAAGAATATTGCCATAAGACAACTTTCATCATTGAATGGGGATGCTTTCAATCCACTGTAATGCCGTTTGGTTTGAAGAATGCGCCTACAAAATTTTCACGGGTTGCCGTCGCCGCATTCAAAGATTTCAGTCAGAAGTTTTTACAAGTCTACATGGATGATTGGACGGTCTACGGGTTGGTCCGTGATCATCTGGTGAATCTGCAGTTGATGTTGGAGCGATGCCACCAGCACCAGATATCGCTGAATTTAAAAAAATGCATCTTTTGTGCATCATTTGGCATACTGTTGGGTCATATTGTATGTAAGCAAGGATTGTTGGTTGACCCAACAAATATTGTGCTTATTCTGAGTTTGACACTACCGACTACTGTCAAGCAGTTATGGGCGACGTTGGGGCATACGGGGTATTATCGCAAGTTCATCAGGGGTTATGCTGTGATTACTGACCCTATGGAGAAGTTGTTGAATAAGGATGCGGTGTTCCAATGGAGCCCGAAATGTCAAGACAACTTTGAAACATTGAAGGCGAAGATGGAGTCGGCATTGATATTGGTATTTCAAGACTGGAGTAAAGAATTCCATGTCCATGTTGATGCCTCATCGATTGCGTTGGGCATCGTATTGGCTCATCTAGGAGAAGGTGACCTTGATCATCCTATTGATTTTGCAAGTCGGAAGTTGTCATCTGCAGAAATAAATTACACTACCACTGAGAGGGAAGGTCCGACAATGGTCTACGCGCTGCAGAAGTTCAAGCACTATTTGTTGGGAGGGCACTTTAAAATGTTCACCGACCATTCCGCGTTGAAATACTTAGTCAATAAGCCTGTGTTGGGGGGGAAGATATGTTGCTGGATACTTCTTTTTTAGGAGTTTGATTTTGAATTTATTGTGAAGCCAGGCCGATTGAATGCCGGTCTTGATCATCTCTCACGGATCGTTATAGGAGAAGAGTTGACCAACATTGAAGATGGTTTACCAGATCCTCAACTGTTTCGGCTTGAGGTTGCAGATGGTTACTTTGAGGAAATAATTCAGTTTCTGACAAGGGGTACTGCGCCAGACGAGTTCACCACCAGTCAGAAGAAGCAATTGGTAGTCAAAGCTGGAGACTTCCAGCTAATTGCAGGAGGGTTATACAAAATGAGTGCCGATGAGGTATTGCATAGATGTGTCTTGCCGCACGAGCAAGCACATATATTAGCAGAAGCACATGGAGGAGTAGCCGGAGGACACTATGGCAGTAGGGCGATTGCTAGGAAATTGCTGCGTGCTGGGCTATGGTGGCCCACACTACATAATGATGCGACAGACTATGCACGGTCCTGTGATATCTGTCAGCGAATTGGAAAACCACCCCGACATGATGAGATGCCACTCATGCCTCAGTTGACATTGCAGACGTTCGACAAATGGGTAGTGGATTTTGTAGGACCGATAAATCCACCAAGGAAGCGCACGGGTGCACGCTATAGTATCAAAGCAACAGAGTATTTGACTCGATTGGAAAAGGAAGAACCAGTACTTGATTGTTCCATAACAACGATGGTGTGATTCTTGTTTGACAACATCATACTCGCTTCGGCTGCCCCAAGATATTTTTGAGCGATCAAGGCAGCCACTTTCTCAATCTCACCATCAACGCATTGACAGAGGAGTTGCAGATACAATATAAGAAGAGTACACCCTATCATCTGTAGGAGAATGGCATGGTGGAAGCGTTCAACAAGGTATTGGAGCATCCACTGACCAAGGTGTGCAATACGAACTGCGATGACTGGGATCTTAAAATACCAACAGTATTGTGGGCCTATCGCACCACATGTAAATGACTTACAGGACAGACACCATTTAAGTTGGTGCATGGACAAGAAGCAATTATGCCCATGGAGTATATTGTCCCAAGTCTGCGTATCGCGGCCACAACAGGCTTGGATGATGCATCGGCACTAGCTGAACGTCTAGAGCGGTTGGTGCAGTTGGAGGAAGATCGTTTCATTGCCGGGTTCCACCAGGGGGCAGAGAAGGATCGTCAGAAGGCATGTCATGATCGACACATAAAAAACAAATAGTTTCAGCAGGGAGACTTGGTGCTGTTGTACGACAACAAGTTTATGAAACATCCAGGAAAGTTGCAAATGCATTGGCTTGGTCCATATCGCATCAGCAGTATTACTTCAGGAGGCGCGGTTCAGCTACAGCAACTGGACAGGGTGATACTCCCAAAATTGGTGAATGGTCATAGGTTGAATCCCTATCAGTCGGGCTTCGGTCACTGTCGATTTAATTACATATATAACCGGCTTGCCTAAAAATGGAGTCGATCCGTCACAGTTCATCCAAGGGAAGGAAAACGACAAAAAGCGGGCGTTGTAGTTGGCACAGAAATATGGTTTAGAAATGGATGGGCGTGGGTATTGCACTAGCAGCTGTAATGATCAGGCAGTACTCATGGGCATTAAGATCTTGTCCTGCAAGGTGGTTAGGGGTGGTCAACCTAACCAATTGAACTCAAGGATTGTTGCATCCGCAGAGCAATGAGCGGAAGGGGTCCAAATTAAATGGTCCCTGTATCACTTGAATCAATTAATGGAGGACGCTATGGCGGTCCAATCGGGAAAAGGTTCCTTTACATACAGTTGGCTGTTGCTGTTGATCACCTTTGTCGCATGGAAAGAGCCCGATACGTATCAGGGCATGGACTGTCCGGCTGCAGCAGAACGACGGGGGGAGCGATATAAAAATTTGTGGTATGTACGGGATCCAGAGAGACTCCAAGATTGCCAATTGTAGTTTTGGCTGTATTGGGAGATGCTTTGTTCCATGGCAACATAGGTCCCACGAATATATAAAGAAATTGTAGCACGATTCAAACCTGTCATGGAATTTGCAATTCGACCGCATACCATACATTTTCAAGCCCGCCGTGATCCTAATCGGAAATGGTTGCAGACCTCGTATAAGGTGATGTCCGAAGGCTTGGAGGCTAGTGTGAACGAGTGGCAAGAGGCATGGAAACAACCCATGAGTTTGGCGGAGATAGAAGTCGGTGGCCCAGCGTTGGGCCCAGATGATTGGGTATCGGCATAAGAACAACAGAGTCACCATGAATCAGGGCACCAATCGACCAAAACAATATCGGATGATAGCGACCGGGACATTGAAGAAAACCACTCGAAAAGGTATCACGAGCACACAACGATCAGCGGGTTGTCCCTAGCCGCCGAGGCACAGTTGGGCCACCTGCTCACAGCGCTCAATACTGCATCCTCTATGGCAGTAGATAAGATGGCAAGGAAAGCGGATGAAGGATTCCATGCGATCACCGCTTGGTTAGAGTCCTTGTATGATATGGTTTCCAGAAAGGCACCAGAAAGCAGCGACACCAACCTTTGTCACAATCGGCACTGAGCCGTGGGTGAGGAATGTGTAAATTCCCCCGACTGCGATTGTGACCGAAGATGCGGCCGTAAATACGTTGCTGCAGCAGTTAAAGACGGTGACCCTCAATGTTAATCCATTTCCCTCAAAAGGGTTGACCACTATGTAGGCTACTACCAGCAAGGAAACGACAGACTGACTGCGGGAGATCAGTGGTATGTGTGTCCGACTACAGACGAGTGAAGCCGATGCAAAGCACACTATCGAAGAATTGACTGCCAGGGATGCTTCCGCACGATAGGCCATGGATGAACTTGAAGCACACATCAAGGAAAAACGGGCTGAGAAGGCACACGAAATTGAAGGCCTGAAAAAGGAACATGATTTCCTTATTGTCGAAAAGGCTCGTCTGTGGGACGACAGTGTACGGATTGGCTGGGCGATCAAAGAAGACTATCAGCATGTGCCAGAGCCCACTGAAGAGGTAGACGTGCTCCACCAGGTACAGCGACTGGGGGTTTCCATTATTCAGTTGCGACAGGAGAATCATGAGTTGAAGGCCCAGATGAAATCAGGTACGCCTCAAGCTGAAGTGGACGAACGAAGAAGGGCGATTGAGGAAGTTGCTGCTCAGATGGAGGAGCTAGAGATGTAGGCTACCGGGCTCATGGTTGACACTTTACAATTTTGGGGCCGTATTGTTCATGATGAGCAGCTGACTAAGTATCGGTAGGAAGATGAGGGACAATTGGCCACATTGAAAGCCGCAATGCGCACAATGCCACCACTAGAGAAAGTTGCTAAGTCTTAGGAGATAAAAGACTTGCAACACAGTGTCACCAAGGAGGACGAGCGACAAAAGACACACGCGACCCAGTTACAGTGGTGGCAAATTCATGATGCAGGCTAGTGAAGCTCTGCAGGCAGTGCAGAAATTTTGACAGCAGGTAGTGGAAAAGTTTACAGATCACCCATTTTGCAGAAGATGTGGTCGACAGTCAGTTAGCAGTGATGGAAGCTAAGGAGGTGGTGCGGACAGTTGAACAACCATATGAGGACTTCAAAGTCAAAATGATGGAGTACATTGTATCCTGTTGACGTGGCTTGAGGGACAAGATTGTATTGGGGGCCTGTTGGTAGGTGGTTTGGTAGAGTGCTATCGCAGCATCAGAGTTCCAGGACAGTGGCGGCAAATTCATGATGCAGGCTAGTGAAGCTCTGCAGGCAGTGCAAAAATGTCGAAAGCAGGTAGTGGAAAAGTTTACAGATCACCCATTTGCAGAAGATGTGGTCGACAGTCAGTTAGCAGTGATGGAAGCCAAGGAGGTGGTGCAGACAGTTGAACAGCCATATGAGGACTTCAAAGTCAAAATGACGGAGTACATTGTATCCTGTTGACGTGGCTTGAGGGCGAGCCACAAGATTGTGTTGGGGGCCTGTTGGTAGGTGGTTTAGTAGAGTGCTATCGCAGCATCTCTGATGCTGCAACAAGGTAGAAGATGGTGTGAAAGGCGACGAGCGAAAGATTATTTTATGCATTTTGGGTCAATTGTACCGCGGATCGCGGGTTTTGGGTCATTGGACCACATATTATGTACTGTTGAGTCAGTTATACCGCAACATGCGGGTTTTTGGTCATTTTTGGACTAGGTCAGTTAGACATTGGGTCATTTGTCCATAGGGTCAGTTAGGAAGTCGGTAGTAAGTGGACAAGAGTTGTAAGGCAGAAGCCTATATATATATAAGAATTGTAAGTGTTGAGATAGAACGGAAAAGAGGAAAGCAATATGAAGCTCTGATGTTGGTTATATGATTTCCAGGTATGTTTTGATGTTAAGAGTTATTGCGGAGATCTAGTTTTTGCTGAGACATTATATCTGGGTTGAAAATGATAATATGATGAAGCTATTTTGGTACAATCTCTATGTTCAATATGTTCATTTGATGTCGCTCTATGCAACTAATGTCATGTTTCCTTGATGCGATACTTGCTTTACAATTACTGTTGTTGCAATGATGGATGTCTTAGCTGAATATTGCTTTAACACTGTGTTTAATGCTTAAAGATCTCTATTCTAGTGTTTCCATAAGTTATGTATCATAAGCCACAACCATCCTCCTTCATTCGGCGGAAACATGGTTCCATCTTCTCTTCCTGGATGCCTCGGGTGAGACCTCATCTGATCTGCAGGTGTTGCTAGGTGGGATAAACCCTGTCCGGGCCGGTGCTCAGGAAGGTTGTGATATGTGTCGACAGTGAGTGGGACCCCTATCGATTGGGTTTGAGTCAATAGTGTAGTCAAATCAACCAACCTTTATATCCTTTGGTTTCAATTGCTAATAAGGAGATTCCTCTAAGTTAATGCTTACCTTCTCGGGACTTTGTTCCGACAATTGACTAGAGTATCCATCCAATAGGGTCATCAGAGCTCACTCTCCACCCTATTGATCCAACTAAATGTGTAGACATGTGTTCCATCTGGGATAATATACTTCCTTCTGACGAAGTTTTACTAGAGTCTATAATGCAGTCTTCCATTAATTTGGTTGTTTATCCACTCACAATTATGTCCAGCCCCCAGTTTTCCTTTGGATGCTGATCCTACCATTGTTGAGTCTTTGAATCTCCCATAAACTTGCAAATCGGTGGTCCTGCTGAGTTTGATTCTGCTTCTAGAATTTTC
Organism: Larix kaempferi; assembly: GCA_027924585.1. NCBI lineage: Eukaryota > Viridiplantae > Streptophyta > Pinopsida > Pinales > Pinaceae > Larix > Larix kaempferi. The sequence continues at coordinate 4,099,556 of BSBM01000456.1, forward strand.
AAATCCCATGATGATGAATTTGTTCCTGCAGATTCCATCATGTCCTTCAACTTTGATCTTCATCCTGAAGTTGATCTTGTTGATTGTAAGTCCTTAGGATTGGTACTATAGAGTCTTCATTAGTTAGCTCTACCTTCATTATGTCTATTGTTGATGATAGTGGAGTTGAAAGTATTTCTACCACAGTGACCTGTATCAGATCTTTCTTTACTCATTTTTTAGATATGATATTGGTACTGTTGTTTCTTGGAGACAGGATTCTTAGCTATAATCATGATTGCTTACTGATCCTTGATGACATATTGTTCGATCATGTCAGGTATATTTTGAAACTTGCATATAGGTTTAGGCTTCCCCACTGTTATGATGCATTTGAACCTTTTTCCATCCAAATTTTCCATAGGGTCGAACCTATTGGATATTGGTGCGTTAACCATCTTTATATGCATTGTGCACCAGTACGACAGCGGAGCCTACATAACCTGGGATACCCTAGTCAACACCCTTATGCCATTTTGGTGCCCATGCTGAGTTTTGACATATGCTCGGGAGCCTTTCTAGATTTACCTTGACTTTGAGAAGAAGCCTCATGTCTTTCTTCCTCTTATGTTTTTGGCCATTCCTTATAAGGCTCCCATTTTGGTGTTTAAGTTGCATATGTATTTACCTTGATCCCGCTTGCGCTTATAAGCCTAATGTCAGCTTCCATGCTTTAATATTGTTATATAAGCCTCCATCTATGATCTCATTTCCGTTAAGTCATGTATCATTTTGCCTTTGCGATTTGACACCCTTTATCTGGAGGAGACACACCCTGAGTGTCCTTATCTTGCTCATATTCCTTACATTATGCATAATTTTGTTCCATGCGCTTGGAACTAGTCTCGCATTCCCCTAACACTCATATCCTCCAGTTACGAGCATTCTACCATCCTTCCTTTGAGCTCGTTAAAAACAGTAAGGAGGCCACTAGTTTTCTTTTTCGGGGTGGCTAAACTTTCACGAAAAACAATTTTATGGAGTCCTCTTTAAGCTCTTTTTAGACTCCTTAAATAAGAAAAGATCACTAAGCTAGCTTGTCTCTTTCATACTCGTTAAAGTAATTGAAAGGTCATCTATATGGTATAAGTTTAACCCTTTTCTAGACCATTTATACTACGTACAAAAAAGGAATACTCTAGTCATACTTGGCTAGAAGAGTTCTCTCTTGCATTGTTTTACCCTTTTTTGGGCGAGGAGACTAACCTTACGAAAAAGGACCCTTTAGAGTCTTCTTTAGGATTTCCATACTCTCTAAATATGAAAACCCCTGTGAGCATCTACCAACTCGGGCTTGCTATATCCATGAGCAGGTGTATAGATTTCTTGTTTAAGTTTTTCAGACTCTTTAAATATGAAAACACCGTTGAGCATGAACAAATCTGGGTTCGATATTAAAACCCACAGATCATTATATTATCGAGTAATCTTCTATCTTATCTTCAAGCTCATAAAAAAAGAAGAAAGTATTGAGTTTCCTTTCCATGGACTCATAAAATTACACATGGTTGGATCCTTATCGAGCATGCTTTAGTTCTTTTTCAAGCTCGTTAAAAAATGAAGAAGGTACCAAAAAAGAGAAAATGGAAGGGAATGGTGTCAAATGTCTTTCCATATAATGGAAGCAAGTCAACTATGTCCTTGAACAAATCACCTATTTTGAGTCTATCAAACAAGTTGGGTTCTAGTTTTGGCCTTAGGATAAACCCGATCTCAGAGTTTTTACTCCTCCAATTAGTTACTCTTCCAATCATACGAAGAATCTATTAATGTCTCCTACATTGAAAATTTATATCATGGTCCCTTTGTGTTCAAAACCGCCTAATTCACTCCTGTGTCGTGCTCATTGTTCAAGGATAAAACCTGTGTCGACCATTCTGCATTTTCCTTGAACTCTTGTGTCATCCACTCCTTAGTGTCAGTATGTTTCATCATGTACTCAGTTCTAATCCAAATCAAATCAACCTTTGATTGTTCCTCATGTTGGATGATGGAGGATGCCTTAAGGCCTCCATTCCAACATAATTATTCCCATCAAATTCAACTCATCCTGCTCTGGGAATGAAATTTCAAGTTTTCGGTAGTACCTTGGGGATTGTAGTCATTAGTGGCAATTTTCATCTCCATTGGGTAGTGTGGAATACATCAATGTATCCTACTCGATGGATTCTTCAGGTGTTCGAATTCAAGAACATATATTCACACCTATTAGAATGTACTAGGTACCTTGGGGCCCATTTTCATCATTGGTGGGTTGCATTGCGTTTGTTAACGGTTCACATTAATGACCTATAATCAAACGGTTTCCTCCATGTTCATCTTCAACTCATTTATTCGCATGGTTAGGATTTGAAACTTGAGACAATTTGGATTGAAGACCTTGGGCCTATAGTAGCATCATAAAATTTTGTAATTTCTGAAGCTGTGCAAGACTGAGCCACATTCCTTTTGGCTCTTGATGAGACATAGCTCCAGTTTGTTCATTATGGCTATGATCTCTAGTTTTGACATAGATCCACCTTTGTATTTCTGTGGCTATGTTCACACTTATGTTTCTCATGGATCCACATTTGTATTCTAGTGGCCATGATATATGCATAAGTTATACATATGTATTGGATTTATGGTATCCTCCTGGAGGTCATGTTTCACCATTTGAGAATGGACATTTATCCCAGGGATGAGATTGTTTGACATTTTCCTTTCTTTAAGGTACTTCGTTTGAGCTTACGATTCTTGGTTTCTCCAGTTTATTCGATTCCATGACCCAACTGTTCATTATTTATAATGTATTTTTTCCATCGTGTTCCCCTATGACCTCATACATTAGGGGGCATTTTTTATAACCAAATTTGGCACTTCTCCGTCCGTGACGACACTTGCATGTTTTGGTCGGATGACGGCACTCACATGATGACTCTTCATGAGGTTACTGTGAGTCACACAAAAGGACATTAGGGATGGAAGAGACATATTTTGGACATCAGTAGGATGGCCTTACCTCATTCATGGTCCATTGAATAGTTAGGAATCTTATGAACAAATTTGGAGACCAAAACACCTCTTGAAAAACCCTAGAAAAGGCAGTTTTCCTCATTTTTTCACCCACATGCAGGTTGCACATGGCTCACCTGCATGTTGTATGCACCTTGCTCTAGTGTTCACCAGTGTGTGCCTCAAAAAATACTTAAAAAATATCAGAAATTAAAAAAAAAAGGGTGGTTTGGGTGGTTTTGGAACCATCTCCTCGGTTGTAACTACTTCCTCCTCGACCCTATATTCTTCATTTTCTATATAATAAAGGGAGAGGGGACCATGAAAAGGGACTTGTACCATTTTAATGCTATGATGGAGAAATTTTGACAATCATCCCCCTCACTTGTACCCTAGTTTCCATCTAACCCTAATGCATTGCTTCAAGGTTGGGATTCTTGGAGGAGAGAGGTTGGAGATTCGAAATTGAAGGTTTCATGATGTTCCTTGATTGATGGGAGGTATTATGTACTTACATCATTCATTAATAAAATATTAAACATTATTCCCTTTCCAAAATCACCATGTTCATGTATATCTCAGTTTTGGTTACTTGTTGTTGTTTATGTTATTTTGAATATCAATCATCTGTTTGTAGTCAAATTGGTTTGAGGAAGGATTTGAAGTGGTTTTATAGGTTTCTTGATTGGAGAGCAGGAGGAGGACTTAAGGAGAGGCTTGGATCAACCTTCTATTTTCAGGTACACACCCTCTTAAACCCTAAATCTTTTGCTTAATTGTTGTATTTGCAGAACTTTAGATTATCTGTCTGTCAACCCTACTATGTTGGTGGCCTCACCCCATCCACATGAATTTTTTCCTCACAACACCCATATATAACATGCCATAAAATATTGGAATACAATGTACCTTCTTCATGCTGAGAGAGGCAGGAAAAATTCTGATCTCTCGCATTATTATGTTCCTTTCAACTTCAGTAGTTTCTCATATTTATATCGAGCCATGATGATCTAGTTGTTAGAGGATATCCTTATCTCAACTATCCCATCAAATATGTGTATGGAATGGCCTTATTGTCGAATGTGCATCAAGAACATTATACAACCGAAAGTCATGGAATCTAGGAAGTTTGAACTTGATCGAGCAAATTCCCTTGGGCTTGAGGATGGAATTATCTACAAAATACACTACACCATCTACATTGTCATCCAATTCTTCAAAAAAAATATTCTAAATGTCACATGGGAGGTTGCACCAATGTCGAGCAACCAAGTATCTCTCCAAGATGCAAATAAAGTATTGAACATGACTTCATTTTTTCCAACATTACAATGAGCAACAATAAAGTGATTAGATTCATGATCTTTACCAGTATCATGAGTTTCACCTTTGTCTTATTTCTTCTTGTTATGCTTCTCTTTAATTGTCTCCCATGCATCCTAACAATGATATGCATTATTTTCATTCTTGCCGCAACAACCGTAGTGAAGGTTAGGTCTCTTATTGTGATTGTTTCTACCCCCTTCCCTCTGAAATTATTTCTTTCTTGTCCTCTCTTATTGTTTTATCCTTGGGAAGAATAATTTGGATGAGTCTTCCATTTTTGGGAAAGGTACAAGGTCTCTCTAGTGGGATAAAATGTCTTCTTTCAAAAAGCTCTCTCTCTTTCAACAATATTCTCCACTTGAGTGTCAAATGTGAGATCTTTCAAATTACCACTAGCTTGAAGTGATTCAAGGTAGTGTGAATACGTGTGTTTGAGAAACTTGATGAAGGAAGTGAGAGGAAGGTCTACATTCGCATCAGTGACATTGATGTCATGTGTGATTGCTTTAATCTTAGATGCAATAGTCATGGGATCATTGTCTTTTACCTCTAGGTTGAAGAGCTTCAACCTCAACTGAATTATATCTAATTCTAAATGTGAGTCAAACATGTCTTTTAAATTATTTAAGGCATCATGAGAGTTTTTAGTAGGTGTCATGTTCCAACTCTCCTCTTCACTTACCATAACAACGATTAATACACATGCATTCTTGTCTCTGCTCTTCCATATGGCTATATCTTTGTCTGTTGTAGGTTGTTTTGGTGTAAGGATAATAGGGCCATCCATTGTTTCAACGATTTCTAATTCATAGATTTTATCCCACAGATTTTTGAAGATGAGCATGTGCTTGATATTTCTCAACCATTCTGGGTAGTTGTCCTTGCTAGTGAGCATTTCTCCCACGATGGAAACCAAAGAATGCATCTTTGATGAAACATTCTGTAATGAAAAATACAATTTCCATAACCATCAGTGCAAATAATGTAAGGTGCAGGTCTAAGTATTTGCAATTTTTTATAATGAAGTACAATAATGATAAAATATGATTTTCCTACTGTAATGAACTTCTCACAATACAAAACTCTCTATGTCGGTCTACAGCCTCTCATTTCTAACCAAAGATAGTGAATTTTTTTACATGACTAAAGCTTGCTAATTATGTTCATACTATCCCGTCGCTGCAATTATATTAAAAAAAACGGGAAAAGGTTGAATCCACCCTATTGCCTTCAACTTGAAGGCAATATTACTGCTAATATTTTCTATTTATTTTATGCTAAAAGTGTGTTCAACCTCAAGAAACATTAGAGATCATAAAATCTACACATAAAAAAATACAATTTGGTCCATCTTATTCTTCATCTCTCCTCCAATGATCTAATATTCTCCATTTGTCGATAGGGGTTGGGTAATTTCTTCCCAAAACCCTCAAGAATTTCTTAAAAACATTTACCTCAGAGGGTATGGTGATTCCACCCTAGTGATAAAAATTGAACTCTTCACTCATGGAGATATTTGCCTGGGAATTTGGTAGATGGTCTTTAAATTTGAACCATATCAGCTCCTTTATTTCCTAGTGTTGGCTATAACTAACCCAGAGGTTTTCTAGAAGACCCAGGTTCTTCGCAGTTTCCCTTTGACCAACAAAACCCCTTCGCACCAGCCCTTGCGGAAACAACCTGCGAGCAGGTTGAGGTCTCACCCGAGGTGTATCTATGGGGTACTGCGGAATCGGGTTTCCACAGTAAGTGATAAGTTGCTTGGACAGATGTACTACGCATCACTATAGGAGGTACGTGCTGCGAGGTGAGACTACGCAGCGATGGGAAACGCTGCGGTCCGCACCAGTATGTTCTTCTACCCTAGGAATTCTCCTGAAGCTGCGAACAATGTAGCTTTATTCTATTCTTGGATTATCTTGGAAACACTTAAGGCACTGAACTGAATATCACACATCCACTCGTTTAGGAACTTAACTAACTATTCTTCTAAAATTCATTCGTTAAGTCGGGGTGCTGCGATTTGAACATATATGACTATACAATCCAACTGCTAAGCATTCTTTTACTACGTATAGAAAAGTGTTTAACTAAATGACTGATTCACTGTCTTCCAACACAACACTAAATGTTCATCACTCATCTGTTCATACAGAACTTAACATATCATCTCCATACTTCTTATAAAGGAAAATGCATATCAAAATTCTCTCATAATAGCATGCAAGGAAACATCTAGATGTTCATTTACAGGAAACACAAATAATCATCTACTCATAAAACACAATCACACAACATGATATTTAACGTGGTTCACTCCCTTGGGTGGGAAGCTACGTCCACAAGAGCAGTTGGTAATATATTTCTTTAAAAGGGACGGGGACAACCGTTCTTAGTCTTTGCACTCAGCTGCAGACTCTCCCTCCTCTCAGATAGGTCTTTGTACACACAGCTGCAGAGCCTTTACAATCTTCTTAGCTCAAAAGAGATTTTACAATATAATATCCAGAACCCAAAAATGTAACAACAAAGAGTAATAGCTCTAAACTTAGACCCTCTAACTTCTAACTCCATCCCATACAAAATTGTCTTCTTAAATAGATCATGCCCGAAGGTCATGTCTTTACAATGCCGAAGACCTAACCCAAAAACCCTTAGGTTTTACAAAACTGTGCCGGTTTCCCTAAACTAGCTTATTGGCATCTGGTAGCGTTTGCTTCATTGTGGCGGTTCTCCACGTCTTCACTCTGTCGCTATCGGCCTTCCTGTTGCACACGTGCCAACAGGTCGCTTTCTCTGAACCATTCATCTCTAATGGTTTCGCCCATTAGGTGTGCCAAGCCATCGCTTTTCCTGAGCTGTCCTTTCCTTAACAAACTCGTGAATTGGCCGCCTTCCTGATTTGCTCATGCCCGCCGCTCGGCACTCTTGGAGCATCTTTCCAAAATTAGACCACTACTAGTCCATCCTATCCCTTCACCTGATCCTTGTCCAGCACTCCGCTTTGCTGGCTCCATGTGGCCTGACTGCTTCACAGCACTGCTTCCTCGCAGCACTGGTCTTCGCGGTGCTTCCAAAATTTGGATGCTACGCACAAATTCGCAACACCCTCAACACTTAGACAAAATTACATCTTTTCCTGAGCTGCGGCCAGCTCAGCTTTTCCTGCTTATCAAAAATGTTACCAAAATTTTGTCCCAACTTGGGCCCAACATGCCCCTAACACTTACATGTGGCTCGTCCTCGAGCTACTTGCTGTTTTGGTTGTCTCACTCTGCTCTGCGACCGGTGGAACCAATTTGGCCGCGAACTCATTATATGTACCGAACAACTGTTCCACTGCTTCTCTGGTATCTTGTTCAACTTGTTATATTGTCTCAAGCAGTGCTGGAGTTATCTCTTCTCCAATCTGTCCCTGTACCTGCTCTTGGTTGTCGCGCAGTTCCTTCAGCTTGTCTTCTATCTGCTGCGACACTGCTGTAGCATCCTCTAGGAGTTGCTGTGACTGATTATCCATCTCAGTCTCTTTCTCTCTTAATGCCTGCACTTCTTTCTTCAAGCCTGATATTTCCTTATACCTGGACAGCCTCTCCCTGGGTGGCAGAGCCTTGAGCTCTACGTCCAACTTTTCTAGCGCGGTTTGCTTTTCTTTTACCACGGTCTTTACCTGCAGTATCACTTGATCCTCTTCAAGGGTAGTGAAGGCCTTTGAAACCTTTTCCAATAGATCTTGGCACTTAGCCATCTCACTCGTTATCCTTGTGCGACAACACTCACTGCTTGCTCTCTTAACTGCTGCTCAGTTAATGGTGCCTGCGTGTTCATTTTTTCTTTCAAGGATTCAAGCTCCACCTCATGGAGGATGTCCCTATCTTGCATCTCCGTCTTCAAAGATCTCACCTTTTCTCCGATCCTCAGAACTGTGTCCACAGGATCATCCTGGAGTTCTATACCCTCAATATATTGGGCAACAGTGGATATGGTATTCTCCAATTGTTTTCAGCGGTCCTGTTCATCATGCAGCTGCATGTCTGCGCGCAACTTGAGCTGCCTATTTGCTGTGTGGAGTTCCGCTTGTGACTTCATCGACTCCACTATTCCTTCATGCATCTCTTCGACGATCTGTGTGTGGATGAAGTGTAAACCTGGTAAGGGGATTTTGGCCAAGTCGACCTCTACCCGCTTGACACCCTTTGTGTCCAGGATGATTTGTTCTGCCATTGGTAATGCAATAGACAATGGGTCCACATGGACAATCCTGGTCTTAGAAGGCAATGTTATGGCTAGCTGCGGCGGCGTTTGATGCGAGGTTCCTACCGACCTCCCTTTGGCTGCTGTGTCACGTGATAAGGTTAGGCTCTTTTGGAAATCATCCATTTTCTTCATGAGACCTCGTAGTGCGAGCCTCGTCTTTTGCAGGTCATCCTGGATGAACTTATCCTTTTTGTCCTTGTCAGTCATGAGCTCCTTCATCTATTCTGAGACTGTTTCTGCTATCATCTCGAAGTCATCTACATTCAGGACTGTCTCAGATTGAGTCTTTGTGGCCTTCATCTTCTTTCGCGCCTTCGGCTTCTGCGAGGTCTCAGGCTCTTTCCGCTTCCCTGTTTCTTCAATAATTGGGCATGACAGCGGGATTGGCTCATCTTCATCAGAGTTTGTCTCAACATCCATGACTTCAACATGGAAGTCGGTGGGCTAGTCCTTCATGAGGATTTCATTTTCGTCCTCATACATATGGTAGTTACCCCCGTACCATTATGGCTTCTTCATTCTTGCTTTGGGTGAAATAAAGATACATCGCATGTCCGCCATGAAATCAAGAATGTGAATGTACTTCGACGTTACCTGCTTCGTGATGCGGGCCGTAGCGATGATCACATCGTGCAGCTGAGTGTAATACTGATAGAAAACATCGACTATCGCGTGCTGTCGCTCTGCGTTGATGTTTTCCCAGAGGTTGACATAACAGAACCCTCTAGGATCGTTGGTTTCTGTAATGACACCCACATAGTCCTTTGGCTCCTTCCATCCGGACAAGGTGATGAGGATGATTATCCATGTAAAAAGGAACTGTCCACCATTCTCTTGGGTATCATTGAGCTCATTCAAGAACTCATTAAGAAGATACTGACACCAATTGAATTCGGTGCCTTCAGCTGCTGCAGCACTGAGTAGTACTACACTCACAGGCACCTCCGGAGGCCTAGCTGTTCTGATGATTTTTCCTGCGAGCAGCTAGGTGACAAATCTTGTCGCTCTGTCTTCAATTTCTTCCGTGGGAAAAACTCTTTTCCCTTTCACCAACGCCTGAGTTTTCTTCATCTTTTCGACTGCCTCTTTTTCCTTATTCTTCCCCTGGAAGAATAGCTTGGGATCCTTGCCACACTTGATTAACCCCGTAATGCGGTGGATCAAATCAATTTTTATATCGACATTTCTGTCAAGCCATAGATATCCCTGGTGGATTTGCACCATTAGCGTGCGAACCATCACATTCACTTCTGGTGATTTATCAAAATGTGGCAACCTTAACAAGTTCAATAGCTTTGATTGAACGACGGGTGTCAGCTAGCTTTCGGAAACCAAGTTAAAAGTTCCCTTGGCATTCATTTTACAGCACATATACTGGTCAGGATGAAACTGTGGGTACGTAGGTGCGTGGGGCTCTTCCTTTTGCACGCCTAGGAGGTCAAAATCTTCCCACTTACAGTCTGCAATCTTTCCGAGTAGGTTCTTGGAAACCTCTACATGTTTTGAAATCGGAAACAATGGGATTTCATATCTAGCACTCTTGGGAAATTTAAAGACTGGGGCATCCAACACCCGTGGTGATATATATTTTGGTGTCAGCTTCAATGGTTCCTTCTAAAAGACCGGCGTTCTTTGCGCCGTCTGGCCCGTCTTTAGAATCTTGCTTCGTGGTGCAGTTACGTCCTTCCCTTTATCTTTTCCTTTGTCCTGCATGATTGGAGTATGGCGAGGTGATCTTCTGGATGCTTGGCCGGGTTCGAGTACAACCTTCTTGGCAGGGGTTTTCATTAACTCTGCAATCCCCCCATGCTAGAAGAATCGGATTGCCTCTTGAAGTGTAAGTTCTTCGTATCTATTTGGTGATTTGGACATTCACTGGCGAGAGTAGGCAACTGAATCTGAGACATGGCTAAGGATTGCTAACATTTGCTAACATAGGGGCGAACGCATGAAAATTCTAAGTTTTTGGTAACGCCCGCGAGTCCTTATGCGGTGTTATTTATAGGCGCAGCTGAGTCCCCCCCGCACCTTCCAACGGCTAGATGAGAATTTAATGTGGTGTCCGTTGGCCAATTTGAATGAATCCTTCGGTCCCTTCTGTCGTCAGTGTGTTCAAAATGACTATCTTTTCATTAAATGCTGAAGCGAGTGCTTGGAACGGTCACCTAATGGCTATTTTTTTTCAATGGCAATGTAACGGTTATTTTTCTGAGTGCTGCGCCGAGCTGCATGGCAAGCCATCTGCGATCCTGCGCAGTGACTTCGCAGTGCCACAATTTTTCAACTGCATGGTTTCCTTTTTCTTTTCTTACTTCTCTTTTTTTTTTCTCTCCTCCTCGCAGCTTCAGCAGTGATGCACGATACACACATTGTTCTATTTATCATACATGTACAGACTCCTTTATATTTCCAGTGTCCAATTTCAACTGTACCTCACACTTGGAAGTCTCTTCCTTCGCTTATCATTCAGGATTCTGCGAAGCAGGGATATCATGATACAACTTTAACCTGCTTCCATTTATCAAAGTTGGTAGGATATTGCCAGCTAAATTGGCTAACTGGACTGCACTAGTGTTAGTGACATGTATCACAGTATATGGACCAAGCCAATGCATCTTAAATTTACCAGGAAACTTCATGAATTTGCTATCATATAGGAGGACTAGGTCACCTAACTGAAAGCACTTGTTCTTTATATGGCGATCATGCCAAGCTTTCTCGCGGTATTTCTGAGCTTGTTGGTGGAAGCTGGCAATGAAGCGATCTTCCTCCAACCCAACAAGGTGTATCAAACTTTCTTCTCATGCTGCGCGGTCTGCCAACCCTGTGAATGCATCGATCCTTAAACTGGGGACAATATATTCCATTGGCATTATAGCTTCCTGCCCATAATCCAACTAAAAAGGTGTATGTCCTGTCAATTTCTTGCATGTAGTCCTGTATGCCCATAAAACATAAGAGACACACAGATCCCAATCATCTCTATTTACATTGCAGACCTTAGTCAGTGTGTTCTCCAATATTTTATTGAAATCCTCAACAGTGCCATTCTCCTGTGGATGATATGGAGTACTGCACTGATGACGAATGTGGAATTCCTTTGTAAGTTCCTTAATGGTCTTGTTCAAAAATTGAGTACCTTGATCACTCATCAAAATATTCGGACATCCAAATCTTGACAATATTTCTTCAAAAATGAACTACGCAGCAGTACCGGCGCTACAGTCCTTTACTGGCTTTGCTTCTACCCATCTAGTGAGTTAATCTGTAGCAGTAATAATATACCTTGCACTAGTTCTTTTCCATGGTGAGTTTATAGGACCCACAAAATCAATTGCCCATTTCTCAAACGCCTGCAAGGTCAACTATGGGTTTAATGGCATCTTATCTCTTCGTGAAGGTTTGTCTGTCCTTTGACAGACATCACAGTTCCTGCAGTGTTCTTTGGAATATTTGTAGATCGTGGGCCACCATAGCCCTGCATGCAATATCTTCTACGTCGTAGCCCTTCCTGCATAGTGACCTCCCGTGATCCTTGAATGCGCATCTGCTAAAATAAATGGTTTCTCATGATCTAGTACACATCTGCGCAGGACTTCATTCGGTCCGAGTTTGTATAACTGACCTGCAATTATAGTGAAGTCTGCGGCGCGCACCACTAGATGCTTCTTCTGCTGGATAGATAATTCTTGTGGTGCCAGCCCTGTGTTAAAAAATTAATTATGTCCTTATAATAATCATCGGCAACCTGTATAGCGAAAGCTACGCATCAGGCAGGCTGTCTTCAATGTTCGTCGATTCTTCCCCTGACTCAATCCTTGACAGATGATCAGGTCCCAAGTTCAGTTTACCTGGCTTAACAATAATCTCAAAGTCATATTCCTGGAACAGCAGTATCCATATGCATATGCGTGCCCCTAACACTGGCTTATTGACCAAGTATTTCAACGCAGAATGGTCAGTGAACATAAGGAAGTGCGCACCAAGCAAGTAATGACTGAATTTCTATAGGGCATATACCATCGCAAGGCCTTCCCTCTCGGTAGTAGTATAGTTCTTCTCTACTGTTGAGAGCTTCCTGCTCGAGAATGCAATAGGGTGGTCAATACCTCCTTCCCCTGGCTGAGCTAATACAATTCCCAAGGCAATGCATGATGCGTCAACATGGACGTGAAATGGCTTTGTCCAATTTGGAAATACTAGAATTGGCGCAGTCACCATCTTTTCTTTTAGTGTATCAAAACCTTGTTCGCATTCAGCGTTCCAAATGAAAGGTGCGTCTTTCTTTAGCAGCTTTTCCATTGCGGCGGTTATCTGCGCGTAACCCTTTATAAATTTCCTGTAGTATCCAGTATGGCCTAAGGTAGAGTGCAACATCTTAACTGAATTTGGTGTTGGCAGGTTCACAATAATGGCAATCTTCGCAGGGTCCACCATCAGTCCTTGCTTACAAACAATGTGTCCAAGTAGAATCCCATAAGGAACACAAAAAATACACTTCTTTAGATTCAAAGAGATCTAATGCTGTCAGCACTTCTCAAGCATCATTATGAGGTTCGCACAATTGTTCTTCAATAGACCAAACACAGTCCAATCATCAAAATAGTCTTCGAGAAACTTATGCATAAACTCTTTGAATGTTGCGATGACCACTCTGGAGAATATGGAAGGTGCGTTCTTCAGGCCAAAAGGCATTACTGTGTACTGGAACGACCCCCATTCTGTAGCAAAAGTCGTCTTATTCCTATCTGCGGGTTCAATCCTTATCTGATGATACCCCGAAAACCCGTCAGTAAAAGAATAGGCCTCATTCCCTCCAACATTATCAAGCACTTCGTTCATGAATGGAGTAGGGAATGGGCCGTGCATGGAAGCATCATTCAATTTTCTGAGATCCACACAAATCCTGATCTCACCCTTCGCTTTCTTATCTTGAACGACCATGGGAATAATCCACTCTGATTCCTTGACAGGTTCAATGATTCCCGCTTCAAGCATCTTATCTAGCTCTGCGCATACTCTTTCCTTGTAGCGCGGGTTTAGTTTGTATGGTCTCTGCTTTACAGGATTTGCACCTGGCTTCAAAGGTATTTTCATGACTCCTAGGTCTCCCAGAATTCCTTTAATTTTTGTAAATTTTGTTGGAAATAGCTCCTGATACTCATGCAAGGTGTCTGCGATCTCTGCAACAGTCTGATCGTCCCAATAATATCCGATTGCTGCGAACTTAGGTTCTTCCTTTGTGCCAATATTCACCTTCTGTGTCTTTACTAGTCCACTAATATCTGGGATTTCTAACGGAGGTCCTTCTACATCGCGCGCACCCTCCGATTCCGATATGTTTATGTTGCGCGGATCGTCGTCATCGTCTTCATTTCTATCATCAATGTATTCAGCTAGGTTGTAACACTCGATAAGGTGTTCTTCATGTTCCTTCCATTCTGACTGTAGGTGCGCAGGAACGTGATCTGCCCCGAAGAACTCCTCCAATGTCATATTTTTGTGAGGACAGTCTTCCCTGAATATGCGTTGCTTAATTATCTGCAATGCCTCATGGATTAGCGGATTCTCGTCCTCAAAGCTAAAGTCCTTCTGGAAGTTGGCAGTCACCATTTCCCAATTAGTGGTTTCTTTGCACAACTCCAGGTCTAGGTACCATTTCTTTGGAATGTCATCATCCAGCGTATGCACAAAGAGATGCACCCATTTTGTGTGTGGCCTTTCCGCCCATGCTTGTGAATAGACTTCAATGTGTTGACTAGGGTCTGTCTGTCCATTAAAATTTTCAAAGGGTAAGGTAACCTTTTCAGCAAATCAGATATGCATCTTAATTCTGCATTGATCCCAAGTGGTCAATGTCTGCTTGTGCGCATTCCACCATCTGGCAGGTGTGTCGTGTAGTGCCATATCCAAGGCTGGTAATCTGTGCTCATCTGCAATAGTTGCAGTGTATTCTTGGATGAAACTATAAACATTAGTAGAGCCATCATATGTGGGAATAGTACTTACCTCCTTCTCGATCCAGTACAGTGATTTTGTAACTTGCGCGCACCTTCTTGCTGATACTTCATGCATCCGGATTTGCCAATTTTCCAGCCTTGCATCCGAATTAGAGACGCAGGAGCTGTCACATCTCCAACTGAGTGTGCCATCTGCGGTAGGATTGATGTAATCTTCCTAGTTCGCTGTGAGATGGTATAGTTTGTCCAAGTCTTGAGCCTTGGATTTTTCCTGAATTGGCTCACTGTATCTGTCACCATCTGCAGGATCCAATGGTGCGATGAACCTAAGATGCTTTCCTTCAAATATCATCTTCTTTGTTTTTAAGTTGATAATAGCCAAGTTATCAATAGACCAGTCAATTCCTAGCAGTGCAGGAAAAGGATGGCTATCATCCACAATCTCGACAACTTCAAAGTCTGCATGACTTTGGACTCCATCAATGTCAACTATCACGTCAGATAACTGGCCAAAAGGTATGACTTTCTCTTGGTTAGCCATTATCAACTGGATAGGTGACCATGACAACTTTGGTTGACCCATCTGCTGCCATGTCTGCTTAGTTAAGACATTTACTTCAGATCCCAGATCAAGGATGACTTCATCCATTTCAAAATATCCTATTTGCGCGGTAAGTCTCATTTCTCGGCTCGTTCTTTTATGCTTCCTTATGTGATGTACTGTGCTATCAGAAGCCTCTGTTCCGGTCTGCAGCTCATACTGGTCTATGAGCTTCTGCAGATCCACTATGGCATTTTCACTTTTTAGTAACTTCATGTAGCTTCGCAGGAACAGCGCAATGGAGGTGCTGACATCCGTCGCAGTGCTTGTTTTGTCATAGGCCATTGGCATGTCTTCAACATGCAGTGCTTGACTGTGCAACATGATCCTCTATGTTTCTGTTGCTGGCTCTCTGAAGGTATCCCGCGTGTCGATAAAGACTTCCTTGTTCTTTCATAGGTCGAGAGCAGGTATTTTTCCCGGAGATTTCCTTATCCATACTGTCTCAAGAGGAGACTACTTTGTGTGAGCCTCCCCTGACGTGGAAGCTTCTACTCCCCTATCACGGCCTGTCTGAGCACCACTGCGCATGACCACATTGATGCTCGGGTCTACTGGTCTTTTCTCTAATGCGATCCACTGAATGTTCATGTTTTGCGCATCCGTCCATCTTCTTTACTGCATTTCCACCTCTAGCACTGGGAAATCTTCAATAACATGCTCAAATTATTTACAGTAATTGTACGTAGTGCATGGGTTAACACAATCTCTAGATACGTGACCCAGCTGGCCACAATTATAACAAATGACCTAGCTGCGGCCTCTCCCCTATGCCGGGCCAGAATTTCTTCCTCTGCCGCAGTATCCAACACCACAACCTTTGTATCCTCCTTGGTCATATTGTGCATTCTCTTGTTCCGGCTGGTTATCTTCTTGTACGCGGTACAAGCCAAAGCCTCTCATTGAGTCCATATCCCGTTTTCTCTCATTCATTAGCTCATATGCGCAACAGTTGGATTCATCATGTCCAAATGATTTACAGAAATTGCAGTATAAATTTTTAGGTGTTTTCACATATTTATGTATAAGATAGCAGTCTTCAGGTTAGTGTCCTGTAGTTCTACAAATTTCACACCATGGGGCCTAATTCTGATTTAGTGGGTTGGGCGCACCACTATTAAGATAGTCTTGGAATAACGGGCAATGCTCTCGGTCATGGACTTCTCCTTTACAACCTGTACACCAGACCTCATGTCTAGGTTCATACCTTTTTTCTTTGCCATTCTTCATGCTTTGCAGCTCTAGTGTCAAGGTGGTCAGTTGGTTCTGGATCTGAGACATTCCAGAACTAGTCTCACCAATCGGCGAAGCCTCTAGCTTCATTGCAATCTACAAGGCCTCTGCTTGCGACATAACCTTCTGCTGCATCAATGGTAATCTAATATGGGGCAACAATGCAGCAATGAACCATTCCTTATGCTATTCCGGGGCTATAACAAAGCTTACTTGGTCTAATAGGGTCTTGAACTTCTGATCAAACTCCCAAACTGTTTCAGTCGGTTTCTGCTTTATTTCTTTCAACTCGGTTATACACTGAGATTCAGATTTAGGTTTCTTAAACTCGGCCATAAGCGCAGCTTTAATTTCTACGAGGGTTCTCGGCTGTGTGTTAGAGTACTTCATGAACCAATGTAAAGCTCTGTCCCTGAAAGTGGTGATGAGCTGTGCTCTCTTCACTGCATCATCCTGGATTTGTATTACACTCCATATGGCTTCAAAAAGAAACCAATGTTGATAAGGGTCTTCTAGGCCAGTTCCTTTGAATATCAGTAGCTTCATATCTATGTTTTCCATTGTTATATTAGGTGGTGGGGCGCCCGAATTAGTGTGTGGCTGTTGTAAAGGGCTCTGTGCAGTGAATACAAATTGGCTTACCGGGATAGATGTATTGGGCTGAGTATTCTGCAAGGTGGGCTGCGTAGTGGGTGGGTTTTGAGATAAAGGTGGTGCGGTCTCTGCAGCCGGTGGGTTGTCAGGTGTAAATGGTGGTGCGGCTTCGTTGTCAAGGTTACAAGGAATCTTAGTGTCAATATGGAGTCCAGGGACTCCAAGATTCTTATTAAATTTATCTCTTACCACTTCTAAGATTATGCGTATCTTCGTCAGAATCACTATATATACTGTTTACCATGACAAACTTAAGAATATTACTGCATTCTTAAAACACCTTTCTCAGCTAACAACATCTTAATGTATAGACTGAGACTGTTCAACAACTTACCTTGGAATCCTCCGAAAAAATATGCTTCTGCTTGGCTGTAGGATTTGAGTGTGTCTACAGCAAATTCTATTACGAAGCCTTCTAGCATAGGATCGACCCAAAAATCAACTGTGCATGTCAACGGGATGTCTATTGCTTTGAGCTGCATTGTGAGCTCAGGAGTCCACTCTGTAGGAACTCCTCCTTGAAAACAAGTTTTCTTTTCTGTGAGCCGCGAGATCCACGCGTGCAGCTCGTTTGGAAATGATGCCCAGAAAATCTCGTGAATATCTTCCCACAAATATCTATCCGACCATTGTGTGTCAGATAGACGCGGATGTCTATTCTATTGCCTTGCAAAGTCTCTTCTGGTCTTCTCCCACCAAGCTTGTATTTCTATCTTTTCAGGATGCCAGTTGTCAGAGCCTTCCGGGAATTGGTATTCTTCATCACTCATCACAATTGCAACTCATCACGGATTCTAGTGCAGCAACGGAACCATTTGTTGGCTATAATTGACCCAGAGGTTTTCTATAAGACCCAGGTTCTTCACGGTTTCCCTTTGACCAACAAAACCTCTTCGCACCGGCCCTTGCGGAAACAACCTGCGAGTCGGTTGAGGTCTCACCCGAGGTGTATCTATGGGGTACTGCGGAATCAGGTTTCCACAGTAAGTGATAAGTTGCTTGGACAGAAGTACTGCGCAACACTACAGGGGGTACGTGCTATGAGGTGAGACTACGCAATGATGGGAAATGCTACGGTCTGCACCACTATGTTCTTCTACCGCAGGACTTCTCCTGAAGCTGCGAACAATGCAAATTTATTCTATTCTTGGATTATCTTGGAAACACTTAAGGCACTGAACTGAATATCACACATCCACTCATTCGGGCACTTAATTGACTATTCTTCTAATATTCATTCGTTAAGTTAGGGTGATGTGATTTGAACATATATGACTATACAATCCAAATGTTAAGCATTCTTTTACTGTGTATAGAAAAGTGTTTAACTAAATGACTGATTCACTGTCTTCCAACACAACACTAAATGTTCATCACTCATCTTTTCATACAGAACTTAACATATCATCTCCATACTTCTTCTGAAGGCAAATGCATATCAAAGTTCTCTCATAACAACATGCAAGGAAACATCTAGATGTTCATTTACAGGAAACACAAATAATCATCTACTCATAAAACACAATCACACAACACGAGATTTAATGTGGTTCACTCCCTTGAGTGGGAAGCTACGTCCCCAAGAATGGTTGGTAATATATTTCTTTAAAAGGGATGGGGACAACCGTTCTTAGTCTGCACACTCAGCTGCAGACTCTCCCTCCTCTCAGATAGGTCTCTGCGCACACAGCTGCAGAGCCTTTACAATCTTCTTAGCTCAAAAGAGATTTTACAATATAATATCCAGAACCCAAAAATGTAACAACAAAGAGTAATAGCTCTGAACTTAGACCCTCTAACTTCTAACTCCATCCCATACAAAATTATCTTCTTAAATAGATCATGCCCGAAGGTCATGTCTTTACAATGCCGAAGATCTAACCCAAAAACCCTTAGGTTTTACAAAACTATGCCGGTTTCGCTAAACCGGCTTGCTGGCATCTGGTAGCATCTGCTTCATCATGGCGGTTCTCCACATCTTCACTCTATCGCTATCGGCCTTCTTGTCGCACGCGTTCCAACAGGTCGCTTTCTCTGAACCGTTCATCTCTAACGGTTTCGTCGACTAGGCGTGCAAAGCCATCGCTTTCCTTGAGCTGTCCTTTCCTTAACAAACTCGTGCATTGTCCGCCTTCTTGATTTGCTCGTGCCCACCGCTCGACACTCTTGGAGCATCTTTCCAAAATTAGACCACTATTGGTCCATCCGATCCCTGCACCTGATCCTTGTCCAACACTCCGCTTTGCTGGCTCCACGTGGCTTGACTGTTTCGCAACATTGCTTCCTCGTAGTGCTGGTCTTCGCGGTGCTTCCAAAATTTGGATGCTACGCACAACTTCGCAGCACCCTCAACACTTAGACAAAATTACATCTTTTCCTGAGTTGCACCCAGCTCAGCTTTTCCTGCTTATAAAAAATGTTACCAAAACTTTGTCCCAACTTGGGCCCAACACTTGGATAGTGCACACACCAAGAAATTTGTATCATGTGCAGGTACAAAGGCATATTATGCACATGTATGAGGATTATCCTTGCACAGGAATTAGGGATTCTAATGACAGACTCATAGAGGTAGATTGTCAAGCCATTTATACGCAATTATGGGGAGATTTAATAGTCACAAGGAGGTTTGGAATACATGCAAAGGTGGTGAGGAAGGTAGCTCACCATGGAAAAAAACTCAAATGGTGGATTCATGCAGGTAGAGATCCCATGTAGGTAGAGAATTCAGGTATAAGGATTCAGTGGGACATTTGCAAAGAGAGTGCAGAGGGAGAGAGAGCCCATGTTCAAGATAATCCAATGCACCGGAAATGAATCATGCCAAATAAAAAATGCTCTCACAATGGAAGGTCTGAGGAGGACAAAAATATGGCAAGGATACAAAGAATATGCCAGGCTAGGGAGGACAAAATTGGAGTTATGGTAGAGACTATAATCTAATACCACTGTGAATCTAGGATAATAAAATTTTCCTCTACCTTCTCCTTGGAGTGCCATTTATCCTTGCCGAGAAGTTATCCTTTCAACCGAACCTACCAGAGTTCATATTGTCCTCATTTTGTTGTTTTGGATTTCTTCTACAAAATTGTATCTTCTACTAACTCTACATGAATTTTTGGTGCTAAGTCCTCTTCAGAAGATAAGAGTTGCTCATGTTCTTGATCCAACATGGACGGTTCAATGAGTGTCATATTTTCCACATTCACTACTGTGTAAATGCACATTTATGGGGGTAGACTGAGTTTGTAGGCATTATCCCTTACCTTCTCAAACAATTTAAAAGGACCATATTATAGTGCCTTGATCTTGTTATCAGGAACTTGTAGTCTTTCCTTATTCAAGTGCAACCAAACTCTATCTCCCACCTTGAATGTTTTCTCAACCCTATGTTGGTCATGTCCGGCCTTGTAATTTTCCCATGACCTATTCAATGTATAATGTACTTGAAAATGTATTTTCCTAATTTTATTAATGAATTTTTTGTTAATTTTTGACAATTAATTCAACATGCTCTAGGATCTTATCTGAGAGAATAACATGTACAACATATCAATCACAAGAATCAATCACAAGAGACAATAGACACACCGAGTTTCCTTGGGGAAAACCATAAAGGTGAAAAACCCCAATAACTTCCCCAGAGATAGATAGAGCAATGATACAAAACCCAAGCATAAGAGATAGTCTCCTAGCAGCAGCTTCTCCTCCTCCACTAGTGCGCCACTCTCCAATGAGTGTATAAGTGAGAAAGTGAAAGATCAAATAGAGTGCCTCCCGCACTCTATTTATACTTGACCTGACTTGCCTAATAACCTTTAATAGGTCAGCCTCAACTTAACCACTTAACATAATGCTGACAGGGCCGACCCACAATAGGGTGGTCTAATAACCCTTTAACCCACATGACTTATACAGGGCCGACCCCATCAAGGTGGTCCAATAACCCATCAAGTATAAGTTACGACACTTCCGTATAGAGTAATAATAACATCTCTATAGGAATACAATATACATATGTGAAATACATTCCGGAGTTACAAATACATCAACACTCCCTCTTAACTAGGAAGGTATTTCTTGACATAGTTCTGCTAGCACAAGTCTTCTTCTCTGGATCATCATCACTATATCATCGTCATCGAATCATCGTCATCGTCACTTCTGCTGCTATCTCAATCAATCTCAAATCTACTTGTCATAGGAAGTTCTAAAGAGCCATCCCTTTTTCATGCTGGATGTAGGCCCACTACTTGTAGGTCTTCATCACCACTAGCAATACTGTGGAGTCCTCAGGACTTATTACATGAGTCAACAAAACCTCGAAAGAGCATCCCAGGATTGATTACAAGCACACAACTCAACCTATCGTATCTCCCAGGACCTTTTACATGCCACTGCACAACCTGTCCATGGCCACAGAGTATCATCCTGATACTCATGATCATATTGATCATCTTATCTCATCGTCCACGAAGCACAGCCCAGATTCACATCACACAACACTTACATTCATCGGCATGGGAAGAGACACTTCAACCATCCGTGAAAGGCTCAACACTTCTATATACACACTTCAACCATGCAAGAATGGCATTGCACTTATATCCATAGCCATGGGAAGACACACTTCAAACATGCTAGGAATGGCACAATACTTATATCACAGCCATGAGAAGACACACTTCAACCATGCTCGAATGGCACCAGCCCTTACATCTGCACCATGGGAGAACACATCTACCACCATGTGAGGATGGCTCCAGCCCTTACATCTGCACCATGGGAGAACACATCTACCACCATGTGAGAATGGCTCCGCACTTACATCAATGCACATGGGAGAACACATATACCACCATGTCGGAAAGGCTCTGCACTTACATCAACGAACATGGGAGAACACATCTACCGCCATGTCGGAAAGGATCTGCACCTACAACAATGCACATGGGAGAACACATCTACCACCATGTTGGAAGACTCTGCACTTACATCAATACACATGGGAGAACACATCTACCACAATGTCGGAAAGGCTCTGCACTTACATCAACGCACATGGGAGAACACATCTACCACCATGTCGGAAAGGCTCTGTGCATCTGTGTCTTCAGACTCATCACACATGATCCACCTGATCATGTCAAAGAATCCTCCTGATGCATGCCATCATAGCATGATCATCCTAATCATCAATGCATCCACCTAACATATCATTTGGAGCAACATCCTGAAGCTCATCATCCATGATCATCCTGATCATACAATGAATCCACCTGATGCATACCAAGTATCTACCTGATACATATCATCATACATGATCTACCTGATCATACAATGTATCC
This sequence comes from Larix kaempferi, assembly GCA_027924585.1. Taxonomy (NCBI): domain Eukaryota; kingdom Viridiplantae; phylum Streptophyta; class Pinopsida; order Pinales; family Pinaceae; genus Larix; species Larix kaempferi. The sequence continues at coordinate 4,121,965 of BSBM01000456.1, forward strand.
ACCTGATACATACACAAATACATGATCCACCTGATCATACAATGTATCCACCTGATACATATACAAATACATGATCCACCTGATCATATCAAGCATCCAACATGATGCATATACAAATGCATGATCCAACTGATCATATCAAGCATCCAACATGATGCATATACAAATACATGATCCAACTGATCATATCAAGCATACAACATGATGCATATACAAATACATGATCCAATTGATCATATCAAGAATCCAACATGATGCATATACAAAGCAGTAACTGGAGCACCATCCTGATGCTCATCATTCAGTGCTTACATCCACAGCCATGGGAAGGATCCTCCTCTCACCATGCTTGGAATGACTCCTACAAATGTGTTCATCACTTCTTCCTTGAAGTATCTTCAATCTGAAGAACACCAAGCCTCTCTCGGAAGTATTCAAACTTCACTCTGGATATTGGTTTTGTCAACACATCTGTAATCTGCTCATCCGTCGCAACATACAAGATTTTCATTGCTCCTCTCTGCACCATATCCCTAAGATAGTGATATTTGATCTAAATGTACTTCGACCTGTCGTGGAACATCAGATTCTCAGACAGCTTCACACAACTCTGGTTGTGACAAAAGATACCAGTAGCCTCCAATGAGAGATCAAATAACTCAGACAGTAGCTTTCGAATCCACACTGCCTTACAACTAGCCGAACAAGCTGCAACATACTCTGCTTCGACTGTACTCAGTGCTACGCAGGATTGCTTCCTACTAAACCAAGAGATCACACCTGATCCCATATTGAAACAACACCCAGAAGTGCTCTTCCTATCTGCAACACTGCCTGCCCAATCTGAATCAACATAACCTTGCAGGTTAAACTTTTGATTCACATCATACTTGAGCCCATAATCAATCGTACCCTTTAGGTACCTCAAAATATTCTTTATAGAAACCATGTGAACACTTCTCGGATTCGTCAGGAACTGGCTCAATGTGTTCACCGCAAAGAAAATATCTGGTCTCGTATTCGTCAGGTACATCAAGGACCCAATCATCTGATGATACATAGTGACATCAATCGGCTCAGATGAAGCATCACACAGAAGCTTCAGGTTCGATGCCATAGGTGTGGCCATGGCCTTGCATTCCATCATCCCAAACCTCTTCAGGATCTCTACTGCATACTTCCCTTGTCCAAGGAAGATCCCATCTGCCCTCTGCCACACCTCCATGCCTAGAAAATAGTGCATCATCCCCAAGTCCCTCATCTCGAACTTGGAAGCAAGCTTCCTCTTCATGTTTCCAATCAATCTATCCACATACAAAAGTAGTATCACTATATTGCCTTCCTCAACCTTGTAGTAAAGTTTGGAATCCGCTTTACTCTTGGTAAAGCCCAAAATGGATAGAAAGTTGTCTATCCTACCATACCAAGTCCTAGGAGCTTGCTTCAATCCATACAAGGCTTTCTTCAATTTGCACACATATGACTTTCTGTCATGTGACTTAAAACCAAGTGGCTACTCCACATGCACTTCTTCTTGACTACACCATTCAAGAAGGCTGTCTTGACATCCATCTGGTGTATCTTCCATTTCATCACTTGCTTTATATTCCTCCATGCTGCCATCTACAGCATGCTTGATCTTATAAATCCACTTGGAAGTCACAACAGACTTCCCTTTAGGTCTTGGGACCAAATCCCAAAAATCATTCTTCATGATCGACTGGTACTCTTCGATCATTACTTCATCCCGGATCTTGGGAACTTCAGATTCTTCAATAGATAGCTTTGTTGTTGGAGTAAATGTTGTAGTCCTTCTTTTGTAGGTGATGGTATACGATCTTTCCTACAAGACAAGTTAAATTGCATGATTAGAAACATCTCATAGTTTTCAGAACAAATTCTTACACATAAAGAAATATGTCATACAACCATGCAATTAATTTAGCCAATGCTTCAATACAACATTTATCCATATCCTGTAACTTTCTAGATGCCTTCCAATCTCTACCAGAACATTGTTAAGAGTGTGCACAACTCCCAACATGTCAGCAAAGAGGTTTCATTCTAGATAAGTAGAAATGGAATGTTGAATAGTGCCATAGGCCACTTACCCATTACATGCATATTAGTAGTATACTATTCATTAATGCAATTATTCTAATATGCATAATACACAACCTAAGTCTAGGAACATAAGCATATACATCATTGAACAATACTATTTAAACAATAAGAAATGATAATTCAAATACTTATCTTTGTTTGTTTGTTGGGTGGACTCCCTCTCAATATTTGCTTCCTTGCAGGAACTACTGGAGTGTGCTCCCTCTTGATCTTTGCTTCCTTGCAGGAACTACTGGAGTGTGCTCCCTATTGATTTTTGCTTCCTAGATTGCCTGTCCTTGAACTTATATCCATCCTCGATCACTATGCATGCTTACTAGTATCATCATTGTGTTATCCTCGAGATCTCATACATAATCATACATTCATTAGAATAATCTTAATAATATCAAAACACAATAATCTTAAGCATGTATAGTCATGATCATTTCAAACACAGATAATAAGCATTAGTATTCAAGGTTTATATAGGACTTTTCTGGTTAGTCATATCATTAATCAAAGTAAGGAACATAATATGCATAAACCCTAGATTACTCAAACTTGTAACTTCATGAGTAATCATTATCAATCATACAAAAGTATAAGATCCTTACATAGGGTAGGATTCTAACTTGATATAGGAAAAACATACCTGGTCATCATATTTGCTAGTTATGTCTAGCAATGTTTTTCTTGTTCTCTTCAATGACATGCATAACTCATAAGTTAACCATTGTAGAACCAAATTATACATACCTCTATGTGATCCATGACTATGGATGAGTCTTTGTCTTTATGTCATCATGGTCTTGATCTAGTACTTGATTTGTACCTTCATGTTAGCGGATAACATTCTCCTCATACAACACCACAGTGCATTAGTACAATCATAATACACTCATAAGTGTCATAACCCTAATCAATGAATGTCTTCTATCATGCATTCATACTTTTACTAGGGTGATAAGACAAGTCTAAAATTAAACAAGATTGTTACTAAACTTAATAACATTAAGAAAATCATATTATAAAATTAATCATGAATAGATTTCAAAACATACCTGTAAGTCATACCTATCAGATTGCTTGTAGTAGTTGTTGTTGTTGTTCTTAGGACAATCTGAGGAAAAAACATCTTAGATCTTCTTATCTCTATGATGATGGTGGTGTGAAGATCTATTGTTATGAGATGGCTCCTTCTTACTCTTCTAGGTATGTGTTGTGAGAGCTTGATCTTCATTTTTCTTCTTGGGCCACAAGCCTAGCTTCTTCTTATGAACATTCCTCCCACAGTCTACTGAAAGAGATCAATTTCTTTCTTGCACAGATTCCTTGGGTGAAGGAGTCCCATGACCTGGGTAGGCCATTCAATGTGGTCATAACAATTTCACCATTCTCCACTACTTCATCCATATATTTAAAGTTGTTCCTTGATTTGAGAGACCTTGGAGAAGTAAGATTGTATGGTCTCTCCATTCTAAAGCTTTACCCCTTTCAATTGGTTCCGTAGAGTCATCTTCTGATTTTTGTTCTTCCCTTCAAATAGCTTGGTCAAGGAATCAAACATCTCCTTAGGTGTCTTCAGAGATGAAAGATGTGGTATGAGATGGTATTTGATAGAATCAACAATTATCCTCTTAGCCTTGACCAAGTTCCTCTTGTGTAAGGCCTTAGTATCTTCTCCCTCTGGGACAAGAACCCCTTCACTTATGTATAAGGTGTCCAACTCACTATCTTCTAGAGTTAACCAAATCCTATACTTCCATGCTTAGAAGTTATCATCCCCTTCAAGATTATCCCCAAGCTTGGTGTGGTGAGACATATTAAAGAGTACTTCAAATGGAAATAGAAAAGATTTAAGTCTTACCACTTGATTTGCAGAAATCTGGATCTGAAGCTGGATTAGGGTTTGTCAGAGAAACCCTAAAAATTCAAACATTGAATTTCAAACTTCTGAAAGGATAGAAAGATGCACCTTGATGAGATGATAAAGCTGGTATACTCAGAATTTGAAAATTGCAAAGTTTCATCGCTCAAATTTGCTTATCAAAATTTTGGATTCACTAGGGAGGACCCTGAATTAGGGTTTGATTTTCCCGGAGCTTCATCCATCCCAAAAGTTTGATCTTGGTCTCTAAAATTCGATTTTTCAGAGGAGCTTCCAGCCATGGTCTCAGAATTTAGAAATCCCAAATTTTTCCGAAACCCTAATTTTCGGCTTCACTAGAGAGGACCCCAAACTAGGGTTTGATTTTCCCAGAGCTTCACCCAACCAAAAAGTTCGATCCAAAGCTCTATACTTCGATTTTTTTGAGGAGCATCCAGCCATGGTCTCAGATTTTAGAAATTCCACTTTTTGTGGAAACTCTAATTTTTAGGGCAAAAACTGAAAGTGCTTAGAATTGAATTCTGATTGGACAGAAAGATGCACCTTGCTGAGGAGAGTCAATCTAGCCTCCTGCATTTCAAGATCTGTGGAGAGAAACCCAAAAAACAAGACGCCCTAGCTTCCGCAACTGCATAGTGTCTTCTTCTCAGGTTAGCTCTGATACCATGTTAATTTTTCTCAGGTTAGCTCTGATACCATGTTAATTTTTGAGCATTAATTCGACATGCTCTAGGATCTTATCTGAGAGAATAACATGTACAACATATCAATCACAAGAAGAAATCAAAAGAGACAATAGACACATAGAGTTTCCTTGGGGAAAACCATAAAGGTGAAAAACCCCAATAACTTCCTCAGAGATAGATAGAGCAATGATACAAAACCCAAGCATAAGAGATAGTCTCATAGTAGTAGCTTCGCCTCCTCCACTAGTGTGCCAATCTCCAATGAGTGTATACGTGAGAAAGTGAAACATCAAATAGAGTGCCTCCCGCACTCTATTTATACTTGACTTGACTTGCCTAATAACATTTAATAGGTCAGTCGCAACTTAACCACTTAACATAATGATGACAGGGCCGACCCACAATAGGGTGGTCTAATAACCCTTTAACCCACATGACTTATACAGGGCCAACCCATCAAGGTGGTCTAATAACCCATCAAGTATAAGTTACGATGCTTACAATATAAATGATGACACTTCTGTATAGAGGAATAATAATATCTCTATAGGAATACAATATACATATGTGAAATACATTCCGAAGTTACAAATACATCAACATTTTTAGCTCTTAATGCTTCACCCATGGTGTCTTCCCTCACTCCCTCTTGCTTTCCATATACAACATCTAGAGTTGAAGGTGACATATATACACAACAAGTTTCAAAAGGGGACTTACTAATGGAGGAGTGGAATACAATGTTATATGAGTGCTAAATGTATTTCAAATTCTCATCCTAGGTCTTTGGATGATTTTGATTATAAATCCTCAAAATTTGAACCAATTATGTCATGTTCACCACTTATGTTGTTTACCCATATGTCCGTGGATAAAAAGTTGTTGAACTCTTCAACTTAGTGTCCATCTTCTCCCAAAGTGTAGTTCAAAATGAACTGAGAAATCTTGTATCTCTATATGATATGACGATTCTTGGTATCCCAAAGTGCACCTAAATCTTTTCAAAGAACAAGTTTGTTGCTTCTTGTCCTTTGATGGTATTTGTACACACCATGAGAATGCACATCTTTCTAAACTTGTCAACTACCACAAATACCTAGTCATGTCCTTTATTGGTTGTTGGCAGAACACCCACAAAATCCATGGAGTTTCTCTTCCATGGTCTATTAGGTACATGTAAGGGATGGTATAGACCTTGATTCCTATTGTTGGGCTTGATTGTACAGCAAAGTATGCATCCTCTAATAAAAAAAGCTAGATCTTCTTGCATTCTAGGCCGATAAACATACCTTTGTAGGTTGGAAACTATCTTCTCAACACCAAAATTCCCCATAACATTGGAGGTGTGAACATCTCTAATAAGTTGCAATATATCAACTTTAGGAACATATATCTTGTCCATGTTGTAGAGTAACCCATACCGGAGATGTTAGTCAGCCTTATTGTCACCTTCTTCTACATGGAATTGGCCTTGTAGTTGCTGAAATACCTCCTTGATATCCCCATATTCCATTTATTCCTCCTTGTATGTATCATGGGTGAAAGGATCCATATTCATAAGATTACCCAAATTTGTGATCTTGGTTGTAGGTGGCCTTGATAGAATGTTTGCCAACTTGTTTGCATTCCCTTCTTATATTTGATGATTAGATGGAATTGTTGCAAAAATACCATTCACTTGTAGTGTTGGGTTTGTTGTAGATTACTCTAGGCTTACAAATATTGCAATGGCTAGTCCTCAATGTGAATGATGGTCTCCTTTCCCATTGTATGGTGCTTCCATTTCTTAACAACTTGGACCAAGGAGTATAGTTCCTTGTCATATGTAGGGTAGTTCAAGACTCCACCATGGAACATTTCAAAATGATAGCATATTGGCCTTACTCCTTACATCAAAACCACTCCCATATCATATCCACTTGCATGTATATGTCTCCAATTCAAAAGGATTCTACAAGTTGGGCAATGTGAGAACTGGTGAATGAATGATATTTTGTTTCAGCTCTTCAAAGGATTTCTGTTGATGTTTTTGTTACTGGACAATCCGTCAGTGCAGAAACTAACCGATCTCCCTAGTCCAAATAATTAATATCTAGAACAAAAACAATTCAGAACACATTAATCTTTCCTAGATTAACGAAATTGCAAAAGGTATGGAGGAATGGTTTACCTTGTGATTGTAGTGATATCTCCTTGTTTGATGTAGCTCCTAATATTCGGCTGCAAAACAATGCACAAACAAGTGGAAACACACAAATACCAATAATAATGATATGCAATATGGGTCAATCTAAACCAGTAGTAAAAGAAACCAATTCTAAAGATCTTAAAAAACAAGACGTTATGGAAAGAATCTGTATTACTGTAAATGAAAGAAATACATAGGGAGAGATTACAACCAAGATTTGACGTTGCAACTTATTCCAAATGGTCCTTGACTCAAAGATCCAATCTTTTTCCTCCTAATGGATGAAAGGGAATAAGCTCTAGCTGAATTTCACTAGCGTTTAGGTGCTCTATATATAGGCTTAAAGGGATAGAAGAGGTTGAGGATTTGTGGGAGAAGCTCAAGGGATCATCCCAAAAGGTAAGGGGATCGAGTGCCACCTTTCCTAGTTCATAGGGATAAGCCTCCATGAAGCCATGGGTTCTAGAAGCTGCTCAAAGCTTCTCTTTTTCCTTTTAAATTGATAGCGCCACACTTTTTCCAAAGGAAATTTGTGTCTTTGAGGAGTGACACACTTTGTTTAAAGGAAAAATGTGTCAGTGACGCGCTCTATCATTGTGCAAAGTGCGTCACCTGAAGTCTGACGCACTTCGTCAACGTGCAAGGTGTGTCAGGATGACAACAAAGGGAAAAAGGGTAACCACAACTCTTTCTTTGATCAATTTGGCTTAAGTGCTTTAGGAATCAGGGCAAATGAAGGAAACATAACTCATGATGATGAGATTTTGGTGTAACATCTTTCCGCATTAAAAACCCTTGTTGCTAGCTGTCATAGCACATAATGTTGCAACCACAGTTGAATAGGAAGGTACAAACTTATGAAGGTATTTTATTACACCAAAAAATATTCTAACTTCAGTGACATTTGTAGGAATTAGCCACTTGGTGTTGGATTTCATCTTTGTAGGATCAATCTTAAGTTCTCCTCCACTAATCACATACCCCAAATACATAAAAATGTTGAGAAGATTCACATTTATTGAGGTTTGCTATTAGTTGATGTTTGTTAAAGGTCTCTCACACCTGCTTAAGATGTGTAATATGCTCTTCCCAGGTAGCATTATAAACAAGTATATCATCTAAATACAATATTACAAACGAATCTATAAAAGGACACAATACATCATTCATCAAATTCGTAAATGTAGCTAGTGCATTACTCAAACCAAAAGGCATTACGAACTGTTCATATAGACCTTTCCTAGTCTTGAAGGTAGCATTCTAAGTGTCTTATTCCTTCACTTGTACTTGGTGGTATTTGAGAACCAACTTGGTGAAGTACCTGACATGCATGCTGCAGCTGGTCTAACAAATCATTAATCCTAGGCAGATGGTATTGATTCTTGATGGCGATATTATTCGTAGCTCTGTAGTCAATACACATCCTCCAAGTCCCATTCTTATTGGGTACTATGATGTAGGTGACCCACAAGGTGAGGTGGTTGGTATGATTACTTACTATTTTAGCACTTTGTAACTGCTTCTTCACTTCTTTTGCTTATAGAATGGACTGCCTGTACAATCCAATTTCTAGCAATGGAGAATTAGGAAATACTTGTATCTCGTGCTCAAATTACCTCTTAGGAGGCATCTCTTTAGGCTCCTTGAATAATTCTTTGTATTCCTACAAAATCATCTCCAACTGGTATTTTTTCTCTCTACTACATCTCTCAACAGATGCCTTTACTTTTCCCGATTCACCTTCCTATTGATTATGTCATAAGAAAATAAATACAAACTTTATACTTGAACTAATAATATTTTTGGCTTGGTTTTCACTTACCATAGAGATTTTCCTATGTGTGCATTGATGATGAAATATTTCCTATCCTCGATCAAGCAATATTGATTTTCTCTCTTCATGAAGATTGCATCCCTCATATACATGTAGGTGCTTCCAAACACTACACCACAAGCATCAAGTGGTACTACATATACCTCCACTTCACAAATATAATCCACACTTATTACAAATTTAATCTTACACTTTTTTGTGACCCTAAGTTATGCCTCCTTAAGTACCCATGCCAATGGGTAGGGTCTAGGATGATCATGAACTTCCAATCCAAACTTACTTACTAGGCCTTCTACTATGATATTGTTCTGTGAACCAGAAACAAATAAAACATCCACCTTGGTCTTTTTGACTTGAATCTTAATGTGGAATAGTTTCATCATATCCTTCTCTTCCTTGGGATGGAGGCTACTTAGATTCACCTCCTTCTGCATTGTAATGCATGCAATCTTCTCATTTACATCTGAGCTACTCTCTACTTGGTTGCTTGAGTCCATGACCAACATGTTCTTCTTCTTGGCATCCTTCTTGTGGTTCTTTGTGTTCAACTCTGGATGTAGCTTCCAACACTTGTCTTTAGTGTGACCATCAATGTTGCAATGATTGCAGTAGTTCTTCATATCCTTGCATTTTTGTGACATGGATGTAGTCTTCTTATCTTTTCCTTTCCCTTTCTTCTTCCCATCCTTGGAAGTGTTCTTTATTATTGGAACTACTTGAATACCCTTTCTTCCTGTCAATATTATCTAGATACAGTGCTTGCACGCAGGCCTCATCAAAAGTTCTAGATTTGAACAACATCACTTTCCTCCTTAAATGACCATGGAGACCACCTATATACTTGATAAGTACATCTAGGTTCTTGGGATATATACCCAACAAAATGACCATTACTTAGTGGTGTCCTCTTGTACAGTTTCCCCTTGCCTTTGTCGAAAGTAATGCCAACATATAAATTTTTCCTCTTCATACCCAATAGGGTAAAAATGGGACTTGTTGAGGGTTTTAAAGTCCTCTCATTTAGTTACCAGGGGATCACACTCTAGCTAAAGTATCTCCTGTGTATTTCCCACCAAGTTATGGCACGGACCTCCATCTTTCGTTGAGCATATTATATCATGTGCTTCTCTACTATGTTATGCACACCAAAATAAATTTCTAACTGTTGTGGCCACTGATTCAACTTAATAACATTGTTATCACCTTTATAGGGCTTGATTTCCACTTTTGCTTCCACTTTAAACATAGATTCAGAAGAATTGTTTCTCTTGGAGATTCTCTGGATTTTTTTTAGCTCATTTTCTAGGTCTTTAGTGCCCCTTGATTTCCTATCTAAGACTTTCTTCAAGTTAGATCCACCAAACTCACCAAAAGGTCAACAATTTCTCTCTATATCCACCATGAGGATTGACATAGTGCGAGATATATCAACAACTTGTATTTCTAGATTCATAAATCACTCTTCATATTTTCCCTCCATTCTTCATTGGACTAATTTGACATGGATAGGGTGTAAATACTTTTTTTGTTATTCCGCCAACTCCAAGATCCTACAATTTCCCACAAAATCCCAAAGAAAAATTCTCTGATACCAATATGATCTATGAACTACCGTGGATATTCCACTAGAATAGTTTGTCACAACATATCTTACAATTTTTTGCAAAATCTTAGTTATGCAATGTTTACTGAAGATTTAAGATTCATTGTTGTTAGCTGTTGATGCCCCGAAATTCACAACACTAATAGTAGGGATTCTCCCTAGTAAGAAAGCCCAATTAGATCGCTCACTGTTTGGTGTGAAGAATCCGTCCGGTTAATGGTCCGACTACCGTTTGTGTGGTTATTTAAATCTTTTACTGGTTACGGCCCGATTCACCGTTTATGTACTTTTTTAATTATGAGATGCAAGTGCCCTAATTAAATTCATATAATTGACAGGAAAAAACCACACTTGCGATGCATAGGTTCTTACCTCTCGTCTTACCGCTCCTGCCTTATCAATTACCTATTTATTCCTATTCTAGATTAATCTAATCTAACTATCTTATCCCTGCAGGGAGCAAATTTGAATTAAGAGTAATAAACTGGAAATGTTCATAAAAGTCTCAGAGATAGCTGTTTCAACACAAAAATCACATTTACAACAAAAAGAATATCAAAGGTAGCTTTGATATGATAAAGCAAATTATTACTCATTTAGCACATAAACAGTTGCACAGAAAGAAAAATCATTCATCACCATGAAGTAATTCAAGAAAGTTAGAACGATCTCATAGTTTGAGTTATGAATGAAAGAAGAAGTAATTCCACATTAACATTCCACAAATTCCATGCAAAATCTCTGCACCAGCTTTTCCCAGGAAACAGATCCTTCTTATTCAGTAGAAAAATAGTTCTCTTACAAAAATGGTCCAACTCTATTGTCCTAGCAAAATTCCTTTTCTATCTATCCTCTTCCTCTATTTATATCTTTACAAAATTCGTCTTCTAGTGTCTTTTCACATACTCTAACCCTAGGGATTCCCAAAATTTTGTCTTTAGTGTTTGTACAAAGAAAATACAAATATCAATTTCCAGTTGTCTTTTCCACATCAAAAATGTATTTGGCCCACATGTAAGTTTCTTCTGAAATAATATTACTTTGTATAGGGTCCACCATTTTTAAAGATATCTCATGATTAGATAATTCTGCTTCTATACTCTTTACTCCTTCAGCCATTTCCTTGTATATATCTTCTAAAAAGTAAGCATAAATGGAAGCTTGTCCAATGAAATGATGAAGGTCTTCTCCTGTTAGCATCTCCAGCTTCTTAATGTAGCTCAGCTCATCAATCAGTGCGTTTTGCAACTCTGATAAGCGATGGTCCCTGTCAGGAAATTCTTCCATGGTCGGGGGCATAACCAGCTGATACTTTTTATGGATTTTATGGTAAAATCCTGTGCAGTTCTCGATGGTTTTCAGAATCCTGTTATTAATCTGTAGACCAAATTTTCTGCAGAATTCAAGGAGGACTGGGTCCATATTCGAATATGCAATGGTCTTGTGAGGAAAGTACTCAGGGAATTCTTATTTCCCTTCTCTCCACTTGATTTGATTCTTAATCTCATCCATGGTGACTACCAATTTCCGCCTAATTCTCAGAGCTTTAGCATCAATTTCCCCCATTCTCGATATCATCATCTTCCTCTTGCAGACTTCCTTAGTGATAAGTTCTTGGGAATGATAGATCTTCTTTTGAATTTCACATGCCTGCTCATGAGAGGGAGTCAAGTCTTGCTTCTTATCGTTTGCAAGTTTCAGCTCTTTTATCATTCATTCCTTCTCCTTTATCAACTCATCCAACTGAACCTTCAAATATTCAATCTGTTGTCTGTTGTCTGCCTCTCTGTGTTCTAATTCATTTATGCAAGTTTCCAGGTCATTCTTCTTACCCTCCATAATCATTAATTGCACAGTCAGTGCATCGTTTTCTCTTTCCAAACTCTGGTATTCCCCAACTATACTTTCCTTCTTGGATAAAATGGCATCATGCTTTCTTTTTAGTTCTATTCCTTCACCCCGTATCTTCACCAAATTATCTTTCAATCTGAGCATTTTTTGTTTCTTTCTTTCCACATCGCTCATCAACATATTAACATTGTTTACACTTGCCTGTGCAGTAGCTACATTGACAGATTCTATGAGCTTGGGGTCTCTGTGAGTACCCTCTAAGATTGTGTTCTCTTGAATAGTAACAACATCGACGTGGGATGGTAATTTCATTCTCTTCTTCGACCTCTTCATGATAGTATTCCTTTTTGAGTCAAAGAAGATTGTGTCTAATCGGGCTACCGTATGCTACTTTGATGGGGTGAACGGGGTGAGAGCGAGCTCCAGAGGTGGGGAGTGTCCTCCGGTGATTATCTCTGGTAGGTCTATGTCCATGTCTTGCGTGTTTGGGATTCTCTGTTCCACAAATTCCTTGGATTTTTCTTCTTGCTCCTTATGCTTTTTCCGTTCGACTGCTTGTCTATCTGCTTTTTCTCTCATCTCTTGCAATCATGTGGATTATTCCTTCTTGATCCTTTTGGCCTCCTCTAACCTTAACCTGTCCACTTGTTCCTTTTGTAGCCTTTCTATTTCTTCTTCAAGCTTCTTCTTTTCTTCCCTTTACTCTTCTTCAACATCTTCTCTTTCCTGTCTCTCGGTTTCCTATCTGAGCCTCCTTTCTGCTTCTTTTAGTTTCTTTTGTAACTCTGCTTCTTTTGTCACTTTGGAAGCATAAATGGAACTACCCACACTTTTGGGACGAAATCGCTTGTTTATCTCGGTCATATTGCTTGCATTTCGATACACTTCTTCATCTTTGTCGAAGTGGTTAGCATAATCACAATGTACTTTGTCTGTTGCACAATGCTCAACCACCTTTCCATGACTATCATTCCTTGGGAAACTCTTTTATCCAAAATGGAATGCTTCCAAATCTTGGACAAAGGTTTTGATCATCTTAATATTAGAGAATTTGTACACCCCAATGCAAAAGGGCAGAGGCGGAAAATAAGCTTTCTTATGATCATGCAAGATTTTTCCCATCCCATTGATGAAAACCCGTCTTATTGCTTCCTTGTGGACCACAAAATATGTCACATACTTGGGAAAAAGGGACGTAGCTTGGGAACCTCCATACATTCTGATGTGTGTGCCTTCCTGCGAGAAGTAGTAATCGCCATACTCTTCTATGACTTCCATGGCATTTTCGGATAAGCAGTTCGGTTCTTTGTTGAAAATCAACCAGTAGAGAGGCATGATAAATTCCTCACATATGAGCTTAGAGTGACCTCCATACTCATGGGCCCACAAGATCTGATAAGCAACATAGATCGGGGAATGAACTCTATTCCAGATGCACCCCAACTTAGGGAAAGGATGCCTTGATAATATACAGTCCACAAGGTACGAAGACATGTAAAATTCTGCCTTCTTCTGGGTCAAACCTCCTTTTGTAGCTGCTATTGTTGTTGACAGACTGTCTGAGATGATGTCTTCCCAATTATAGACTGTGCCATTGAAGGCTATGTGGTAAATTAGTGGTATCCAGTTTAGCTTGTAGATGGTCCCATTTTCCTTGCCGAAAATCCTGCTCAGCATAAGGGCTATGATCCTAAAAGGGGTCCTCAAGATTTGGCACTCATATTCTTCGCTTGCTTTCTTCCTCGGCTGTTTTCCATATACTAACATTTTTTTGGCATATTCTAGAGTGTCCATGTTAAGGATTTTTAGCCAGTCTTCAGTCATCAAGACTTGTGGTTTCGATAGCTTGTATGCTGCTGCTATATGGGACAGATGGAATGATGCAAAAGCTTCTCCTTTGCTGTTAGACAGGATCCTTGACGTGGCATCATCTTGTGACATAATCCACCCAATGAATTTTGATCAAGGAAAAAGCTCTGGGCGTTTGGATGCTTTGGTAATGCCAGATTTATTAATGTTTTGATATAAGAACATCTCCTCTAGGACTGCATTAGGAATGTTATGATCCAGAATCACGTGATACAGTTCCCCCCATTTGAATTTAGGGACAATTCCTGTTACTGCCTTCGGTTCCTCGAATGTGGTCTCTATCTTGGATTCCAATATAACCTCAACGTCTGGCCCTGACTCAGCTACCTTAGATTTCCCTTTTGCTCCCTCTTAGTCATTTTCAAAATTCTAGTAAAAGAAAACCACGTGTAAGCAAAATTATAACAAAAATTGATCAAGCATTTTCTCTCATATTACTGTTGATAGGCAGAGTTCAGAATAAACACCATTATTATGTTGAAAAGTTTTGTGCTTTATTTATCAATGTGTAGGTGGGAAAACATAACATATGTAAAATAATTCCTATTAACCCTACCAATTATTTTAAAAATAAACACAACCAGCTGCTAAATGTAAATTCTGAAAGCAACTTGGGATGATGGTTGAACTAGTAGTGGAATTTTTAGCTTAAGCTAATGTGCAAAAAACAAATAATAGGTTCAGTTGGTAAAACAAGAGAGAAGTGCGAGTTTTAAGAATGTCATCCGGTTAGTGTTTGGTGGTTTAGATCAACATGGTTCGCGTCTGTGTACTCATCATCGACAAGACAACTGCCTTGGCTCTATGTTGGCTTTATGGATGCAAAGAGCCTACTGTGTTCAGCCGATAGCACCTAAAAACAAAACTTCCAACTGTGGCCAAAATCACACCAGACCATGGTTATGTCAACTAAAAGGAACGAGGACTGAAAAAAAATCCCTCTGACTGTTCAAAAGTGTGGGATGAATGGTGAGGTGAGAAAATCGCAAGTGGGTAAATTGAAAAACCCTTTCCACTGACAATGACTCTAAAACCCCAACGCTAATTTACCCCTTTATAGGTCAGGACGACGTGGAAAAACCGGTGGTGAGAAAGTGTCAACGACATATAAACCCCCCTCCTAATCTATTAAATAAAAAATGAGAGTAAATTAAAATGACGTGAGATGGCCTACCTATCAATCGTTGACTGGATGCAGAGCTTGACGATGTTGGGATGCTCGACGTTCGACGAGTGGCAAAGGCAACAAACAGACTCATAACGACGCTCATGCAAAGTTAAACAAAAACAAAATGACCCAAAGCCCTATATATAAACTTGTCAACGAGAGCATTTAATGTAGAGTGAACGGGGTTGGTAGTCTTTTAATTGCGCAGTTAGTGAGGTGGGGCCAAGCACCGTTTTGATGCCACAATTCGTTTCAAACTTTGCTGCCACTAAAGGTTCATCGACGACCATTTCAGCGGGACTTGTTAAGTCTCTGCAAAACGTATCTGCGGTGAATTCCAAACCATGTCGATGCCAGCTTTCGACAAGCTTTCCCTGGCGCTACTGCATGATACTTATTTCTTTGTTTGTGACCGTTTTAGCGGTTATTTACGAGTTTAGTCGAAACCTGTTGTGTTGATAAAAATTATCTACCGACTCCTTCTGCCAAGTCTCTTTTCGACGCATCTTGGCAGTTGCCAGCGACCATTTCAGCTCAAATATCCCAGTTTTCCGAAATAGGTCGCGACGTTAAAATTTCTCCACCGAACTGGAGTCTTCACACCGAAGAAGTGAGAAAAGGTTTAAGTGTCAAAGAATCAAAATGATAGCGCTCCGACCATTTCAGTGAAGTTGACTGAGTTCCTCCGAATGTTTCAACGAAGTTGGGCGAGTTCCACCGAAATAGGAAAGGCTTCCAAAGTTAAAATATGCTTTCGACCATTTGAACGGATTTAACTAAGTTTATCTCACCGTTTTGGCTCGGTTCGTCAAGTTTCTCTAAAACAGGAAAGTTGTCCAGAACTTACAAGATGTTTCCGACCGTTTCAGCTCAACTGGATGAGTTTTTCCGATCGTTTTGACGCAAAAGCTGAGTTTTACTTGGTGGGAAAATAGGCTTTCTTTGCTCGATCCTTTGGAAAAAAAACTAAGTTTGAAGGTAGGAATTTCTAGGAAGACTTAAACTCTAAAAAATCTCTTAAGAGAAAAGGAGGGGCCCCATAATTTTCAAAAAATTTGGGGATCAGGTTGTAGCAACAACATTAGTTTAATATCATAGAATGCTAAAATAAATCGAAATTGAAGGGAAAATTGCTAGCGAAAAATAACACATCCACTCAAATAACACAAGATATACCCTGGTAAAACCCGCTATAGGGAAAAACCCAGGAAGAAGTGAGGACTATGCCTTGCTCTTTTCTTCTCCAATTTGCAATGCAATGACAAAGAAAGTGGTACTCTCTATGGAGCTACCTATGACATTGTGGCCTCTATGGCTCCTACAAGATCTATTACTTCCTCTATTATGCTCTAATATCCACTCCTTCGCTCTTTCTCAACTATGGAACAATAAAATAATACCATAAGAATGGAACCCCCTTCTTCTCCTATTGGCCCATTATTTAACAATGTCCTAATAGCCATCCAGGGTTAGTTTTCCCAATTAGGGTTAGGGTTTTGTACCTTATAGTTTGTTCTTGAAATTCCACACATGACTATCTCCACATGTGTGGGTAATGAGAGCCAACATGGAATACACTCGATACCATGGTGGTCAACTTGTGGCAGGCATAACTTCCTCATATGAACTCCAATTGAGGTGATATTTGCACCATTGGGAAGATATTAGAGTATGGAACAATGTTGAGGGGGTAGGAACTATGTTCATAAACGTTTGTCCCCAAAAATCATAATTTAATATTTCAAGAAGACCTCAGAAGGTTCTAGACCCCAAATCTACAAAGTAAGATCTGCCTCTAAAATGGGGCCTACAAGGCAATTCATCCAATATTTCCACCCAAAAAGAACCAAAATAGATGAAAAATTCATTTCAGATCACATGTGTCTATGAGTTGATAGGGATCCACCTCATCTCTTTCACACACATATGCATCCATGCATATTAAGCAAGTCATTCATGCTTAATCAATTCAAATCCATATACATGATCAATATAAGGGACCCCTATAGGCCTCATAATCAGGTGACCAACCTACAACACTCATGTAAGTGAACATGCACACATTGTCACATCATATGTGTACACTCATATCGGTACATGCAATTCATACAAATAGAGTTAAGATTATGCAACCTTCTAAACTCATGTATGGCTATCAAGAGTCTTTAGGTCTTGTGACCTAGTACCAAGTCATCATCATCATGACATCTCCCATTGTGATTTTTGTAATTTTAGCCAATCTATCACAACTCACACTCATAAAATGACATTTGTGTAGATTTTTCATTATAACCATAAATCACTCACATCAAATAAGATATTCATGAACTAGTTATTCAAATACAATGTAACCTACTTATACAGAAAATAATTTTACAATAATCATCATCAAACCATAATATATACAATCATAAATCATTCCCATCACATAAGATATCCATGAACTCATTATTCAATTACGATCTAACCTACTTATACAAAAACATGGCATTACAACCATCATCATCTCTCTCCTCCCATCCCTCTCTCTCTCATGTCTTAAGGTCTATCAAATTCATGTATGGCTATCAAGAGTCTTTAGGTCTTGTAACATGGTGCCAATTCATTGTCATCATGGCGTCTCCCATCAAGATTCCTGTAATTTTAGCTAATATGCCATAATTCCACCGAGATTCCAAATTCATGTATGGCTATCAAAAGTCTTTAGGTCTTGTAAAATGGTGCCAATTCATCATCACTACGACGTCTCCCATCGGGATTCCTGGGTTCCCTCTTAGTCTTGGCAATTTCATGTCATGAATTTGAAAACCTTTATACCCCCCCCCCCCACACACATGTAGAAATCCGCGACATTCCAAATTCATGTATGGATATCAAGAGTCTTTAGGTCTTGTAACATGGTGCAAAGTCATCGTCATCATGACGTATCCCATTGAGATTCCTGTAAGTTTAGCTAATCTGCCACAATTCACATTCATACAATGATAATACACACACATAGAGTATATATAAGTTGTGTATATAGAGTTAGGCACTTGAAACCTTCCAAACTCATGTATAGCTATTGATATTCTTCATTATAACTCACAACTCACACTCATATGATTATATTTGTGTATATTTTTCATTATAATAATAATTCATTCATAACACATGAAATATCCATGAACTAGTGATGCACATACAATTTAACCTAATATGAGTTAATGAATTTTAGTTCATCTAGTGAATTATTCGGTTTGATTTAGTTCATTGTGGTCTAATTTCAAAACCTTCAATTCGACTTACTTCTTGATGTGATAGGGTTCCCTCACAGTCTTGGCAATTTCATATCGTGAATTTGAAAACCTTTACACACACACACACACGCACGCGCGCGCGCGTGCACACACATGCATGCATATTTCCAATTAAATGATGCAAAAAAGTGAAAAAGACTATAATAAACACTCGGGGATATCACCATTTGCAATATGGTCAAATTATTCTTCATTGATATTATTGAACCATTATTCATTTCCAATTCAAGTGATCTATCCTATCTATGTTTTAATCATTTGTCTTTGTCATGCACAGGTCATGCCAATATCTGAAGTCCATATACTATTTCAACTTGTTACCAATTTCTTAGTAATTATAGTTTTATGTTTTTGTTTCAATATACTCATGGATTTTTATCGAATTGAAAATTTATAACACAAATTATTTGTGAATCATATCAAATTCGAATCCACAATCGAATTTTAACATGGTAACTATGGATGATAGTATATCAAATCAATAGTCATATGCTATTTGTAGTTGGTCATCTATTAATTGCAATTCTTCACTCTAAATTTGCGTTGCTACAAATGGAATTGAAATTATTCTTTTATTTCTAATCGAAAATCTAAAAAGTCAATCTCAATGAAATTATGCATAAAAATATTCTCACAATGATGCTATCAAAATCTAATTTTTCAAGACATAATACATATATACAATTTGCTTCTCTATTTGCAATTTGTTGTAGCCCGATATGATATACAAATTTTCACTTAAAATAAAAACATTTCAAACAACATAATAATCTCTAAATTCAACAACATCCATCTTTCTTTGGTGGATTCTGAGCTAGTTTAAGCATTTTTCATTCTCGGAAACAAAACCTAAACATGCAATGGGTCTCCATTGCAATTTGACAATTCAAAATTACTACTTTGGTTGGAAACACATTTTAAAATGGAATCACACTAAAAAATAAATTCTTATCTTTGATTTTTTTTTTTCACATATTTCCATTACTCTCTCAAACATCCAACATCAACCTGAAACTACCATCATCAGCGATCTTTTTTTATTTATTATAAGCATGCTTTGATAATGTGATCTTGCAAGCCCTTCAGACCATACACACTCTACGACCAATTGAAAGAAATAACAAGGAACAAGAAAATCAAAGAATAACCATAAAGATAAGAAAATGGTGGAAAAAAGCTGTATTCAAAGTCGATCTTGTATTCAGACATAAGGTACATATGTAGTACAATATTTGATAACCACCATGTAACATATAATCATATAAATGTCAACCCCAATACATAACTTAAATGAATAATACTTAGGAAAGTAACTATATTCCAAGATGCACATGTAGGTGGATTAAGATTCGAGATTAGGGCCAAATTTCAAACATAATATTGTAGTGGAGAAGTTATGTAACATCAAATTCCATGGCTCAATCATCTTGATCATCTCACAAAAACCTCTCGATTGCCTTTATCAAAAAACCCTATTTTTAAACTCTAGCAACATAACTAGTTTTTCCAGCCACATTAAGTTCATGATACTAGTCACTATGTAACTTGGCTAAAATGTATCCAATATCTCTCCCTTACATCTCGTTTATTATGCAACATTTTGGCATAATGCATGTATCTTTTAGAGAGAAATTGCTGCACACTACTTTTCCTCAATTTTGTTTTCTCTATCTCCCTCATGTATCTTATCCTATGTTCACCCTATACTATACAACAAAGTTTTGTCAACCATCATTTTCTTTGTATCTTCTACTATTGGCTTCTTTCTCCTTTTGAATTGTGACTAGATAATGTCTCGCATCAAGAACTTCTATCCTCCTTATGTTTTATCTCATCTCTCTTATCTCCTTACTCTCTTGTCATAAGAGAAGGGCGTTGTGCTTCTATTTCTTGCCCCACCTTTGTTATGTATCATTGGCATTGATGCCGACTTCACCTATTCCAATGGTTGGGGTGTCATGACATTGTCACTCCCTTTATATCATGTTGGGTTTCATCCTTATTCGTTATGGGATATGATGTGCCTCACATTCACTAGCTCTTGCTAGTCGGGTCACCTTCTTCCTACCTCATCTTTATTAATCCTATTATCATTTTCATAATCATTGCCCCTATGTATAGGTAGGATGCCGCCCACCTTTTCGATGGAAAGGAAATATTCATTATATCTAATGGAAAATAAGATTGATCTTTATCATCTCACTTCCACCAATTCTCTTAAGATAGACAATGTTGATACATCTAATAATATGAGGACTGTATGATAACACACATGCAAAATATAGAATGGTGGCCATTATAAAACTTAAATATACAATTACACTAATTAAACATGCTGACGTGCTTTACTTCTTTAGTGAAATATTTTAGCTTTATCTAATTCATATTGGTTATTTGACATAGATCAATCTCCAGAGTGGGGATATTCTAATCGTGAGAAATGGATCTCTGGACAGTCTCAATCTCCTCCACCTAGACATGCTAGAGTTGTACCTCCTTCAACTTATGAGATGACACATATGTATTACAAATAATTTGTTTTTATTGAATTGTGTAAGTGAATCATAACAATGCTGAATAATATTTGTTTTACTTTCACATGGAGCCCACATTCTAGTCGTGAGGCGACACAACTTAGCGGTAGTCATGGTAGTGGGAGTCAAAGTGGTAGTGCATTGTGAGTTATAGAGGTAATGCATTGCTTCCATCCCACATTAGCCATGCATCATTATAGGACATCAAGGAGTTTTGGGACCCAAGTATTAAATATGGAAATTCTTGTTCAATCGTAGATGTCTTTAATTTTGGAAGTTTGAGTTCACAAATAAACACATAATTTAATGCATTTTTTGGTTTGTTTGTCTAACTTGTCGTTAGACAGATTCTTGCAACATTGGTTAGCAACAAACCTAATCTAAACATTGTGACATAGATTATATACAAATATAGAAAGAAAAAACTATTCATCAATGCAAATATGCAATAAGGACTATGAATAAACTCATTAAAAACTGCCAAAATAAGATCATTCACAAACAATTGGATGCTTTACATTAAATTTATTAATGGATATGGTAGTTTATAAAAAATATTACACACATGAGAGTAATATGATGGAGTGAAGGTGGTGTCCCGTTTTTCTCCATCGAGAGGGTTCTTTACTTTCTCGAATGCTCCTTGACTCCTTTCCTTGGTAGATGGAGGCTAGATGGGGGAGGACATGAAGAAGTGGTCATTAAGTCTCTTGGGAAAATAGTAGCATAACCTTGCTTTTGATAGGAATTATATGGCATGCCCCCTAATGGAATCTTTATAGTTTCTGATAGGAAACCCTAAATAATCATCTCTTTGGATTAGATTTAGTTTGATCAAAGAGATAACTCCATTTGTACTGATGATAAAGGGAGTTTCTCTAGTTTGGGAAAAGAGCTAATTCCATGCGTATTGATGATCATGGAAGTTAAAGAGAAGTTTGACACTTAATAACTACGTTTTTGGAGTTTAATATGCACTGATTAGGTGGGAACATGCCTGATTCCCAAATATAATCTCAAAATTACAAAAAATAGGGTTTTTGAGGGGTAGTGCACTTAATGAGGTAGTATTTGCACTAGGAGTGCACTAATCAATGCATTATTTATGTTGTAAATGCAGGAAGTTGGCCAATATCTGCACTGGCCTCCTAAAGGTAAAAATTTGTTGAGAAGAGGACTCTTGAAGCTCAAACCTTACTGCCGCATGGGATGAAGGTATTGATGGTGTAGGTTGTGAATATGGGAGAATAGAGTATTGATGGTGTAGGTAGGGTAACAAAGAGTCATAATAGTACATGGGAGAAAAATTAGGTTGATAATAGTTTACCCTAGATGTATGAGGTTAGAGCTCATCGTATGATTGATATACATCATAGTTTATTTTCTGTGAAAATAATAGGTTTACTAAGGAAGGAGTGGAGCGATATTAGAAGGAGGACCACTTTCACAAACACCAAACCAAAGTGGTGAGTAGTGAATACGATGTCAACAGAGAAGAGCATGATATATCCATACTCATAAGATGTCTCAATATTATACAAGAGGGTTGAAACTATGTGTATCTTAATTGATAATACAATAAAGGGATCATGAAAAAGAAGGAGCTATAATATAGTACAATAAAGGGACACCGCCAACAAATAAGCCATGTAAAAATACATAAATACAACAATCAAAAGATTATATAATCTGAGCAAAGGAGATGCAAACTAAGGTTTGGATCAGGTTGAAAACAACACAATCACTGGTGGATTTTTAATTTGGGTTGTAGAAGAAGAGGGTGTGAGTTGAACAAAGAAGATGTGGGGAGTTTCCCAAAGGAAACTCCATATTTGAAGGTAGTTCATCTTGTGCTAATCCAACTAGAACATCAATGAACACATGTGGGGATTTACCTAATGGGAAAATTACTCCTGAGGCTAGGAAACAACTCACACATGTCTAGCAATATGGGAAATTCGATCACCACATGTGGGGAACTACCTAAAGGGAAGATCCCTCCTAATGGATGAAAACAAATCACACATGTGTGGGATTCTACAGTAAACAAGTGATACACCGGGACCACAAAAATGTATGATTTTTAATTATGAAACAAAAAGATGGAGTTGATCATGTGAGAAATACCAAGGCAAAGATAAATGAGGAATATCCTTTCTTGGTCCATAGTGTTTCATCGATGATGAAAGTGGGACAAAGATAATCCATGAATATCTAGACAAATTGCCTAGAATGAAGGTGTTGAAGTCGATAGGGGAATCCTACTAGAACCAAAGCATATAGAAGTCTTTAGAAATTAACACAAGATATAAAATACCATGTGACATACATTACTAACTCATTGGAGAAGGAAATGGGAAGGAGAATAATGAAAGACTAAAAAATTCCCTAGTCCAAAGCATAATGGAAAAGTGGACTTGGTAGGATTGAAACACATCTAGGAAATGAAAGGTCAATTGCAAAGTAGTGGGCACAAATTGTGTATAGCTCAAAGGTTTGGGCTTTGTCAATATTGTTAAATAGTTACTCATGCATGGTGAGTCACAGGTACTGATAAATTTGGGTGGGTGGGAGAAAAGGGTATTTGGATTCTCCTAGGATTTTTTTAACATAGATTATCTAAACCAAGGAAAATTGAGGTGTTGTCGACTAGACCAAGGTTACATTGAGAAGCATGGTTGAGGAGGATAATGTTGTGTTGAGAAGCACAATCAAACCAACATGTAGTATGTAAAGAAGCATAGTTGAATGCTCCCCATGTGGAATCTAAAGGATGTAAGAAAATAAGTGCTCCGTGCATAAAATGAAATGGTTGAAATGACAATATCTAATGAAACTGAGCAAGAATGAGGCACTAGTGGAAGTTTCCTTGGGGTTCGATAAAATGGAAGTTAATAAACACAAATGGATAATGCAATATGGATGGAATGAAGGGACTATGATACTTTTTAATGCCGAATGTGATATACCAACCATGGTGGAATTTGCTCGGGAGTCTAGGGGTAGAAGTGATGTTGAAAGATAAGGATAAATATGAGTCATAACTCTAGGGATATAGACTATGCATACTCCCAATTGTATGGGGATAAACAACAACATGGGTGTTTAGAAGCAAAGGGTTATAAACAGGGAACCCATGTAACAATGGGTAACTACCATTACGCATGGGCCAATGCAATAAGTGGAAATGATTAGGCCACTTTCCCAAAAGGGATTGGGGGTTCATATAGTTTACTACATAAGGTTTCCATAAAGCTATATGCAATTGATGTAAAGGGAAGTATCTATTATATGCATATTTTTGAAATGATACCTGAAGGGGGGGAAATCCTTTAAGGGGCCTAGGGAAACACAAGTACATTAAGAATGTACTCTATAAAGGAGGCTAGGTAATGAATATTTCTCAAGGATATAACCTAATAAATGAGGCCAAGGAATGAAGGGTTCTCAAATATAACATTCCCTCAAGGAAGCTAGGGAACTAAGAATTCCCAAAGATGAAATATCTTCAAGGAAGATAGGGAATGGAGAGTTCCCAAGGATGACAATCCTTAAAGGAAGCCAAGAAATAAAGAGTTCCCAAGTATGCGAGTCCTTGAAGGAGGCCAGGTAACTAAGGGTTCCCAAAGAAGACACTCCCTGAATGAGGCCATGGAATGAAAAGATACTAAGGATGGATCTCCCTAAAGAAGGACAAGGAAGTAAGGATTCTAAAATATGGAACTCCTTGAAGGAGGTCAGGGAACAAAGAGTTCCAAAGGATGACACTCCTTGAAGGAGGACAAGAAACAAAAAAGTTCCAAAAGGATGGTACTCCCTAAGGGAGGTTAGGGAACTAAAGGTTCCCAAAGAAGGGGGACAATGAATGAAGTGTTCCCAAGGATGACACTCCCTTAAGGAGTCCATAGAACTAAGAGTTCCTGAATATGACACTCACTAAAGGAGTCCGGGTAATGAAGGATTCCCAAAGATGACACTCCTTGAAGGAGGCCAAGCAATGAAGAGTTCCTAATGATGGCATTCCTTAAAGCAGTCCAAGGAAATAAGAGTTCCCAAGGATGATACTCCTTTGAGGAGGATAGTTCCCAAGGGAAACACTTCTTGAATGAAGCTAGGGAACTAAGGGTTCCCAAATATGACACTCCCTTAAGGAGGCCAGGAAACAAAGAGTTCCAAAGGATGACACTCTTTGAAGGAGATTGAGGAACTGAGATTTACCAAAGATGACACTCACTTAAGGAGGCCAGAGGTGAATTATTCCCAAAGAGACACTCCTTGAAGGAGGCCAGGGAATGAATAGTTCCCAAGGATGACACTCCCTAAAGGAGTCCAAGGAACTAAAGGTTCTGAAAGACATCACTCTTTAAAGGAGGCCAAGGAACAAAGAGTTCACAGGGATGACATTGCTTGAAGGAGGATAGGGAACCAAGGGTTCCCAAATATGGTGCTCCTTAAAGAAGGTCATTAAATGAACAGTTCCCAAGGATGACAATTTATTGAGGCCAGGAAATGGAAGGTACTCAAGGATTCCATAACTTGAAGGAGGCTATGGAACCAAGGGTTCCCAAAGATGACGCTCCCCAAAGGAAGTTAGGGACCAAAGAGTTCCAAAGGATAAAAATTCTTGAAGAAGGCCAAGGAACAAATATTTACCAAGGATGACACTCCTTGAAGGAGGCCAAGGGACTAAGAGTTCCCAAGGATGACACTCATTGAAGGGGGGAAAGGCCTAGTGAATGAAGAATTCTCAAATATGACACTCTATAAAGGAGGATAGGGAAAAAAGAGTTCCAAAGGATGAAACTCCATGAAGGAGGGCAGGGAGCAAAGGATTCCCACAAACAACACTCGCTGAAGGAGGCCAAGGAACTAAGGGTTTCCAAGGATGAAAATCCCTGAAGGAGGTAAAGGAACAAATGATTCCCAAAGATGACACTCCTTGAAGGAGGATACGGAATGAATGATTTCCAAATATTACACTCCTTGAAAGAGTCCATGGATTTAGGGTTTCCAAACATGACCCAGGGAACTAAGGGTTCCCAAAGATGACACTCATTGAAGGAGGCCTGGTCACCTATATGGGGGTGGGTATCCTAAGAGACTGAAGCTAAAGGGGCCTCCCCACATGAAGTAATGAAGTTAGCTGGTGGATTATTTTGATTAGTCCATGTGGCTTGGATCTGGATGATGTTTCACTACAAGGAAAACACCTTCTAGCAGAGGTTCTTGTGGAGGTTTATAGTGTTACAAGATTGGGAAAAATTATTAAAAAAAAACTCTAGTAAAATCCCCAACATTGGTAATTGATGTTTCGAAAGACATTTTAATGGATGTCAACTATAAATTTAAAATTTGGGTGACTGAAGGTTATAGTAGATTTTTTTTAACTATGTTATTTGTAAAATGATGCATCAATGCATTTCACATAAATAGATATCGATGCATTTCACGTACATAAGCATCAATGCATAGCATTTAAATGCGATACATTTGCGCATTTTATTTATATAACCCCTTAGTGCATCATTGTATTTCATAGCACTGGTGATTTTCCTTTCAGTTAATGCACCGATGCGTTTAATTTTATTATAGCACTGATGTGTACAATATAAATGTTATGGACTAGTGCTTTCCATTTATATAACTTCTTGGAGCATTATGTATGTATGATTGCATCGATGCATTCTTTTCGTATCATAGCACAAGTGCATATAATTTAAATATGATTAATTACACCAAGGATTAATATTATAGGTAACGCACCAGTGTTGACAGTGAATAAATGTGCACAATTAATGACAGTGCACAAATATGCACCAGTGACTTTATTATTATGCGCACAATATTGTAATGTAAATTGTATGATATTTCTAGATGTTTATGTGTTTGTAATATATAACATCATTGGTGCTAATATATATAACACCGCTACATTTGATGATAAGGAATGAATAGGTGCACTTAATACTTTTAAATGCATCGATGCATACTGATTCACATTGTGAAAAACATTGTTTAATAAAAATCTTTAGAAAATCGAATAATTTTTATAGTAATATTGATATTTAAATTTAAATTATTGTGTTTTGATATAATTTTTATATTAATGTGTTATACCATCGGATTACACATTTGTTCTTTGTAATATATAATCGTCCATATACAACATTCATATTTTAATCATCCATATATTTAATTAGCAACGTAACAATTTACAACATTAGGCAATGCAATAGAATAAGAAACTAACTGTTTTATTATATATGAATAAGAGACCCTTGGTCATATAAAATAGGACAACAAAAGGTCCACAATAATCAAAATGTCAATATGTAATTGTTACACTTAGGTAACTTGTGGTTGTCCAATTAGGACAATATGCCCAATACATTAAACAAAATGTTTGGTTTTCATAGACATTAATTTCAAAACATAGAACTTGCATTAACATTAAATTATATTGATCGTCATTCTTCACTCAAACTGCTATCAATGCTCGAGTTGCTTGCATTCCTTGTTTCTTCATCACTTGAAGGCGATATTGTACTTGGGTTATATGGCCGAATGTTTTTTGGATTGGCTTGATTTTGTTCATTCTATTCATGTTCCATCTACAAATGTAGAAATAAAGTGTAATGAGGATATCTAAATTTATAATATAATAGCAATGATTATGTATATTGAAAAGTGTACCATACCAAGAAGTGATTCATAAATATTAACATTCTTTCATAGCCATATTTCATGCCATCTCTTATCGACACTTTTGCTAAATCCTCTCCATACTTTGTTTCCTGCAAGTGTTATATTCTAAGACAAAATATATATTTAATACAAAGGTTTATTGTTGTTCCATTATTTATAAAATTGGGAAAATAAAACAACATAACTACTTACAAATTGCACAATTAACTTTCGATACTTCAACATATACTCACAACTCATTCTTAACTCACTGTCAATCAATTATTGCAATGACTCTTGTTTATATGTTAACACTTGTTATAAGGCATCCAAGCATGAGTATCATCATATATGAAATATTCCTACATTGGTGCGTTTTACTACAAAGTGCACTTCAAAAATCATGAAAGCCTTTAAAAGAAATACTAACAGGGTCAAGTTTTGGGATCCAATACAATAAGTGGTCCCATTGCAATAGATTCCCAACTCCTCATAAATAGATGCACAAAGCCATTAAATTTCTAGTGCCTAGTAAAATAATTCTCTTTATAAATAGTTGATATGGTAAAACCCTAATGCTAAACATTGCATCCACATAAAAGAGAAGGAAAGCAACAAGAGAACTAGGATTTTCAATGTTTTTTTGTAAGCTAGTACCCATGGTGTTTTGAACAAGTGACCTAAAATAAGGAGTGCCTTAACAATACACTCATTCACTGTCTATTCTACGCCGCATGGGAAACTAGGGTTTTCAATGTTGACGGTAGCTAGAAAAACCCCTTTTCTCTTCAGAATAAACTGTAAATATGAATAGGAACATAAACAACTAGTGAATTGTTATGAAACAATTAGGTGAAAAAATGAGATGAATATTAAGAACTTACTTACCTTGAATTTCTCTTTTGCGGAGTTGTATGTGAATCCCAACCCCTTTAAAATTTGTTTTTTCAAAAAAATTGAGCCACTCTAGAGTCTTCCTTGGTAAATTTCTCTTGTACAAGTATCCCCTCTAATTTTTGAGAAAAGAATAAAAAAGTGATCAGTTTTTTATTTATTTATAAAATCACTTAAAAAACTGAAATTCCCGCTCATTTTTCTCCTTGATAATTCCATGAATTGAAAAAATGTGTGAGCCATTTTTAGATTTTTATTTAAATTAATATTTTAAAAATAATCTCGCATTAAAAGTATAACACATATCGGTGCACTTCAAATATAAAAGTGCATCGAATATCAATATATGAAAAACACACCGATTGAATAAAAAATACTAAAATGCAAATAAAAACTTATGTTATTAAATCTTTGCAGATGCTTTTGTTTCCGGGTTTTTTTGCAGAAGTTTTCTTTTTGTGCATCTCATACATATAGGCATCGATGCATTTATATAATACAAATGCACTTGTTGGGAAAATCAAATGCTTATTAAAAAAATCAATCCCAAGACTTTAATTATCAACCAGGGCACGTCTTATTGTTTCAAGGTTATCGTACAAAATACATGCAGGCTACAGTTTCCTTTGCTGGGATTGGCCATCTAATATTCGTTGCAGCAGAGTAAATCAATATGCTCTTGTAAAAATGAAAGGAAATCCTCGCAACATGTAGGCATATCATGAGGATTCTCCACTCAAGTAGCGGTTATGTCCCCACAACAACCATAATGCGTGAATTGAGACACTCTTGCGTAAAAAAACTTGCAAATATTGAAACACATTCACACTTGCAGGAATTGAAACACACTTGTGGAAAGTAAAGCACACTATGGTTGCAACCACCCTAAGCTATGATGTTAGACACACTTGCATACATAAATAACTTGAATTAAAAACTTATCTATGGAAATAAATGGATCAAAGTAAAATACATCCTATGCTAAGCAATAATAGGAAATTAGTCTATTTACAAATTAGAGAAATTAAAGAACTACAATCTACATTTTTTTTTTACTAAGGGAATTGACAACTAGGGACTGGGCTGGTACTTGCGTGACATGGGGTCTAGGGATCCAATCCCGCTACCACTGAACTACAATCTACATTTTCTTTTTTTTACTAGGGGAATCAAAACCTGGGGAATGGGCTAGTACTCGCGTGACACGAGGTCTAGGGATCCAATCCTGCTACCACTATACCCCTAAATTACCCACAACATCCCACAAGCATGGGGCACGGGTAATCTAGGGTGATTTGAACTCGAGACCAACATTTACAACATGTACTTTATATCAAGCGAATTGGCGATTGAGCTACACCCCTGCGGGAAAGAACTACAATCTACATTAACAAAAGAGATAAAAAGAAATATAATTCTATTCCATCATAACTTGGACTTGTTTCTATAAGAGTTCTCCCCTTTTGGAATGAAGAGAGCACTCTTATTTATACATGAGTTGTTCATAACAAATAATAAATGAAGATCCAAAATATCCTCGACAAATTGCTAATAATTTTCATCTCAAAACCAATTCAAATCTAATCCAAATATCTGCGGTAATTATTCAAAGCTAACCAAACTAATCTCCATATATTGTTCCAAGATTATCTCCTCATCCAAGATCTTAATCCAAGATGAATCTTCAATAATTGTAAAATGGATTTTCGTGGAATTACAAAATTGTTCATGAAGTGTTGTTATTTGTATAAGTAACAACATGAGTTACAATAGAAGTAACAACATATAGTAAAGCATTAATTTCCCACAAAGTACGATCTAGGTTTTTGAGATATTTTTAGGATAGGATTATATTGACTTAATAATTCCTCATATGAAAAATATCAAGTACCGACTTTGTGTATCTTCAACTATATGAGTTGCAACAACTAGCATGGAGTAACAAAAGTGGCTTGGAATTGTTTTTGCAAAATTCGTCAAACTCATCCATATTTCAAAGATACATGCAAAATATGTTATTTTTCCAATACTTAATCATAATCCACATGAATACTAAAGAAATGTAATGGAAACATGGTTTGGGTCTAAATCCAACATATAAGCATAAAAATGGACTAATGAAAGGTTATGGGTAAGCAATAAGGGACTAAAAATAGGAAAAAGAGGATGTAAAATGATGACAATTCCATGGCCCAACATCACCAAAGTGTGTAAAGTTTACAAACACATAGACTACATTTAAAATTACTTCAATTGTAGTTTTTAAGATAAAATGTTACATGCATCCCAAAAACTCTTTGGAGAATTCAGCCACATAAATTACAATACTCCATAAGGTACATGTGATGCTTAATATCCCACCATATACTTAAAAAATAGTTTCGAAAATATATTTGAAGCTATATTTTTTTGTAAGTAAGAGAAAAATTATATTATATCAGAAAAAAGTACATAATAGAGTTTAAGGGCCATGAGAGAGGCACTATGCTAACTTATGTCCTGGGATTTCAAAAGATACTGACACTTATATAGTTTACAAAAAAAAGCTTCCTGAGCCTATACACAAAACTGATAGCCCAATACATATTCAATTGAGGGAAGACCAGTAATAAAACTGAAAACTAAGAAATAGAGCAAACATAAAAACTAAGAGTTGTCACAAGTATTATGATGCCCAATTGCTTGATTGGGAGCCCCATCCTGCACAATAATGGTTTTGTGGTTGACAATAGCCATCTGTGGCGAGCCCGAACCATGACCAGAGAGGATAGAGAGAATAACATAAATTTTCTTTTCCATTAATTCCATTATGAAGGAAACATCTTATATATGGAGACGATGTTCAAAATGCATATCACACAGGGTATGTACCAAAGGCGAATTGTCTTTAGAATTCAAATTCACATCCTTAGAGCAATGAGCACATAAGGGCTTACTCAAACTTAACAGAGGAGGTGGCGTATCAGACTGGTGTAGAGGTGGCGGTAAGCGTCCCTCAAATCCCAACATGTTTCCCATATCGTTGAACCATTCCACTAAACAAGACCATTCATTTTCCTTTTGGTCATCTTGAGACGTTCCTTTGTCAGCTAAAAGATCCATGTCCCTCGACGAAAACCATTTGCTTGAAAAAACAAACAATGGAGTTGAATCCAGAGCTACCCAATCCCGAGGATTATCACCACACCTACGATGAGAGCGTCCCCTAAGCTTGAGAATATGCATGCTCCAAAACTAGATCCAAACAAACCCAACGTCCTGCAATTCCTCAGATAACTTGACAATTCCTTTAGGAGGCCGACCAGAGTTCCCACAAGAAATAATCCCCCCAGTTCATAATTGTCTCATCAAATTCAAATCTAAAGTACACCAAACACCAGGTGACAAGATCCTTAGCAGGTAAGAAATCACCTCCACCACATTCAAAATTAAGGCCATCTTCCGTGAACCAGTGCAGAACCGTTGGGAAGGACACCACATTAAACATCCAGACCAGGTGATGCGACTGAGTTCTGGCATATCCATAAGGTTGCACATTAAATCATGGAAGAGCCATATTAAAGATGTTTTCCCACCCATCCTAACCATCCTCCACATGGACCTCATCACGTGCCGCTTGTCACACCATTCGACGCTATTTGAAGTTATATTATTATATGTTAATTCATAAACTTTTTTTTAAGAATATAGACACATATTGATTGTTGATTTGTCTGAAATGCAAGGAGAAAAAAATATAATATCAAATGGCCAATTATTCAAATTCCAAGTCATTCCATGCTGTTCAAATTTCATGAAGTTCTCCCCTGTTGTATGGAGTAAGTTCATATTTTATTTATATTTTTATTACCTAATCAAATTTATGTTATTTATGCGTGCACATATGAATAATTATGTGTTGAATTTTGTAGGATCCTGATTTGGGATCAAGCTTAGATGCATAAGATATTCCACTAGTCAAAAAATGATGCAAGGTCGTATCAGGAGCAAGATACCACAAGCATCTACTAGAAAAAATTGAAAGCCATTTACCCTACCAATTGTAACATGCCATCTTCTAGCCACCATCCCGTGTCGATGGTACTTCACCATAAATTGGATTTATTTTATGACACCCCAGTAGTATGTGGTTGTTAAAAATGTCAAGGTTGAAAGAGAATCACCAGCGTGTCACACTGTCTTGTTATATTAATGATAGACTACCCAATGTTGACATTCTAACACCTCCCACTGTAGTAAAAAAATCCAATAGGTGATGTAGAAAAGACACGTATAAACACTTCTATATGCTCATTTTTTGAAAATTTGGAATCTAAAATATCTAAGTTTCATCCTAAATTAACCATCCCATCTCCTTCTGTTGAGTCAACTAAGAGTTATAGTGAGCCAAATTATGATATCAATACCACCCAAAACATCTCTACTAGGAGATCCAAAATATTGTACGAGCCAAGAGAAAAAATGCTAAGTATACACCAACGTCGTTTCATTTGTTGGAGGGTAGCGGTGACTTCTTTCTTCTTATCCATCTATAATGTAAATACCAAACCTGTTATAACCGTTCTTTGTATGATGCTTTCCCATCTTCTTTTCTAGTGCTCGATCTTGGGACCAAACTCTCCTTTTATGGTAATAGTTATATGATTTCCAAGTCCAAAATAGATGCTACAAATCTTGGGTTGTTTATCCTTTAACATGTATTATTTTGTCCCAAACAGTTAGTAGCACTTATGCCATTCTATGGTCCTCTTTATCTTTGGTTTGATTACTTGAATATTGTTAGATACAAACATACCATTTCCATTCATAATATGTGCATGAATGGTTATACTTCTAGAAACTTTAACATGAAGAACCTATTGTATATTGATGGTCGTCCAAGCACTCCTGGAAACATTGCAAGGTTCATAAATAATTGTAGGTGCTTATTATTTAGTGCAATTTTTTTAATTGAGGAACACTCCAATGACAAGGAGCGCTTTATGAAAAGGAAAGTGTACAAATTTGTTGTTGTGCATCCAATACATAGTTTGTCTCCTGGTGACTAGTTGTTGATAAAATATAAATTAACTATAAATTTTGTAGACCACTAACTGCTCGTCAAAGACGCATGGCATTGGGACTACCTTTACATGTCCCCTTGGGGTGTAAGCAAGATATCATTGATTAAAAATATTTTTATTATTATTTTCAATTGAATTAATATAAAGATATTGCTTAATTTGACATTTCTTTTATAAAGTGGTTGGTCTCACATATACTATAGAAAACAAATTTCATGCTTCTTATAATTGTTTAGTATAATGATTGAAGAAACTAAATGCACTGTGTTTATTGATATCATTGCTATAATATTTGATGTTTTTTGAATTAGGATTCTAATGATAAGCAACGTGTACACCATCTTCCATTGCACCACACTTTGATGTCAAATCAAGAGAAGGTTTCTAAACAAGCAGAGCTTGGAGAGGAAGCATACCAAGCATGGTTGAATCAACCACCTATTCAATTCCCACTACGTACTGGTTCTAATAAAAAACAATAATGGTCACTAGTGAGTTAAATGTGAAAAATGCATTGCATCATTTCACATGTAGGTTTTTTTTTGTTCAATAATTCTTTTTCTATTTAATTGTGCCTATTTTATAAAGTGGTTGTATGCATGCGCAATTTGATATTGGTAGGTGAGGTAAGCATTGTGCAAGCGATGTATCTTGAAATATGAACCTTATAATATACAAACTATAATTAACCCCTATTAAGACAACATTCATAGTTTTTACATATCTTAAAATGCCATTTGCATATCATTTTTTTTGGTTACATTGGAATAAGATAATTTTTACCATAATTTTAACTAATACATTGTTAAATTGTTTAAACATTATATAATAAAACTAAATGATTAGCACAGAAAAATGACATTAAATGATTTGAACAAGAGTTTTAACATTATATTGCATCTTTAATTTTGATCATTGACACATAATACATTTTATAAATCAAACAACATCAACATGGCATGAAAATACATATAATTATACATGAATGATATCAACGTGATATACATCAACATCAACATCAAGTTTAATGTTACATAAATTTAAGTTTAAAACTAAGATCATTGTTATTTTATTGAAGCTACAGATAGATAAAGTTAAGTTTAAAGCTAGGTAAAATGATCTTTTATAAACATAGAGGGAAGTCAAGTTCATTATCAATCTCAAATACATACTTTTAATGTATTAAACTTAAAAGTTACCATAATTTTAACTAAACTATTAAATTGGTTATAAAACATTATATAATGGCATTAAATGATTATCATAGAAAAATGACATTAAATGGTTTTAACTAGAATTAAACATTATATTGCATTTCTAATTTAGATCACTACCACAATACATTTAGTAAATCAAACAACATCAGCATGATATGAAAAGACATATAAATATACATGAATGATATAAACATGATCGATATCAACATCAACATCAACATGAGATGATACGAAAAACACATATAAACATGATAGACATCAACATCAACATCAACATGAGATGATACGAAAAACACATAATATATATGAAGGATAATAACAAAATGATAATATATTTCCAATATACATAAGCTAGTTGGTCCACCATCGGAGCTGAATGCATTAGTAATTTTTCCACTAGATCTAGGTGCATACATACCTTCACCACTAGAGCTAGAGGAATTAGTACCTCTGTACATAAAAATGAAGAATGAACAAGCTCATATATCTATGTACCAGAATATCTAAGACCCGATGAGACCATCTCATCTATAACTTTGGTGAATGGATCAATGCATGTTGTAGTTGATTGTTTGGGTCAGTCATGATGAGGAGAGGGTGAACAATTGACCTATGGTGGAGGAGAGAGTGATCAATCAACTCGTGGAGGATTAGGGGTGGCATATTAGTTTAGTGAGAAGGAGAGGGTGGTTGGTGGACTTGGTGAGGAGGAGAGGGTGGTTGGTTGGATCAATGAGGACGAGAGGGTGGTCATTCATCATGTGGAGGAGGAGATGGAGGAGGTGTATGACTCCTCCACTCAAGAATCCTAGCTGCATTGACAATATAATGCATCAATAGTGTCATATCATGAGGAAAGGTCACCCATATACTTGAAATCTCAGGGTTTCATAAGATCTGTTTGACTTGTACATGGAACACCCCCTACCAAACAAACATTGCAGATAACTAATCGACCACCTACTCATAGAATCTACGATTTGGCCTATGTTGCAAACCGAGTCTATGCAACTGAGGAAGATCCTCAACGTTAGGAATCTCCTCATAAAGTTGGGTAGGAAGCTCCCCAATATACTTGCCAAAATTTACAAATAATTAATCAACAATAATCAGACAATTTAAAGAAAATGTTACAATAAATCACACGTGCATTAAATAAGATAAAAAATAAAACTAGATAAATAATCAAAGCATAACACTAATATTACCTCTATCATCTAGTGGCTCATCCTAGATTAAAATTATGTTTTAACATCCTTTCCAGTCCGTCCCTACATATTGGTACTACACAATATCCATGGTATGATCATCCTCACTCGCAAGCATCTGCAATACATCTGAATTTATCTTTGCAGGGAACTCTGCTTGGCCCCTCTTGGGAATCATATCCCCCACATATGCATATGTGCATCGATCCTTGGCTTATGATGGTGTTGGTAAAATTAAATTCTAATCACCATAAACCTCTAAAAAAAAATTTGATAAAAAAGGGAGTCCCATCCTCCCATAAAACACAAAATGATAGTGATCTAGAGTTAAACATAATTGTCACAAAAGAATGGAAGAGAACCTAACCAATATGGGTCCTTACACCACTGAATCTACATAGTACAATAAAGGAAAATTAATGCATTTACCATCTGAGGTGTAGTGGTCTACTATCATGACCATAAGAGAAAGACACCTAACCTCATATGCATCGAATGAGTTAATATACAACTTGTGGTGAGAGTTTCTTCCTACGGGTAAGATGAAAACCCCTTGGGATTAGAAAAGGCCCCTAGTTTCCTACCCAAGACAGAGAGGAAACAAATAGACACTATAGTCCTCCTAGGTCTAGCTCATACATCAGCTAACAAGCTATGGAAAGACAAAGCAAGTAGATGGTGTACCTCACTCTGATGGTTTTCCTTGTTGCTCCTAAGTTGCTCCAGCTCCAGCCTTTGATTATGGACTTATGAACCTATTCAAAAAGGAAAGACAACACCTTCTCCAAATCAATATATGTATAAAAAAATATCTAACTTTATAAAAGAGGCAATTCCATGTATTCATCATTAAAGACATGGAAGTGGGAGGAATAGGCTAAGTTATATTAATGATAAGAAAGCCAAAATAAGCTGATTACAATGTTATACCTTGATGTCCAAAGTAGGAGTGCCTCCTTCCAAGCTCTCCAACATCACCCTTGCAAGACTCATAGGATCATAAGTTTGGTGGCTTCCAAGATCAACCCCCCCATAGCTCATGGATGGCTCTCTTTAAGTAGGATTTGGGAGACCAACCACTAAGAGGAGATGATGGATCTAAGTGAATAATATGTGGATCAAGGATATAAACCATGCCAAGGAGGGAATGTGAGATGGGATTCGAAGGGGTACCTCATCCCAAGAAAATCTCCATGAGATCCAAGATCCAAAATCAAAGGGATAAGCCTAAACCAAAATTGTTTCTCCCACATAACTAAGCATATCACGACAATATTGAAATTGTCACTCCCCCATAGGCATGCAGGGCGCGACAATTTGAAATTGTTTCTCCCCCATAGGCATGCGGGGCGTGACAATTTGAAATTGTTGCTCCCCCATAGGCATGCAGGGCGCGACAATTCCAGAAGGCTAATTTTTGGAGGTGGTTAAGGTGAGTTTCGACCCCTTTCTTGTTGGATTTGCTTCCAAATGTGACTAGGGAAGGGATCAACATTAGAATGAAGGGTCCCAACACTCTTAGGAGGCATAAACATCATGTTTTCCATGGTGGTGAAACATGTATATTCTCACTTATACATGGTGTGGCAATTTGAGGTATAACACAACTGGCCACCTGCAACCTGGAAATCACCTCAGATAATCACATCCTCACTAACATATCACTTAACAAATGACAACTAAATCTCTCTCCAGTGAATCTTGGTGGGAGGTCAACGAAATGGGAAAATTCTCCCTTCTCCTAGACAAACTAGTGGTAAAATACATGTGCTCCTCTATGGGTTGGTACCACAGATAGCAAACGACTCTAAATTTTTATTCTGTGTGATCCCGATGATAGATCAACTGTACCAGTAAGCGCAAGCTATCCTTCAGGGATATATCCTACTCATAAAAATTGAGGATTCCAAAATATCTTAAGAGAACACGCGTCTCAAGAGTTTAATATGTTAAGGGTACAAATCCATCTCCCTCTCTTGGGTCCCCCATGTCTCCCATACAAAGTTGTATGGGTCTACCCACTTTTGCTATCTTTGATTCACATAGAACAGTCATTGAATAAAATAAAATAAAAGATTCTGCTAAACAAAAATATTTGTTTATTGTTAATTGAAATTATTTTTTTCAAAAAATTGTAAAACATAATTGTTGCACCTTAAAAAATGGAACACACAATTATCGATGCTTAAGTATAAGAAACACACCATTAATAGAGCGATATAAATAAATTTCCGGTCTAAGAGAAAGTCGCACAAAACAGAAAATGGGGATTAGGCCACTACGAGCGTACTAGTTTTGAAATCACGCTGCACAACAGAGGCCAAGACATGAGAAGCACGCCCTAATGGGAGGCTAACATATGACAAATTCACCACAAGGGAAGCCAAAAATCAATAATTTCCACCTCAAGGGAGACACAAATCAACAATTTACACCGCATCCTCTGCTACATAAAAGCCAAGGGCCTTCTAGCTAGGGTTAACTACGACAACGAGGCATATCAGTTCAGGAATATATAACTTACCAAATGCGTTTCAATTGATACCGTGGAATGCATTGGTGAAAATAAATTTTTCAATAGGGTATTGATTTCTCAACTCCTCGAGATTCACTTTAAGTTGCTTGTCGAATTTAGTGGCAGTGTCTTCTGTGTTAAATCAAAATATTCCAAGGGGAATGTTTGTTAATCCCACTTTTCCATACCATAGACCTCTTCAATACTTGTTTTTTTGGATCAGATGTCATCATACTGATCTATTTGTTGGGGTTTCTTAATATATATTGAGTTGTGCTCTTTCACAAATTTTGACAAACACATTGCACAAAAACTTGAACCCTAGAGCATCTTCTCTAATAAGGGAATGATAAATCGTAACTATAATTCAATCCTAAGTTTAACGTAAATTAAAATACCATAGATAAAAAGAAAATCATTATCTTCCATATCATTTAATCAAATGATGATTGATTCAATCAAGAAATTGGTTCTTTACTTGGAATCACACCTGCAAATATTGGTTCCTTACTTGGAATCACACCAACAAATAGTAATGCACACACCATAAAAAGTATAATGATTCCTTTTTGATATTTTTTGAGATCGATCCACGCATACCCAGAAAAAATAAACAGAATAAATGCAATCCAATAACACATAGAATCAACCCATCTTGAATAAATCCTACCAGCAAATTTATAATAAAACATAAACACTTTATTCAAACTAGAAAAACAGTTGTGGGAGGGAGTATATAGTAGATCTTACAAATGCTCAACTAGTCATCGCAGTCTTGAATGATGGGAAGGCCGCTCGTAAGGTACTATGGTTACCAACATTCTTCACAAGACCTATTCACAACTATCCGTAGTTTGATCTTGCAAGGAAGGAGACCATTCACCGGCTAATCAGAGAAATTCTCTCTTTTCATTTATTTTCCCCTCTTTTCTCTCTAAATATATTCTTAAGTTTATCGATTTTCCCACTTATTATATTTTCACTATTTAAATGTGGGTTTGTTCCCTCCACATTTTTATTGCAAGGTGGTATTTTCCCTTTCAATCTATTTTCTAATTTACCTATTTTTCCTGCTCATTCTCTTTTCTCTCTTTTATCCTCTTTTTATTTATTTTCCCTCTCTTTATTTTATTTGTTTTATTGTTTGTATTTTTTTTTAAATTTATTAATATGTACAAATACATTACATATAATAATTATATTATATAATATTACATATTATTTTTTTCAATGTGGTTCAAAACTCCAGAGAGGAGTTGCTACGTCCACGAAAAGAATTCACAAGGGCTAGGGCTCAAACCCTAGCCGCCTCACTGGTTTTCGTTTGCAGGGAACAGTCTGTTCAGGGACGCGTCGCTCGTCTCCTTTGCTTGCAGGGCCAAGGACGAAGTGCCTGCGTTTTTGTTGCTCGATCTGCTGCGTTCCTCATAGCTGGTGGGCGCCGCCTTCCAAGATGGCCTCAGACCGGTTTGCAGAGATGGAAAAAGACTCTTTGGAAACTTTCAAAGCATTAGTCCGTTCGGCAGGATCTAAAGCCAAGCCTTCTCTCTCGTCTAAGTTTGTTAAGAAGATGGAGGAGATCCCTTCTCTGGAGCTATCTCCAGAAGAGCCATGCAGTCTTTCCCTCCTTCTAGCAGAAAAAGCCCTCATCGGAAAGTTCACAGGGTTATGGCCTAGCCCCAAATCGGTGGAGGCTTGGATGGAAGAACGCTGGAAATCGCTGATACATGGAAACGTTTCTCTATGTGCAGTAGGCAGGTGGTTTTTTGTTTTCAGCTTCTCTAGCAAAGTGGATCGAGATCTAGTTTTCAGATCTGGCCCCTATTTCATGGGGCCGAGGGGGCTGTTCTTAGCCCCCTGGACTCTTGATTTTAATCCCGAATATGAGATCACTGCAGCCCCGGTTTGGGTTAGGCTGCCTCATCTCCCCCTGCATCTATGGGGGAAAAGTTCTCTGGAGGACATTGGAAATAAGATTGGGCGTTTCCTGGATAGTGTGGAGCCGAAAGGGGATCAATTTACCTGTGCTCGTGTTTGTGTTGAGGTTAACCTCGAGAAAGGACTCCCGGAATCCATTCAGCTCTCCCTGGGGGAATGGCGCCATATCCAAGAGCTGGACTACGAGCAAATTCCTTTTAAGTGCCTTCGGTGCCATACTTATGGTCACTTCGCAAAATGCTGCCCCAAAGCCTCAGAAGTGGCAGAACCAGCTAAAGGAGACGATTTTCAGCCAGTAACTAACCGGCGAAGGCAGCCAAGGCGAAAGGAATCGCTAGCCTAGGTTCCGAAGGTCACTCCTTCAGCGGAGGCAACTCTTGAGAATAAAAACAGCTTCGAAGCACTGCAAGAAGAAGAAGCCCAAGACCCTGAAGCAACAACAGTTTTGGAAGACCCTCCGGTAGACGAAAGACTTCCGGATCCTGCCCTACCTGGCTCAGTAGATGCGAAGGAAGCCAGGGCTTCAGATCCTGAACCCCCTGCCCCTGCAGGTCCGGCTGTTTCAGTCCCCTCCAGTGGCTCTGGGGGAACTTTTGAACCTGAAGACAATTCAGTCCCGTCTCCACCCCTTACCAGAGGGCGAAGGACCAACAAGGCATGTAGAGAAAAGGAGACGGCTTCCAACATCTCTTTTGGATCTCAGAAAAAGCTGGATCCCTACTTTAAGGGGCAAATTTCATCCCCCTGATTCTAAATGCTTTGCTTTTGTCTTCTACTTTGCTCACAGTTTGTGAGAATTTACCCTTGTAAGCTCCTTTTGTCATTATCTCGAATTAGCTCAAGAAACAGATGGGATTTGTCTCCCAAGACTTTAACAAGAAGGTTGGAAGCACTGTTAGAGGTCACCAACCTTCTTCAGATTTGTAACTTTTTGGTTCTGGCTTGCCAGAACGCAGATTAATGCAACCTAACCGTTCTTGTCAAAAAAAAAAAAACTATATATTATCAAATCAAGGATTCAAGTTTTGACTAGTCTAGTTATTGCACCGAGAGTACTTATGCTTATTGTTGCAAGTGTTATTTTGCTTAATACCTTGTTGCAAATTTCCACATTATTTCACCTACATTTGCATTAATTTCTTCTACATATCACACCTATCGTACCCTAGAGCAGACATTCTTAGGGTGTCCACATCTTTCACATCTTCTTTTTCTTTGAATTTGCAAAGGTATTTTTTGTGCTCTTGGAACATTATTTCTTGCCCTTCTACACTTGTCTCCTCCATTGTATTATAACATTTTTTTTTCAAGATTTATAAAATAAAAAATAAATATTTATAAAAAGAAAGAGGGTGGGGGGTAGAAATCAAGAACTCTACAATCTTTGTGTATGTCATAACAGTCAAGTGATGTCACCCTTGAATAAAGTACCAATTTTGCATCTATGATCAAACAATTGGGTCTTAGTATTTCCTTATGAATTTCACCGTGATTTTTTAGTTTTTTCTCCTCCATTTGGTTCCTCTTCCAATCACTATGGAGAATCTATCAATGCTTCATACATTCTAGATTTAATATCACTAGTCCCTTTTGGCGTCAATTTCTTCCCAAGTCACCATTGTGTCAAGATTATGTTCGGAGGATGTACTTAAGCCTGAGTCATCTCTTCCTCATATTTCCTTGATTGCACATGTCAACCTTCTCTTTTTTTCATTTTTTTCTCAATTCATCATAAAAAACAATGTTTTACTTCCAATTGTGTAGAAGTACTCATCATTGCTTCTCACTAGTAGGTCTTCTCCTATTGAATACAACACAATGTTCTAGGATATATAATTAGAGTGGATAGTACTATGTCACTTACTTTCATCATTGGTTTGTGACCTAGACCTCATCGATTATTTTCATTATTGATTACTAATATTGATTAAGAGGTTTCTCCCATGTTCAATGTGAAGACCCTTATTCACATAGAGGAATTTGTGTTTTACCTTAGGTTTCACTTTCATTATTGTTCAAACTACTCACATTTTTTAGCAGTTATACATTATCAACTATTGCTCAAATATTGTTTTGTGTGCACTACTTTCATATGGCGCATTTAGAAGATGTACCCAATGATGTGTTTTATTAATTATTGTCCAAGACCTTCAAATAACGTTCCTAATACCTTCTTATATTGGTTGATGATAGATTCCAGAATTCCCTCCTAATAATAGATATCTTCTTATTAGAACTGACTCATATTCTCTACAAATGAGATTTAGATAAGTTTATGGTACCTCAGGTCTTGTAGTCTTTTTATGGTGGGTTCCCCCACTATTGAAAGTGGGAATAGATCAATGTCCCCTACTTGATATATTTTATGAGTATTCGACACTAGCACATTTATTCACACTTACTAGAATGTACTAAGTACCTTGACACCCTTTATCATCATTAGTGGGATGCTCTATGTTTGTCAAGGATATACATCAATGATTGGTGATCAAAGAGTTTCTCCCATGTTTGACATTATATCATGTATTCACTTGATGTAGATTCATATGCTTAATGGAATCAAATAGATGACCTTCGGTTATGCAACTTTTCATCATTTGTGTCGATACCTAAGTTGCATATATAGTACCACATACTTGTATGACATCAGTACCTTTTGGCGAACCAATCTTTATTTTCATTGAATTTCAAATGTTCTCCTAATGAACAATGAGAAATATGCCCATTTTTATTTTATAATGGATATTTTTTGAGATCGATCCACGTATACCCAGAAAAAATAAACAGAAATAAATGCAATCCAATAACACATAGAATCAACCCATCTTGAATAAATCCTACCAGCAAATTTATAATAAAACATAAACACTTTATTCAAACTAGAAAAACAGTTGTGGGAGGGAGTATATAGTAGATCTTACAAATGTTCAACTAGTCATCGCAGTCTTGAATGATGGGAAGGTTGCTCGTAAGGTACTCTGGTTACCAACATTCTTCACAAGACCTATTCACAACTATCCAT
Source organism: Larix kaempferi (assembly GCA_027924585.1). Lineage (NCBI taxonomy): Eukaryota > Viridiplantae > Streptophyta > Pinopsida > Pinales > Pinaceae > Larix > Larix kaempferi. The sequence continues at coordinate 4,165,532 of BSBM01000456.1, forward strand.
AGATTGATCTTGCAAGGAAGGAGACCATTCACCGGCTAATCAGAGAAATTCTCTCTTTTCATTTATTTTCCCCTCTTTTCTCTCTAAATATATTCTTAAGTTTATCGATTTTCCCACTTATTATATTTTCACTATTTAAATGTGGGTTTGTTCCCTCCACATTTTTATTGCAAGGTGGTATTTTCCCTTTCAATCTATTTTCTAATTTACCTATTTTTCCCGCTCATTCTCTTTTCTCTCTTTTATCCTCTTTTTATTTATTTTCCCTCTCTTTATTTTATTTGTTTTATTGTTTGTATTTTTTTTTAATTTATTAATATGTACAAATACATTACATATAATAATTATATTATATAATATTACATATTATTTTTTTCAATGTGGTTCACAACTCCAGAGAGGAGTTGCTACGTCCACGGGAAGAATTCACAAGGGGCTTACCCGGAGGGGCCTCACCCTGCTAGCTCTGATTAGAGAGCCTAATCGGGTGGGGGACATCAAGTGAGTCCCTTATATATCAATGCATAACCACCAGAGGATTTGACCCTGATACCTTCTGTTTACAACTCACGACACTCAACCACTTAATCTAACCCATTGGGCTATATAATATTGCATATTATATATAGTATATTAATACATATAATTACTACATTATATTAATGTTACATATCAACTAGTATATTAATATAGTACTTATATGATATTAATATTACATAGTGTATTAATTTATTAATTATATAGTATATTAATATATTAACTATCCATGACATATATATTAGCATATTATATATTTACTATGTATCAACTATGTATCAACTATGTAGCTATATGTTAACTATATATTAATATTAACATATATATAACGTATCATATATATATTGATTATACTAATATATATAACTATAATATATTTAGATTACAAATTAACTATAATATATATAATAACTATATATTATCAAATCAAGGCTTCAAGTTTTGACTAGTCTAGTTATTGCACCGAGAGTACTTATGCTTATTGTTGCAAGTGTTATTTTGCTTAATACCTTGTTGCAAATTTCCACATTATTTCACCTACATTTGCATTAATTTCTTCTACATATCACACCTATTGTACCCTAGAGCAGACATTCTTAGGGTGTCCACATCTTTCACATCTTCTTTTTCTTTGAATTTGCAAAGATATTTTTTGTGCTCTTGGAACATTATTTCTTGCCCTTCTACACTTGTCTCCTCCATTGTATTATAACATTTTTTTTTCAAGATTTATAAAATAAAAAATAAATATTTATAAAAAGAGAGAGGGTGGGGGGTAGAAATCAAGAACTCTACAATCTTTGTGTATGTCATAACAGTCAAGTGATGTCACCCTTGAATAAAGTACCAATTTTGCATCCATGATCAAACAATTGGGTCTTAGTATTTCCTTATGACTTTCACCGTGATTTTTTAGTTTTTTCTCCTCCATTTGGTTCCTCTTCCAATCACTATGGAGAATCTATCAATGCTTCATACATTCTAGATTTAATATCACTAGTCCCTTTTGGCGTCAATTTCTTCCCAAGTCACCATTGTGTCAAGATTATGTTCGGAGGATGTACTTAAGCCTGAGTCATCTCTTCCTCATATTTCCTTGATTGCACATGTCAACCTTCTCTTTTTTTCATTTTTTTCTCAATTCATCATAAAAAACAATGCTTTACTTCCAATTGTGTAGAAGTACTCATCATTGCTTCTCACTAGTAGGTCTTCTCCTATTGAATACAACACAATGTTCTAGGATATATAATTAGAGTGGATAGTACTATGTCACTTACTTTCATCATTGGTTTGTGACCTAGACCTCATCGATTATTTTCATTATTGATTACTAATATTGATTAAGAGGTTTCTCCCATGTTCAATGTGAAGACCCTTATTCACATAGAGGAATTTGTGTTTTACCTTAGGTTTCACTTTCATTATTGTTCAAACTACTCACATTTTTTAGCAGTTATACATTATCAACTATTGCTCAAATATTGTTTTGTGTGCACTACTTTCATATGGCGCATTTAGAATATGTACCCAATGATGTGTTTTATTAATTATTGTCCAAGACCTTCAAATAACGTTCCTAATACCTTCTTATATTGGTTGATGATAGATTCCAGAATTCCCTCCTAATAATAGATATCTTCTTATTAGAACTGACTCATATTCTCTACAAATGAGATTTAGATAAGCTTATGGCACCTCAGGTCTTGTAGTCTTTTTATGGTGGGTTCCCCCACTATTGAAAGTGGGAATAGATCAATGTCCCCTACTTGATATATTTTATGAGTATTCGACACTAGCACATTTATTCACACTTACTAGAATGTACTAAGTACCTTGACACCCTTTATCATCATTAGTGGGATGCTCTATGTTTGTCAAGGATATACATCAATGATTGGTGATCAAAGAGTTTCTCCCATGTTTGACATTATATCATGTATTCACTTGATGTAGATTCATATGCTTAATGGAATCAAATAGATGACCTTCGGTTATGCAACTTTTCATCATTTGTGTCGATACCTAAGTTGCATATATAGTACCACATACTTGTATGACATCAGTACCTTTTGGCGAACCAATCTTTATTTTCACTGAATTTCAAATGTTCTCCTAATGAACAATGAGAAATATGTCCATTTTTATTTTATAATGGATATGATCTATATTTGACATGGAGGGCCACATTTGTTTGTGGCCATGGTTCCATATCATATATACTTCATGGATCCACAATTACATAGAGCATGTCTCAACTCGTAGATTCCTAAGTAGATGGATTTGAGGAGTGGTTTCTGGGGTAATTGCAGTATCCATCTTAAAGAGTTGATGTTTTGAACCTATATTATGGTTCATCATCAGGACAAATGTGTCAAATTGAGGAGTAATAGATATTGTTCAATTAATGTTCATAATCAAGCAAAAAAAAATAACCTAAAGGTCAGTTGTGCGAAGAAAACCCTAACCATTAAGAGAACATGAAGGTGTCGACACAAATTTATCAGATATCATTATATTTTTTTGTTTTTTTATTAATAAAGTGTGATATCTCTCTCCCCCCCAAAAAACAATGATTGTAAAATGTTGCATTGTTCACATTTTAATATTATTTGGTGTAGGAATTAACTCCTTGATAAATTAGTTATAATTAGTAAATAGGTAAATTCATATATTATTGTGATTTATATTATTTTGAACAAAGGTATTTTAGGAATAGTGAAGGACATATTTTGATTTGTATAAAATGGATTTGCGAAGAGGATACAAGTTATCTTTTGTCCACTTCTCCTTAGGATACAGGTTCTATTTAGTTTGATTGTGCTTGTTTGAAGGAAATGTAGTTGAGCTCTCAATTAAGCTCCATTGACACATTTGAATTTGGAAAATTTGTTATGGTAAAAAACTTGGTTTAGCATTGAAATAATTCTTCAAGAAATAAAATCATATACAAATTATATGCAAACTATTAGTTTGATTCTTTAACAAACTTATCCTTTCTTCTTCTAATCGTTGTATTTTTGTATTTATAGCCTCAAAGGAAGGAAATTGTTTTTGAAAGAATTGAAAGAACCTCCTCCCACTAAGAAATCCATCCATCCTCCCTTGGCATGTGAATGAGGTTTCATATCTTCTTAATAATATTGATGCAACTCTTATTTTAAGATGTGAGAAATCCATGCTAAAATTATGTCATTCTTTCCTTGTCCTATAACACTAAGAAGTTAATTGGTTGATGATAATAATAAAATAGCATGTACCAAATATTGAACAAGTTGTGACCGTGGTCAACCATTTTTAACCATCATTGACGTTTCCAACCATGGTATGCCATAGTTGGTCATGGTTCATTATATTAATTTCCTTGATACACCAACCCATTTCATGTCCATTTATTCACTAATGTTTTGGTTGTGTAGCAATATAATATCATTACCAACAAAATGTTCAACCTAGTAACCCCAATAACCCATCAATCCTCCACCCTTTTTCATTATAAGGACAACTATTAATTATTAAATTTTCTTGTTGACCTATGTTAACCATATTGACTAGCTTGATAATCCCATCACCTGCAAAACTCCTACCCCAATAACCCTTTTAACCCACTTAGAACCTTCAACCCTCATTGTGATTTGCACGCTCCCAGGTGCACGATGGGGACAACAGTTCGATTGAATGAATCAGTAATGTTATGGCGGAAGCATAATAATAGGAAAAAAAAATACACTACACACATAAACACACACACACAGACAATATGTATATTACTTGTTACTTCTTCTCTGCTTAGTATATTACAATATTTTACATGCTTAAATAAAGTGTTGAGAACGCTTGGGTTGTCTTCCCATTACGTTTAGTTACAAGAAAAGTTAGAATGGTTTCAGAAGTTCAACCGTTACGGTCGACTGGAAGATATAGAGACATTATGTTGTAGTTCGTCAGTCGCCAATGTCGATGATGCATGTTGACGTCGGTGCTTGTCGAAGTCAAAGTTGTTGAACTTGTCGAAGTCAAAGTTGCTGAACTTGTCTAAGTCGATGTTGGAATCCTACACTAATTCCAACTGCTGGGTGTATCATACCTCCTTCCTTAAGAAACAATGGTCCCCATTGTTTGATCATGTAGATGAGGAAACTTGTCGTTCAGTTCCGTAGCAGAGTACTATTTTCCTTGTGCTGGGATCTTTCTAGCTTTGGCCACCTAAAACAAGGGAATTGTGTTCGTCCTTGTATGGTGTAATCATCATCCCACAATGGTGTCGCAAGGAAGAGGCTCCTGAACATTTGGATGGATGTATTCAGGTTTTGCTGTCTGCAAGTTGTTCCGTTCCAACAATGGTGCATGGTATGGTCGAAGTAGATCCACATTAAATACTTGATGCAGACCCAGGAATGAAGGAATGTCGAGCTGGAAAGCGTTTTCTCCCATCTATTCAAGAATACTGTACGAACCATATCACAAAGGCTTCATCTTCTTATTTGGACCAATGAAGCGTTCCTTCTTGAGATGCAACCAGACCTGATCCCTAATTTGAAATGAATGAGGGATACAATGCTTATCATGCCAGGCCTTGGATTTCACATTAGCTCGTTGAAACATTTCTTGTGCTTGTTTCTGGATGTCATAGATTTGATCTCGAAACTTCAATGCTTTTTCAACTTCTCACCGGTTATAGTTGGTATCGTTCGACTATGTCGAGGAACTAATCAAGTCAATAGGAGCTGAGGGTTGAAATCCATAACAAATCTCAAATGGACTCTTTCTCGTAGAGCTGTGTTGAGCACGATTGTAGCTGTGCTGTATATATGGAAGACTTTCATCCCATGTTTGTTGATGCTTGTGGTTGTACATGTGAAGTAGTTGTACTACCAAGCGATTCATAACTTCCATCTGTCCGTCTGTCTGAGGATGGAAAGCTGTCAAAAAGGAAAGTCTTGTGTCGAGCTGTTGCCAAAGGGTCTTCCAAAATATGCTGACAAATCTAACATCTCCGTCGAAAATAATGGTTGTTGGTAAACCATAATGTTTCCAGACATGTTCAAAGAAGAGTTGAGCAGTCTGCTGCGCTGTCGTAGTCTTCTTGCATGGAATGAGAATGGCCATCTTGGAAAATCTGTCGACTAATACTAATATTGCGTCATGCTGATGTTTGGTAGTAGGATATCCCGTCAAGTAGTCCATAGAAATAGATTTCCATGGTTGACTAGGAACTGGAAAAGGTGTGTACAATCCCTATCGTCGAATAGGCGGTTTAGCAATGGCACAAACCACGCATGATCGAATGTACATGTTGACGTCAGTTTTAAGTGAAGGCCAAAAGAAATACTTCTGGAGAAGAATAGAAAGGGTCTTTGCTACTCCAAAGTGTCCTGAAGTCTTGCTGTAGTGTGCATCCCAAATGAGCTATTGTCGATGCTCACCTGTTGGTATACAAAGCTGTCCAAGCTTGTATAGCAAGGTGTCTTTCAGGAAATAGTCGAAGGTCGACGACTTGTCGGTCTGAAGTTGTCAATAGACTGATGAAAAGTTGTTGTCTTCCTAATACAACTAAGGCCAAGTGGTGGTGTCATAAGCCTACATACGCATCACTGTAAGGAGGAGAGTAATGGGTGCTTGACTCAGGCAATCGACGACGGCATTGGATTTACCTTTCTGATACTTAATTATCAACTGAAATTGTTGCAGGTAATTAATCCACTTGATTTGTTGAGTTGTTTGTAATTTTGACGGGGATGGGGCAAACTATAAAGGCTTGTGGTTAGTGAGAATGACCATATCCTTGCCAAAGATATAATGTTTCCATTGATTAAGAGCTTGAACAATGGCGTACAATTCTTTTTCATACGTCGAATATCTTCTGACAGTGTCGTTAAAAGTTTCGGAATGAAAAGCGACTGGGTGACCAGACTGAGTGATCACTGCGCCCAAGGCATAGTCCGATGCATCCATCTCAATCTCAAAGGGCTGATGCAAATCAGGTAACATAAGTACTAGTGCAGTACAAAGCTTGTGTTTGAGCTATTCGAAAGCTTATTGTTGTGTCGATGTTCATTTGAAGACAGTTTTCCCATTTCCCTTGGTCAACTGATTCAAAGGCTAGGCTATGTGACTGAATCCAAGTATGAATCATCGATAAACATTCACCAAACCAACAAAACTTCTTAGTTCATGAATGCTTTGAGGAATGGGACAATATTTGAGGATTTTCTCTTTGTCTGGATCGACGTGAATGCTTGCAGAGTCAATTACATACCCCAAATATTTGATGTTGTTCATCACAAAGGAACATTTGTCCATGTTCAAATAGAGTCGATGTTGTCGGAGAGTGTTGAGGACTTGTCGAAGTTGTTCGTCATGTTCTTCCCATGATCGACTGAAAATCAATATATCGTCGAGGTAGACAATGACACATTTTCTGATGAAAGGTTGAAGAGTGTCATCCATATACCGCATGAAGGTCGCAGGTGCATTGGTTAAGCCGAAAGGCATGACTAACCATTCAAACAATCCTTCCTTGGTCTTGAAAAGGAGTTTTCCATACATTTGTGGGCTCGATTGGAATCTGATGATATCCTGACTTGAGGTCGAGCTTAGTAAATAATTTAGCACCTTTCAGACAGTCGATGAGCTTGTCTATCCGTGGCAGAGGGTATGTATTCTTTACCAAAATTTTGTTGAGGGCCTCGTAGTCGATGCACATGCGCCAAGTCCCGTATTTCTTTGGAACGAGGATGACTGGACTTCCACAAGGAGAGGAGATGGGTCGGATATGACCTTTGTTGATCAAATATTGAATTTGTCTGCGAATTTCTTCATTTTCAATAATGGATCTTCTGTAAACAGATGTGTTAGGTAATGAAGAAACAAGATCAAGTTCAATAGAGTGTTTCACCTGGTAATGTAGAGGTACTCCGTCTGGCTCTTGGAATAGGTTCCGATACTCATCAAGAATAGTGTCGATCTGTTGCTTCTGTCGGGAGCTGCACTGGTCGGTGAGTCAACTGGTTATTGCAGTCTTCCTAGAATGTTGCGGCTTAATCATGATCAATGCAAATTTATGAGCATGGTTGATGAGCTTCTTCGTCTATTTAGAATATATCATTGCAATCGTTGGTGCAGGTTGTCTCTCTGGTATGCCGTACCATTGGTTCCGAATGCTAACAATCACCTTATGAGGTCGTGACTGATAACTTCCATGTCAATCCCATAAGTAAGGTTTCCCAAACAAGGCGTCGACTACGGAGAGAGGTTCCACGTCGCAGAGTACTTCATCTTCAAAAGGATTAATGAAGTAGGCGAGTTTGCATTGTCGGGTGATCCTTAGTTCATGTCCATCCTTCACCCAACCGATGTTATAAGGATGACGATGTGGAGTGGTAACAAGACCTAGTTTCTTCACGATATCTTCAGAAACAAAGTTCTTCTGGCTACCATTATCCACAATCAGATGTAATGGATTGTTTTGAACTCATATCTGTGTATGGAATAGGCGCTCTCATTCCTCCTTGTCGATGATAGTTGAGGCTAGTGGAGTGGTCGATGTCGATGTCAAAAGGGTTTTTGCTTCTGGGTCAGATTCTACCATATTTTTTTCGAAAAAGTCGGATGTCGACACTTTTTCCAAAAATGTCGTCTGAGCTTTGCATTCAGACGTATCATGGCATGATGAATTTTGGTAATCACACCATTTCCCGGTAGGGGGCTGTTTTCTACGTTCCCTTTTTTCTTTCTGAGAATTATTTTTTCCATGATCTTGCTTTAGCAGAGTTGGATGAGAAGGTATTGACTTATCAAAGTGGGCTAGTGCCTTCTTGTCAGGTGGTCATCCTGTCGTCTTGGTCATGAAGCGTCATTTTCCTTTTTGTTTGGCTTCAAGCTTACAGGCATAGTGGAATGAATCTGCAAGCATATCGACATTAAGAAATTCCATCTCTTGCTGAATGTGCAGGGATAATTTGCTGATGTACTTCAGAATAAGCAATTTATCTTCTTCTTGAACACTAAGTCTAGCCATTAGTCGGTAAAACTCGTCGGTGTAACTATGTACAAATTGGTCTTTCCATTTCCTTAGCTGTTGCCACTTCTTATACTGTTGTTCAACGTACTTGGGCGGTTAGAACTCCTTTCAGACATATTCGACAAATTTCTCCCATGTCTCTATGGGGTCTCCACTTTTCTCCATTTTTGTCGATAGGTTCTTCCACCAGCAGTACATATATGTTGACATCTTTAAGGATGCAATGGTGATCTTTCCAATTTCTGAGAGTTGATTCATAGAGTAATAGGATTCCAATTTTTGTACCGAATTGTCAACGGATTCCGTGTTAATCTTGCCTTCTAGGTTCGGTATGTCCAAATTCATTTTCACCTTGAATGGAATTATTTTTTTGGAGTTAGATCTTGTGGAAGCAAATTCTCCTGATGTCGAAGCAAATCGTGTGAGAATCTCATTGAACTGGGTGAACATTTCAGTTCGTTGTCAAGCCAATGCTTGCTCTATTAGTTGCTCTTTCTCGTCATTTGCATGTCTATTGTCTATTTCTCCTGCCATATTTGAAGGTAGTGTCTGCCTGGATTGCTGAGTTTGCCAACGTGTTTGAACAGGAATAAGTTAGGTAACTTCAATGGAAGTGTCTTTGCATAACTTAAGCACGAACAAAGCTATGAAAAAAGCTCTAAATAAATGAAGCTCTGAATTGCTTTGACACCAATGATTCGCACCCGCCCAAGTGCACGATGGGGACAATAGTTCAAATGAATGAATCGGTACTGTTATGGCAGAATCATAATAATAAGCAAAGTAGGAAATACATTATGCACATAAACATACACACATAGACAATATGCAGAAATGCGAACTGATCTCTTGTTACTTCTTCTCTGCTTGTATATTACAATATTTTACATGCTTAAATAGAGTGATGAGAACGCTTGGGTTGTTTTCCCGTTACATTCAACTACAAGAGAAGTAGACCGGTTTCAGAAGTTCAACCATTACGGTCAACTGGAAGACAGAGAGATAATCTGTCATAGTTCGTTAGTCGCCAATGTCGATGATGCATGTCGACATCGGTGCTTGTCGAAGTTGTTGAACTTGTCGAAATCGAAGTTGCTGAACTTGTCGAAGTTGATGTTGGAATCCGACAATAATGCCAACTACTGGGTGGATCACATTGGCCATAAAATTTACTATAGTTGACCATCGTTGACCATTCTTGAACTTATTGGCAATGATGGACCATACTTGATAATTTTTCACCATATTAACTTTGCATTAACCCACAAATCCTTAATTTGATCGCCCATAAATGTCATTCATACTTGTCCCCAATTAATTAACCACCTATTGCTTTAATCCCATCATCGACAAAACTCCTAGCCCAATAATCCCATTAACCAATCAAGGCTTCACCTCATTCATTGTATGGAATATATTTTAGTTTACCACAACTAAACTCTATTTATCATATTGACTATATACACCATATGCACCATGTTTCACCCTGTTAACTACATTGATGTACCGACCACTAGCTTGCTAAATACAAATTCCCATGAATTATATGCCTACTTATCCACTAATGCATTAGCTATGTGGCCTAGCAATTCCATTTCCCCACAAGCAATTTATCCCAATAATAATATCAGCCTAATAACCCTCCACTCTCATTGACCATATGTACCACTATTGATTAATATTGATTATCCTTCATCATGATTAACCTTTATGGAGCATAATGATTGTCTTTCTAATCCTATCTCCACAAAATTCCTCACCCAATAATTATTTGAATCCACAAATAATCCGTCATCATTGAACATATGGACCATTATAGACCTTTGTAGACTTTGTTGACCATGGTGGACCATAGTCAACTATGGTTCATTGTAGTAACTGCATTGAACCACCAACCTCTATCCCACTCACCAACAAACATAATGCTCATTTTCCCACTGCTATGTTGACCATGAAACTCAATAATCCCATTACCCACAAACTTATTAACCCAATAAACTCGTTAACTCATCAATCCTACACCCTCAAATATTTCCTCACATGTTCATATTTCTATTTTTAGAGAGTGAGATGGAGTACCAACAAAATTATTGTCTCTAAGTACAAGCATGGTCATGAAATGTCTATATTTTCATAGGCCACGACTAACTTCAACTCACAAAATGAGAAGATCAGGTGTTTGAAGAGCTTTTGGGTTCATGATTGATCCCAAAATTTTTTGTCTTTGTCTCCTAGAACCCCACTTGCAATGATAGAAAGCATCTCATTATGGTGGTAATTGTAGTAGAGAAACAAACCATCATAGAGGATATAAGTGGAGGAGCCTACGAAGAGGGCTACATGAGGGCTGAGGGGGTTGCAAATCCCATAGCCTAATATTTCGATCATTGGAAATGTCATATACTGTTGGAAGAGTTCATGGCCTAATTGGTCTCCTAGTTACGTGCACCCATTCATAAGGGAACGTTCAACATGCGGAGGGAGTAAAATCAACCAAGTAATTAAGGCATTTTAAAATATTTTCTGAATTCATAAAAGCCCATTACTACTCGCAACAATTAAAACTATGATTCAAAACTTGCATAATATCATGATGCAATATTTTATTTATTTTTTAACTCTATAGAAAATATACTTCTATTTAATCAAATTGCAATTTCAGTAGTTGTAAAAAAGTGATTTTTTATAAAATTATACTCTTTGGTTTTAAATTTATTTTATTTTTTTAATTTGGACATTTCACAAACTTGTTAAATATATTAGGAAATGTATCTCAATATGGATCCTATTCAAAAAGTCAATATCTGGTTGACAACTAATCATCAATTCTTTATTTTTTAAACCATGGGAACAACAACTTCTCAAGGGTATATCCAACAGTCCGCAAGCTAGATATACCATAAATTTGTGACTCAGCAGACGTCTCGGGACCCTTTATCCCAGAGGAGAGCCTCTATCCTAGGGGTCGCCTACCCTTCTAACCTTGTCACAACTGACCAATGATTAACATGCACAACTAATCATAAATTCTTACCCACACACGTCGGTGTTAGCATGAGAATCCTCCTAACGCATTGCGTGCCCTATAAAAGGATAGGATGCATGGGAAGCGATTTCATATTTCACATGAACAGCAAAGCGCGAAGGAGAAGGTGGTTAGGGTTCGGGTTTAAGCCCATACAGAAATTTCTTAGTTGAAGGCAATCGCATTTTCCTTTTCCGTCATTCTAATACTATAGCTCCGTTGCTTGTCATTCTAATATTGTATCTCCGCTGCTTCCTGATTAAACGAGCCTCAGCGAAGCTAACATGGACGGATTGATGTATTCTGGCACTCGAAAGCGAAGTCGCGCGGAATTTCAATATGGGGAGACCAATGATAGGAATAACAAGGGAAGAGGAAGAGAGGCAGCTATGCCTGCTGCTGACAGTACTGTGTATCGCATTTTGTGTCCTGCTAATTTGATAGGAAGTGTCATCGGAAAAGGAGGCCAAGTCATAGAATCTCTCAGGAAAGAGACGCGTTCCAAGATCCGAGTTGCAGATGGTGCTCCAGGCACTGACCATGAGCGGGTCATAATGATCTACAGCTCACCTGTTAACAACAAGGAGAATGAGAATGAAAATGAGAATGCTGAACCAGTTACTGTTTGTCCTGCCCAGGATGCCCTTCTTAGAGTGCATTCTATTATTGTATTAGATCATGCAGATCATAACCCCAACAAAAAACAGCAGCGAGAGAGCAATGCGGAAAATCAAGAAGTAATCAATTCTCGGTTGCTGGTTGCAAACAGTCAGATTGGAAGTTTGATTGGAAAAGGTGGAAATAACATTCAAAAGATGAGAAGCGATTCAGGTGCACAAATTCGGATATTGCCCAGACATCAGCTGTCAGCTTCTACTGCTTTGGCTATGACTAGTGTTGATGAATTAGTTCAGATATCAGGAGATGCAAAGGCCGTAAAGAAAGCACTGTATGCAGTTTCTACTTTTCTGTATAAACACCCGCCTAAGGAACAAATTCCCGATTGGAATAACAATAATAATGATGTTTCACCTGTTCATGACACCCAGAGATTGCTCCTTCCTCTACCAGATATTCTTCCACAAGGACACCGAAATTCAATGTTTGCTCTTACCCCAGTTGTTGGTTTTGGCTCCCAATACATGCCAGGGTTGGGAGGATCTGGAAGCGGAGATAGGAATGCATGGCCTATATCTAATTATACTTGGCCTGATCTTCCCTCTGTTTCTAATTTTGGGACTTCTGCTGACCCTAAAAAGGGACCTTCTGAGGAGTTTAGTATTCGAATGCTATGCCCCAATGATAAGATTGGAGGGGTAATTGGTAAGGGTGGCAATAGCATTAAAAACATGAGGAAGGAAACAGGAGCGAGTATTAAGATTGAAGATGCGGCCAGTACAGAAAGTGAGTCAGATAATGAACGTGCAATAGTAGTTTCTACAACAGAGTTTGTTCATGACCGTGTTTCACCTACTCTTGAGGCGATTCTTCAACTGCAAGGAAAGACTAGTTCAGACAAGGAAGGCATTGTTATTTGTACAAGGATGCTTGTTCCATCAAAGCAGATTGGCTGTCTTCTCGGTAAAGGTGGAAACATCATTACTGAAATGCGAAAGAAAACTGGTGCAGATATTCGCATATTTCCCAAGGAGGACCGACCAAAATGTGCATCCAAAAAAGAGACGGAACTTCTTCAGATTATCGGAGAGGCCGATGTTGCCAGAGATGCACTCATAGAAATCGTAACAAGGCTGAGGGAGAGAGTTTTCAAAGATAGTAAGCACGCTGCTCATATTTCTGGCCGCCATGTTTGAAGCACAGTCTAGAAGCCTATGTGATCTACATTCTGTCTGCCTACAACACAGTGCCTACCTACTTCAACCTCTCTGCGCAGTGCCTACCGACTTCAACTTCTCTATTTATTCTTGTTTCTAAACTTGTCCATTGCCAACAATCAAATAAACATTATCAACTATTGATTATCGACCGTGTTTTAACACCCACAATCATTCAGATGTTTGTTGTTTAAGCTCTCATTGTCTTGTTATAGTCGCTTCTTATTCCCTATAATCGTCTGCGTCCAATTAGTTTTCATCAACAGTTTGTCTTGCATATTGGAAAGATAGTGAAATAACATGTTCTTGGATTGTCTTGCAACCTGTATGTTATTCCATTCCAGTTTGCAAATCGATTGCTGCCTATAAACAAGTAATCTTATCCATTTGTCGAAACTGTGCTCTTTAGTTTGTTTCTACAGTTCTCATAGTATAATCACGGCACTGTCCATCTTATTGAATCCCCTTTTGTATCTTTCCAAAAAAGGTTAAGATTATGTGAACTTACATTTGGAAATAAACTGTATCATTTTTGTGGCTTAATTCGTATTCTCTCGATATTCGTATTCTCTGGGTATTGCCGATCTTAAAATTTAAAGCTGAGCGAGCCTTTAAGACGCCCAATAGTGCCTTCAAGACACCGAAGAGCCTTTTTGGATAGATCATCACCACCAATATATATGTGCTTGATTTAATTTTTTTGTAAAAATTGATATTAGATTGACAACCCTTTGGTACCACTTTGGCACCACTATTCCAAATCGATGACATGTATTAAATAAATTCTATTTGTCTAATTCACTACTATCTTGGAATTTCCGTACACTTAATAAAACAGTATCAATATTAATACCAAAATACAAGAGACCCTAAAGGGCTAACAATAGTATTGGTCCCATATTCCCATCCCATGCAAGGTTTAAAGCAATGAGTTGCATTATTATGAGATACAGCCTCTACCATTTTTACTCAATTGTATAACACCATCAAAATAACTCAAAACAGTCTCTTATGCAATAGTAGGTTCAATAATCCTCCTTTGGCTAATGCAAAAGACCCTAAAAGGCTAACAATAGTATTGGTCCCATATTCCCATCCCATGCAAGGTTTAAAGCAATGAGTTGCATTATTATGAGATACATCCCCCACCATTTTTACTCAAAATACAAGAGACCCCAAAGGGCTAACAACAGTATTGGTCCCATATTCCCATCCCATGCAAGGTTTAAAGCAATGAGTTGCATTATTATGAGATACATCCCCCACCATTTTTACTCAATTGTATAACACCATCAAAATAACTCAAAACAGTCTCTTATGCAATAGTAGGTTCAATAATCCTCCTTTGGCTAATGCAATAGTAAGTTCAATAGATTTAATAATGAACACAAGGAGTTGAACCTAGGTCAAAGACAATTTGAGAAATGAAAACCTCCGTATCTTAGAACGTGCATAGTTAGATAGATATTTGATGTATTCCAAAATATTGAAAGCATGATTGGACTCACGTCTTGAGCAATATTTTGAAAATGAAAGCTTGGTAAAAAATCTTAGTTTTCGGTTCTAGGGTTCACATGATATGCATAGGATGGGTAGACAACACACAAGATCTATAAAGGAAATATTTGGCCTAACTTGAGTTGGATATGGATATGGAAATCATTTCAAGAATTTATGCACTAAGTATGAGTGTGTTAGTATGAGTGTTATGACCCATTTCAATGATTTTCACACCCATTAGTTGTAAGATCCAAACAATTGGAAATAAGTTCTCCAAAGTGGCTACCATTTTTATTTATTAAAAATTAGAAAGAGTAAGAGTGTTATGAATGCATTGAAAATTAGACCATTACTTTGTGTAAGTGAGGCATTCCAACGAGGTTTTACATCTTCCACTTTCTTAGTATCGAAAACATTATATGTTCTTTACTAGTTCTGAGTGTTTTAAGGTCTTTTCCAAGATCTACTTTCACTTTGTAAATCATAAGTCTAAAAATATGCACATTGCAAATTTTTGGTTCTAGGCTATACATGCATAGCAAAAATTTCCCTAGCATCACATAATCAAAACCTAGAATGTTAGTGAAGGGTAAATTTTTGAAAACTCTACCAATAGAGTGTGTGGATATTGTTCTCATATTGACCTTGCCGAAAAGAACTTGCAAGAGGCTATGACATTCAATTCTATTGCTTGGATTTTTTTATGACCCTAATAGAAATTCACCAAGTGTCCTTGAATGGATTCAGAAAGTCAGTTGCAAATCACCATAAAATGATAACTGGGCCTTGGATTGATGGAATAATAATTCTTTTGGACTCATGACATCATACATCTAGGTCACCCCTCTCCTTTGTGTCCATGGCCCATATGTTGTTTTATTTGATGGTTTTTATAACTAGGGTTTTGTTGACTAAATTACAATGAAAGTTTTACATTATAGGGTAAGTTTTTGAAAAATATACCAATAGATCATGTGGACATCATGTTCATGTAGTTATTTTTGAGAAAATATTTTGAGAGGTTGGGAAACTCAATTTTATTTCTCGAATTGGTTGTTATATCCATGATAGAAATTCACCAAGTGTCTTTGAATGGCTGAAGCAAGTTACAACTTGACATAAACTAATAACTTGGAACCATATCAACAAACCATCAATTCAGTTGGAATCATGACATCATATTACAACTAGGGGTATCCCTTTTTGATGAATCCATGACTTAGATGTTTGTTTATTCGTCGATTTTCAGAACTAGGATTTTGCTCAAAAACATGCCATGCAATTTTTTCATTACACGTAAACTTTTTAAAACTCTACCAACATAGCATGTGGAAATGTTTCTCATGTTTTAATTTTCCAAATAAACTTGCATGAAGTTACAACACTCATTTTTCCAAGTACTTGAATTGGTTTTTATGTTGGTACAAATTCACCAAGTGTCCTTGAATGGATTCAAGAAGTGAGTTGAAACTAGCCATAAAATAATAACTAAGACTCAGATTAAGGAAACATCAATTCCATTGGACTTGTGACTTCAAATTAATCTAGGATAAACTCTCTCCCATGATTCCAAGGCCTAGATGTTTTATTCAATGATTTTTGGCACTAAGGTTTTGCTTAACAACATGAAATGTAAATTTTCCATCATAGGGTAAATGTTTTGAATTTTTTTTCCAATGGAGCATGTGGACATCATGATCATGTTAGGCTTGTCCAAACAAACTTGTATGAGGTTACGACACTCAAATATGCTATTCAAATTTATTTTTATGCCCATGGTAGAAATTCACCAAGTGTTGTTGAATAGCTTCAGGAAGCAAGTTGCAACTCACCATAAATTAGTATTTAATGAGGCTCAAATTAATGAACCATCAATCATGTTGGACTCATGACAACAAATTATAGCTAGGGGAACTAGGGTTTTTCTTAGTAACCTACAACATATTTTTTGTTTTTTTTGTTTTTCTCTTTATAGGGTAATTGTTTTGAAAACTTTGCCAAGGGAGTGTATACATTGTGCTTATGTTTACCATGCCAAAAAAAACTTGTAGGAGGATAAAAAACTTAATTCTAATGCTCATTATTTTGTATGCTCCCATTTTAAATTCACCAAGTGTCCTTAAATGACTTCAGGAAGCGAGTTGTAACCTGCCATAAAATTATTAACAAGACTCAGATTGATGAATTGTTAGTTCTAGTAGACTCATGAAATGACATTACATCTAGGTTTACCCATATCCCATGATTCCATGCTCCATATGTTGTTTTATTTTATGATTAAAGAAGCTAGGGTTTTTCCCAGTAATATATAATGCAATTATTGCATTACATGGTAATTTTTTTAAAACTGTCAATAGGGCTTGTGGAAATCATGCTTATAAATTAATCGTAGCCAACGAACCAACATAATATATACTTTATCGAAATGAATGTATGGATTTAACGCATTGATTCCAAGCCAACTCTAGTTTATATAGTTGAATATGGTCTTTTACCTGTAACTAATATTGATCTTGGCCTTACCATTGAGAGAACAAGATGGGCACAAGACTTCATGCCAAAGCACTTAAATCCATAGGTAAATCTATGTTTTATATGTACTTTTCATTTAATGTAAATAAATACTCATCTACCTAGGTCGATCATAAATATCACATAGTGGGAATACAACTTGGTTCTTTTGAATGCTAAGGGTTGGTAGGATACGATAGGTGTTGGTGTCATTTGTGGCCTACTTTTAAATCACCTACTTCTAAGGAACCTAAGTGTAAAATTTTGACTCCGATTGTTGAGGATGTGAAAAATGTCCTTGATTAATGCAATGATTCCAAGAAAAATACATCTTTCGTCATTGTGTATAATGGGAGGATTTCTACAAAGAATAAAACCAATGTAAGTTTATGCGTTTTTTATCCTATATGAACGATATATATTAAATATGTAAACGATATATATTAAATATGTAGATACTTATACCCACCTTACGACCACCACATAATTATGTGATCTACTTGATATAGTTTTGTTACATGTGAGGGTGGAGAACATTGTGTTAGAGGTGAGGTTGGAGGAAATAATAAAATTTAATTGGTTAAATATCCCATGGAAAAGGTAAAGTAAATTACATAATACATTTTAAATTGTTTTGAGAGTGGTTTGGAAGATGATGATAATGAGTAAAGCTAAGTAGGAGCTCAATGGTATAAAAAGAGAGATCTAAAAATCTAACATGGCATACAATGACATACTGCTACAACTATAGGGGCTATGTTAAGGCTTACAACTTTATTTACAATTATTGTAATGTAAAAGTGCCCCTACAATGTTAGATATGTCTAAGATAGCTATGGGAGATGTAGATTCCACTACAATTAAAATGAAGCTAAAGGTATGGAAAATATTGGTGACAAAGTGAACTAATGAACATGATGAAATGATCAAATTAACAATAACGAATCCTATTTGATTTTTAATTTATATAACAATATCTTTTATTCAGTGGATTTACCTTCATTGCATCTTTTAAATCAAATGTATCAAGTTGAAATTGGAACAAGATTTAAGTGTTGGGTCAAGGTCAATAGATTTGAGTCACCATAGATTCATAACAATGCAACCTTATTATCACTTTTAATGGTCATTATCACATAATCATAATTTATGTGGAAGGATTCTTACTACAAGGGATCGATAAAATTAATGCAAATAACATGTGTATCCCACCATTCCCCAATCCATGTCAATTGTTGCATACATATCACAACATCACTTTCCCAAACTCATGCTCAATTAATACTTATCATTTATTGGTTAGTAAAAGTGGTATTATGGATTACAAACCACACTTTTTAAGACATTTAACTCTCATATGAACAATATCATGGAATCATACATAAACATCAAATAAATAAAAAACATTAGAATAACATCCAAATATGTGTGTTTATATTCAAAATCAGTCAATATGTTCATATTTTAAAAAATGGCATGGTGTTCCCAAGATACATAATGGAATCTTGTTCCCAAATATGAAATAATGTCACCTTATGCTCTAAACACAGAATGACACCTCATACCCAAAACTATACTATCATGGCTGAGATACATAATGTGTTAAAATTCAATATGCTAAGACAGAAAATAGCAGCATTACATTCTATTTCACAATAATAGCATATACAGGATCACTGAAGAAACAAAAAGCATAGCATAAACACAAGAGACACAGATTTATCCTGGGAAACCGTCATGGGGTAGAAAACCCAGCAAAGCTTTCCTCAATAAGATGATAAACCAAAATACAAGATGTGCTCCCTCCTTCTAATCCTCCTTAGCAAATCTCCCAGACAAGTGCTCCTCTTTTCAAGTGTGTGAGTGTGTCAAATGAGGAACACACCTCCTCTATTTATACACTACTCTGACATATATTTTACACAAGTACATGTAGGCTCGTATTTAACCATTAGGTTAAATACCCTATTATAACTGACTGGGCCGACCCCCACATGGTGGGTCTAATAACCCTAGTTGCCACAACTCCTCGGAGGAAAAAACATCTCTGGATACATAATAGAATCACCTCGGAGGGATGGAACATCTCCAGAATAAATAATGTACAAATATAATATTCTTATAAGTTACAATATTCAACACTCCCCCTTAACGAGAAGGATATTATAACAACATCTGCAGGAGCAAGGAGTCATTGACTACATCATCTATATATCATCGGAATCTTTCTTCAATTCATCATCATCAATAACTCAACTAGTTACTGGAACATCAACATCATCAGAGTTGATATTACTCGATCATCAGCATCGTCATCACACGATCATCAACATCATCAGAGTTGATATTACTCGATCATCAGCATCGTCATCACACGATCACGATCATCAGCATCGTCATCACACGATCATCAGCATCGTCATTACACGATCATCAGCATCGTCATCACACGATCATCAGCATCGTCATCACACGATCATCAACATTGTCATCACACGATCATCAGCATCGTCATCATACGATCATCAGCATCGTCATCACACGATCAACAGCATCGTCATCATACGATCAGCATCGTCATCATACGATCAGCATCATCATCACACGATCAGCAGCATCGTCATCATACGATCAACATCGTCATCACACGATCGACAGCATCATCATCACACGATCAACATCGTCATCATACAATCAGCATCGTCATCACATGATTGGCAACATCGTCATCACACGATCAGCATCATCATCATACGATCAGCATCGTCATCACACGATCGGCAGCATCGTCATCACATGATCATATTATAGGATGATCAATCCTGCTCTCTTTAGGACATAGGTCAATGGATGATGCAATCCAGATCAAGTTCCAGGATGATCAATCCTTATCTATTTAAGACAAGTTTCATGTCTAGGGACGATCCAATCCCAACCACAGTGCCAGTCCTTTTTCATACTGGATGTGACCTAGATCAAATCTAGGATTTACCGCCACAGAGCCAGTCCTTTTTCATATTGGATGTGTCACATCTACAGAGCCATCCCTGTTTCATGCTGGATGTATCACATCTACAGAGCCAGCCCTATTTCATGCTGGATGTATCACATCTACAGAGCCAGCCCTGTTTCATGCTGGATGTATCACATCTACAGAGCCAGCCCTGTTCCATGCTGGATGTATCACATCTACAGAGCCAGCCCTGTTTCATGCTGGATGTATCATATCTACAGAGCCAACCCTGTTTCATGCTGGATGTATCACATCTACAGAGCCAGCCCTGTTTCATGCTGGATGTATCATATCTACAGAGCCAACCCTGTTTCATGCTGGATGTAACCTAGAACAATTCTAGGATTTGTCATGTACATTTTGAACCGAGGTCCAGGGACGATCCAGTCCTATCATGTACCTTTTGAACCGAAGCTCAGGGACGATCCAGTCCTATCATGTACCTTTTTAACTGAAGCTCAGGGACGATCCAGTCCTATTCAATTCTCGGAGACCTCATGTCTACGGTTCAATTCACAGGACCAAAGTCGGAGGACGATCCAATCCCCTTACCTGTTCATTCAGGATTTTGTTCTCGGAGACATCATGTCTACGTCTCTCTTTAGGACTGAAGTTCAGGGATGATCCAATCCCCTCAAGTCCACCAAGGACTTCATTCTCGAAGACATACGTCTACGGCTCTCTTTAGGACTGAAGTCCAAGGATGATCCAATCCTCTCAAGTCCACCAAGGACTTCATTCTCGAAGACATATGTCTATGGCTCTTCTTTTGGACTGAAGTCCAGGGATGATCCAATCCCCTCACATGTTCACCAAGAACTTCATTCTCGAAGACATACGTCTACAGCTCTCTTTAGGACTGAAGTCCATGGATGATCCAATCCCCTCAAATCCACCAAGGACTTCATTCTCGAAGACATACGTCTACGGCTCTCTTTAGGACTGAAGTCCAAGGATGATCCAATCCCCTCAAGTCCACCAAGGACTTCATTCTCGAAGACATATGTCTATGGCTCTTCTTTCAGACTGAAGTCCAGGGATGATCCAATCCCCTCACATGTTCACCAAGAACTTCATTCTCGAAGACATACGTCTACGGCTCTTCTTTCGGACTGAAGTCCAGGGATGATCCAATCCCTTCAAGTCCACCAAGGACTTTATTCTCGAAAACATACGTCTACGGCTCTCTTTAGGACTGAAGTCCAGGGATGATCCAATCCCCTCAAGTCCACCAAGGACTTCATTCTCGAAGACATACGTCTACGGCTCTCTTTAGGACTGAAGTCCAGGGATGATCCAATCCCCTCAAGTCCACCAAGGACTTCATTCTCGAAGACATATGTCTACGGCTCTTCTTTTGGACTAAAGTCTAGGGATGATCCAATCCCCTCATATGTTTACCAAGAAATTCATCAAAACATGTGTCAATCATGTATCCTCATCATCAAAACATGTATAACAAAACATGTATCCTCATCATCAAAACATGTATAACAAAACATGTATCCTCATCATCAAAACATGTATAATAAAACATGTATCCTCATCATCAAAACATGCATAACATCTATCATCAAAAGCATGTATACATCTATCATCAAAAGAAAAAAATATAATATTCCTAAATCTAAATAATTCTAAGTAACTAGGTGTAGTAAATAGGTAACCTCATCATTGATGAGACAGACTTGTTATCAGATACTATGCTACTCCCCCTTTCGAGGAGGATCCTTTTGGACTATACCAAGATTGTCTCGGAAGTATTCAAACTTTACTCGAAACAGAGGTTTAGTCAAGATATTAGCAATCTGATCCTCAGTGCTTATATACTCGAGCTTGATAGCTTCTCTCTGCACCATATCTCGTATATAGAAGTATCGGATCTCTATGTGTTTTTGACTTATCGTGGAATACAAGATTTTCTATCTTGATGCAGTTTTGAATGTCACATATAATCATAGTGGAATTCATTTCTAAGTCAAACACTCCATATAATAGCTTCTGAAGCCACACTACTTCACAGCTGGCAGAGAAGACAGCTATATATATATTCTGCTTCAACAGTATTGAGAGCCACACTAGATTGTTCCTTGCTGAACCATGAGATCATGGCAGATTCAAGACTATAACATCCACCTGATGTACTCTTTCTATCTGAGGCACTTCCTTCCCAATCAGAATCTGAGTAACCATGTAAACGGAGTTCATGACCTCCAAGATAATATAGACCAAAAATCTAATGTACCTTTTAGGTACCTCACTACATGCTTTGTAGCTATTAAGTGCACCTTTTTAGGTTCTACTAGATACTGACTTAGGGTATTTGCAGCAAAGCATATATCTGGCCTAGTATTTGTTAAATACATCAATGAACCAATGATTTGTCTATATAGGGTTAGGTCCACTAAATACGATGAGTCATTAACTAACAACTTCAAGTTGGAGTCCATGGGAGTGGCCATGGCTTTATACTCCAACATATCAAATATTTTTAGAAACTTCACAGCATACTTACCTTGAATTAAAATATTCCTTTTGGATCTTGCCATACTTATAGACCTAAGAAGTAGTGCATTAATCCGAGATCTTTCATTTTCATTTCTGCAACCATTTTCATGACTTGTTTCTCATTCCTTGTCAGAAAGAGATCATCGTCATACAATAATGGTATGATAGGTTCATCATCCACAACCTTAAGGTAAAGGTTAGGAACAACTTTACTTCTGGTAAAGCCCAATCTTTGTCATGAAGCTGTCAATTGTCCATTATTCACACTCAGCATTGAGTGATCTTCTACATATCTATCTGTGCCATCTCTCGTCAGATGGGTCTACTAAAATGAGCCTCAAAATCACTCAAACTCTGTGGTGAGTTCCTTCTTGCATCCATGTCATATGTGTATAGAACCCATATTCAACCTTGTAGCAAAGGTTGAGATCCACATCACCCATGATGATCATTAAGCTCATCAATTGACTACCGATCCTGGGAACCCATACAGAACCTGATTACATTATTAAGAGAATGGTCTTATCTAGTCCCTTGGAGCAAAACATCTCATCATGATTCTCTTCCTCTTTCTAAAAGAATCTCTTAACCACAAGCTTTCTATAATGTGTTTGATTTGTAAATCTTTTGTTGAACCTCCATCGCTTGTTCAGAGTTCATCATTCATCATGATCTTTCCTACAAATCAAAATTAAGTACATGATTAGTAATACTTCATAATCATCAAATCATAATGACATAATAACCTATTATGCATATAGATATCATTTACATAGTTATGCAACTATTTTGACCAATACTTTGGCACAACACTTTCCCATATCCTGTATGCATACAGTGGCTATCTAGATGCCTTCCATCTCTACCAGAACATACTATCGAGAGTGTGCACAACTCTCAGCATGTCAGCAAAGAGGTTTCATTCTAGACAAGCAACAATGGAATGTTTGTCCAACTTACCAATCATATGCATATTAGTAGTATACTGTTCAATGCTTTATGAATGTTTACACTCAGCATGATATATTCTAGGAATACAAATATGCATACAAGCAATATCATTTACTATTTCTAATAACAACTCAAATACTTATCTTTTATGTTTGTGTGGTTGCCTCCCGCTTGATCTTCTGTATTTCTTCTGAACTTCTATTCATTCTGTACCACTGTGCATGCTCAAGTGTACACTAGTGTCATCCTCATGATCTCATACACAAACATACATTCATTAGTATATTCTCAATATTATCAAAACATTCTAATTCTAAATAATCTTGAATATGTATAGTCATGATCATTAGTATTCAGGGTTTCAAGGAAGTCTTCTTTTATTCATGCATATTCTTGTTTGATCTAGTTAGTTAAATCATCAACCAAGATAAGAGACATAATATGCATAAACCCTTGATTACTAACCAATCATACCAAGTATACTTACACAAGGTAAGATTCTAAAATGACATAGGAAAACATACCTGGATTAGTATACCTGCTTAGTTATGTACAACATACCTAAACAATCTCTTCAATGATTTAGAGATCCTGAGCTAGAACCTACATGTCTCGTAGGTTAAACATAATATAACAAAGTCATACATACCTCGTGAGTCTTTGTCTTCATGTTGTCATGGTCATGGAACTTGATTTGTCTTTTGTAATGTACTTGTGTCTTGTTAGCAGACAACATCAACCTCACACAACACCATAATGCATAAGTACAATCATATAGCCCTAATCAATGAATGTCTTCAATCGTTCACATGCATTCATATTGTTACTAGGGTGATAAGACAATTAATAACATTAATCAAGATTGTACTAATAAATAACATGAAGACAAACACATTATGAACTTAATCAAGAATCAGATTTCAAGGCATACCTGAACCTCCTTAAGTCATACCTGTCGAGACTTTTTGTAGTTTTCTTATGTAAGGCCTTAGCCTCAACTCCCCCTGAAACTTGATCTGGAGCTTGATTAGGGTTTGCTAGAGAAACCCTAAAAATTCAATCTTTGAATTTCATACTTTTGAATGGATGGAAGAATGTGTCTTGCTGAGCTGATCAACCTAGCATTCTTCAATTTTGAAAGCTCCAAAATTTGACCCCTCAAAATTGCCTTCGAAACTTCTGGATCTTCTGGACAGGAACCCGAACTAGGGTTTGATGAAGCCCACCCTTCTGTCCAATCAAAAGGTTCGATCCAAGGCTCTAAACTCTTATTTTTCTGAGGAGCTTCCAACTGTGGTTACAGACTTCAAAAATTCCAACTTTCTCCGAAACCCTAAATTCCGGAAGCCATGAATAAAGGTGCTAAAAATAATTCTGTTTTGACAGAAATATGCACCTGATTGCTTCTGCTATCTGAAATTTTTGCTCCACAGGGTCTGAAAACTTTTTCTGCAGTATCCTGACCTGTCATCTTTCCATCCTGACAGGTCTGACCTCAATTGGATTTTCTGAGAGAGAGTTATGCCAAGTGTCGCAACGTGACTTGTTTATGGGATAAAACAAGAGAGTGAACGTGTACGGCGTGACACATGTCACTGGTTCACCTTCGGCCTCTGAAAACATTTTCTGAGATAGTACAGTCTGTGTACTACCTGTCACTTTTTATGAAATTTCATTTGGAGCTTCCTAGCCCAAGTTATGACCTTTTTTCCAAGGTCACCTGATTTTGACTGAGATCTAGAAGAGGCAGAAACCATAACTTGTACTGATCATAACTCATAAAGTACAATGAATCTGAGGGTTCCCTTTGGACACAAGGTACCTGGGGATGTTATCTTCGACCTGTAATCTTTTCATACCCTGAACCTTCGCAGAAATGGATTTACAGCGAAAGTTCCACGATGACTGGTTTTTGCTATGTAAAACCCTAACCTTCAAATTGTCGTAAGTAAAGCAAGTGTCGTAAGTGCCATACCTTGTCTTCCTTCAGGTTAGCTCTGATACCATGTTAAAATTCAATATGCTAAGACAGAAAATAGTAGCATTACATTCTATTTCACAATAATAGCATATACAGGATCACTGAAGAAACAACAAGCATAGCATAAACACAAGAGACACAGATTTATCCTAGGAAACCCTCATGGGGTAGAAAACCCTCATGGGGTAGAAAACCCAGCAAAGCTTTCCTCAATAAGATGATAAACCAAAATACAAGATGTGCTCCCTCCTTCTAATCCTCCTTAGCAAATCTCCCAGACAAGTGCTCCTCTTTTCAAGTGTGTGAGTGTGTCAAATGAGGAACACACCTCCTCTATTTATACACTACTCTGACATATATTTTACACAAGTACATGTAGGCTCATATTTAACCATTAGGTTAAATACCCTATTATAACTGACTGGGCCGACCCCCACATGGTGGGTCTAATAACCCTAGTTGCCACAACTCCTCGGAGGAATAAACATCTCCGGATACATAATAGAATCACCTCGGAGGGATGGAACATCTCCAGAATAAATAATGTACAAATATAATATTCTTAGAAGTTACAATATTCAACATAATGGATGGGTCATTAAGTCTTCTTACATATAAGAGTTTTGCATCTTTATGGAGACTATACAAGGAAAAAAACAACCAAGTGAGTTTTTTTTTCTTTTTTCTTTTTTGGGTGGTTCTATCAATTAACGATTACAAAATGATACTTTAGAATTCCATAAAAAAATAAAAATAAAAAATAAAAAATAAAAAACTAAACATTGATGGGACTACGAGTCATGAGGGAATTACCCTCCTCCATGACCCTAATCTCTTTGTTATGTTGGGCCTTCCAACAATTAAAAGAATTAATGTATGGAATTTAAACAAAATTTCTAAACTATATTCCATTCATGATAGATAAAATTTCATCAGTTAATGATCTCACCATGAATATCTCAAGAAATGGAAGATATTGGTTTGAAGGTAGAGAACTAATATGAGCAATGAGCTATGAGGAAACCACTAACAAAAGTTGATAGGTGTAGCCAAAATGTATGTTGCAAAAGGGGATACAATAATGTGCACATGTGTAGGGGGGATGGGTGCATCCATTGTGTATGCAATAGTGGAGCAGAAAGGGGGGTAATTACAACAAGGAAGATGGATGCACAACGGACAAGTGCACCCAAAATAGATGTAACATGGGAGTTGCAGTAGGGATGATGGTTGCAACCAATGGTAAATGTGTTGGGGGTGGGTGATGATAAACCTCCATGGGTTGTAGAATGGGAGAAATAACACTAGGGAAGACATCAAAATGTTGGTGTATGGTAGATAAGGACTAGACCCACACTATATTGTGGTACATGTGGAGTAGGTGGAGGATGGCCCCAAAAAGGTATTCATGGTGAATTAAAGGAGAATGATGGTACCCACATATAAATTTATAATATGATGATTAGTACAAAAACATGAAAATCAACCAAAATAAGAACAAATTCCACATTAAAACCAAATTTAAATTGACACATTATACCTAGAATTTGGGTGATTTTTATAACCTAGGTGAAGATGGATGCTCAGTATCTTCATCTGTATCCCATATAAATATAAGAATGAATATCAACGGCTAACTTATAATTATTTGCATCATGATAATTATATACAATCCTTTGCAATATTGTGACGTATGAATTGCATGTTGCTATTTGACAATTGTTGAGCTGGTAATTTCTTCTCATGTTTGAATGAATACATTCAAAATTATTCTAGTTTCTTTCAAAACTATGTATTTTTCATACCCAGACCTTTGTAAATTTGGACGTGAACCCCCACATATTTTTTATGATTATATTGGTGTAAATCATGAATTTATTCAAGTGTTTATTTTATTTGTTTGGAGAATAATTAGCAATATCACCTAATATGCGATGGATAAATGTGCATTCAATAATTGCACTTGTACAAACTACTCATAATATCAACATTACCTTCTTGATCACCATTGAACAATTAAGTATCCAAGTAATAGGTTGTTGCATGTAAAAGGGTGTGCATTATAATATAACTAAGAAACATATAATTAATGGTTATGGAACATATGGAGTCTCACATCTAGGGAATCCACTTGAAGTTTCATTTGTCGACTGGATTTTATATCCAATATTTAGCATATGTTCATCTATAATAGAAACTGGAATGCATACATTTCAACATGATAATGGGTGAATTAAATCTCTCCCCATGATGAAAATAGCTTAGTAGAGTGATTTCAAAATGAAACGTTCACTTATGTCTGAAGCATTTGCATGTGTATCTAAGGTCTTAGAGAAATGTAAAAAAGTAATATGTGTAGGGTTCCATTCACCTGGAGTGTTCTATAATGCACTTTCTCGACAATGAGGCATTCCATTCTCATGGAGTGTTCTAGAATGCACTTAACCCTAATTATTCAAAGAAAAAACATAAAAGAACAAGATAAAATAGAAAAGCCCTAAAAAATATATTGTGTTACTGATATTTAAAATACAGAACTATCTTCACTTGGCCTCTTCAATGGGAAGAACTCCAAGAGAAAATCTCCAAATACAATAAAAATTCTTGACAAAACATTAGATAGCTTACTACTCTCTATATAGTGCTTCAATAACCAAAACCCTAACTACTTGTGGTCTTGATATTAATTAGGGTAAACCACCTATGGGCATTTATTCAATAAAAATGGCCTTTTACATTAAGTCATTATTAACTAACTATATAATGGACCTTGTCTCTTTGTACATTGATAAAGTAGGGGGGTTAAGGTAGGACCCTAACGTGCCCTCCCACTTCAAAAGAAGCATTGTGATCCTCAAGGTTGGATATGGAGAAACTACTACAAAATGCTTGAAAATTCCCAAGTAACATCTCGTAACATATCCTTATAATTAATAAACAAATTATGGATAGTGTGTTGATGTGAAGAATCTCCCTGGTGTCCAAAAATGATTATGGTTGGAGCCAAATGGAGCCTTATTCATCTAGTTCTAGTAATGTAGCTTGAACTCAACAATTCTGATCCCGACCTTATTCAAACAAGACACATAAAATATTGGGTGGGCCTTGTATTTTGTTGGGAGCCACACTACAAGACCCCAATTTTAGTGCAAGCTTTTGTTGGCATTTCACTTTGAGAAAATTTTAATTATAAGGTTGTAGGAAAAAGAACATCTAGGTCCCCTCTACAAATGAATGTTATGATCATTGTTGGTCCTCTTGTTGCTTCATGTGAGTTTGAGCCATTACCAATGTTTCCTTAAGTGTGTAAAGAGTGACGTCATGATTATGAAGTAGATTATCTATTGCATGTACTTTGTAGGTACTTGGTAAATACAAAACTACTAAGGAAAGTTGTTTTTCATAGTATACTTTATCTGGTGCATTTTTGTATCCTCGTGATAAGTGGTATTATACCACCATCCTACCAAAGGTAACCATTGTGTCCACTAGTTCCACTTTTTGGAGGCTAAACATCACAAAGAAGTTTCAAGACATGTGTTGGTTGATTCTATCTGGCCACCTGTTTGGGATGATAAGATGTGCTCATTTGCAAATGGGTGCCTTGTAGTTTAAATAGTTCTTGCAAATGTTTTTTGGTGAATGTGGGATCATGATTAGAAAAAATGAAGTTGGGCATGCCACGGAGTTTAAAAATCTGGTCTATAAAAATTTGGGCAACCATTGTAGGGGAAACGGGGTGATAGAGAACACAAAAGTGAGATTACTTGGAAATTTGATCAACTACCACCATGATGACTGATTTGTTACCTAGTTTTAGAAGAGAAATAATAAAATCCATGAAAATGTCTGTGCAACTGGCGGTTGGTATTGGAAATGGTTACAATGGCCCAAGAGTCTTCATTGTCTCACCCTTGTTCCTTTGGAAAGTGTCACATTCCAATACAAAAGTAATGATATCATTTTTCATGTCTTCTTGGAAGAAGTAGTGCCTAGTGCGTGCACAATTTTTTGAAATCTTGAATGACCTACCAGAGGAGATGAATGCAACTCTCTTGATATCCTTTGTTTTAAAGAAGATTTAGTTACTAGAAAAAGTTGACCTTTGTATCATAATGTATCATATTACCAAGCGTAACCTTGGAGAGGGTTGGGATCCTCCTGAAGTCCCTTGATGAGATGAGATGTAGTAGCATTGGTTATCCATTCTTATAATGCTTGTTCTAAACATTTAAGTACCCAAGAGGATAAGGAAAAGTTGGATCCCTCTTCCTCATGTTTCCTTGACAT
Source organism: Larix kaempferi (assembly GCA_027924585.1). Classification (NCBI taxonomy): domain Eukaryota; kingdom Viridiplantae; phylum Streptophyta; class Pinopsida; order Pinales; family Pinaceae; genus Larix; species Larix kaempferi. The sequence continues at coordinate 4,195,706 of BSBM01000456.1, forward strand.
GGCATCTTCCACAACCTTGTATTTTCCCTTTCTTAGATGATCTTGTAATCATATACAAGCATATTGGTGACCCATATATGTTTCTCTAAGGGTGAGAACATTTGTTCCAAAAAATACTTTAGACAATGGTTATCTGTCTTGACTTGGAAGCACCACCCCATGAGATACAGTTGACATGTAATAACTACATGTAGGATGGCCATCATTTATTTCTTGTAGATAGACTTACCTATATTCTTGTCACACAACTACTTATTGGTGAATGCTAAGCATCTTATTTCTTTCATTAATACTATGCCAAAACCTTTTTTAGAATCATCACATACCAATAAAAAAGTATTAGTAACATCAAGCATGGATAAGACCTGGGTGATGCACATGGTTTTCTCTAAAACTAAGAATGCTTGTTCTTTTGCTTCATTCCATGAAAATGAATTTTTCTTCACCAAGGTTTTCAAAGGGGCTGGAATTTTACCATAGTTCTTCATAAACTTCCAATAGTATCCATTAAGGACTAAAACCCCACATAATCTCTTCAAATTTTTAAGGAGTGGCCATTCTTCAATTACCACAATATTTTTGGGGTCCACTCCTACCCCATCTTGTACAACAATGTAACCCAATAATTAGACCTCTATGGACCCAAAATAACATTTGGAGTATTTAATGAACAACCAATGTTCTCAAAGGAGTTGCGAGGCTTTATATACATGTTGTACATTGGCATCCCAATTTTTACTATAAATCAAGATGTCATCAAAGCTAGCACAAAATGTTGAAGACATGGAGATAAAATTTTTCTTCATGAGATTTTGAAAGGTAGAGGGGAATTACAAAGTCCAAATGGAATTGCCAAAAAATCATAATGGCCTTCATGTGTGTGGAAAGTTGTCATTGGAATATTATCCTATGTCATTCTGATTTGATGGTATCTAGAATGGAGGTTGAGTTTAGTGAAAACGTTTGCACCATGGAGTTACCTAGAAACTCATAAATGAATGTGATGGGGAATTTTTCTTTGATGGTAAATTTATTGAGGGAACACAAATTAAGACACATGTGCTAATTTCCTTATTTATTTAAAATCATGATCGTTAGGGATCAAAATGGGATAGTGGTGGGATGAATGACTCTTGCCTCTATTTTGTTGAATGATATTTTCAATTCCATTATTTTGTGTAAATTGGTGCCTATACAAGTGTACATTTGGTGTTTGATTTCAAAGAATGCAGGGTATACCATGATCATGTTCACCTTTTTATGGGGGTAAATCCTTTAGTTTCACAAATACCTACTACTAATCACTACAGAATTTGAACCCAAAATTCGACGAAAAGGACTGTGTCGTCGGATTTCATTTTCAAAATTACGAAATTTGATGATTTTTTTTTAAATTGATAGAAAGTGACGTTGGATATCCGATGTCCTTCGGATATTTGACGATGTCTGTCGAATAGTGTCTAGTGTCATCGGCTACCCGACGTAATATTATGCCTGAGGATGTCAGTTATCCGACCATATATTATGCCCAAGGATGTCGGATATCCGACATCATATTATGCCCGAGAATGTTGGATATCCGACATTATATTTATAACCAATGATGTCAAATATCCGACAGTGTCTGTCAAAAATATCAAATATCTATACAAAATATTTTGCAAATCTTGTTTTATCTAATGCACTTTCCAAGAACGTACTAAAACCATGCCATCCAGCATACCCCTGACATGCATAACTAGCGCAACTCTTCCTTGTTGAAAGCTACACTATTAATGTAAAGTTAAACATATTAACGTAAATTTTATGCTTGAGGAAAACGATATTTTCCCGACGTGTGAAAGCGCATTGTGTTTGCTTACTGGACTCTATGTAAGCACAATTGAAAAAGAGAAATATAGTCCATTTATGTTGAAAATATGTTGCATGGTTGTTTATAACTATGGCAACTTATCACTTAGAAACTACTTGTAAATTGCATAGTATTAAAAGGAAGGAAGGAAAATCACCGTCCAAAATAGTGACAAGCTATGTAGGGACTCGGGAGTCGAAACTGATTGAAAGAGACATTGTAATTGTGACCGTTTGGATGCACATAGATGATGAAATTGTTGTACACACTTATGATCGTTTGGATGCGCACCCGAATATGAGTTTGTTATCCAAAGAGACGTTTTGATTGTGACCGTTTGGAGGCACAAACATTATGAAATTGTTGTACACACTTATGACCGTTTGGATGCGCACATGTTGATGAGTTTGTTGTGATGAATTATGATTAAGATCATATTTGATTATGTTGCTTGGCTGCCGGATGCTCGAGTTTGAGATAATGCGATAACATCATTGACATTCATTTCGTTTCTGTATTTTGTTTTGTAATGGCTTTGTAAGATCGTATTGCATACTAATTTTAGATCATGGCAATTGGCAAGTATTTTATAAGTTGCATGGGGATTAAAGTTAAAAAAGAGGGTCGGTCGTCGTATGGAAATAGTGACAGGATATTTGCATCATGAAAACAGATTGTATATTGGAGGCGCAGATATTATGAGACTGTCCTACACTCATTGTCAGAATCATATTATGATAACAATTAAATCTTATTTCTTTGGGGATGCTCTGAGTTCGATTCCCAATGTTGTTTGCTAGAGTTTCCATTTTTTTTTACTTTTTCCACGTTTTGCTGGTTTGGATTTGTTAGTTAAATGTTATCCCTATTTGTGGCTTCCCACTTTCACTTGGAAAGACAAGGCAGGCGCAGTTAGAGCATAGCAGGGCAAGTGTTAGATTGGCTTCATTAGGTATACATAGTAAATAGTGACCAATGTCATCGAATATCCGACATTATGTCATGCCCGAGGATGTCGGATATCCGATAGTATAACATGCCCGAGGATGTCGGATATCCTACAGTATATCATGCCCTAGGAGTCAGAAATCCGACATCTAGTCTCCAATGGTAACTATGCTCAATTCGTCGGATATACGACGAAAGGTTATATTTTAAAATCTATAAATTTCGAAACATTCTGACATGTTTTCTATACAAGCAACGGTTTGCGGATTTTTTTTATTCGGCGGACTGCTTTTCATTATTTCTATTGTTTTTGTGATTAAAGTGAGTGAAGTGTGGAGCTTGATTTTCTAAGATTGATAATATTCATTCAATCTCTTTACGATAAAATGTCAAATAGCAATATTCCTGATCCAGACGAACAAAATCGACCATTGCTTGCTAGATTGTGGGATGGAGTGAAAAGAAGGGGTGATGGGAAATGTTATTGTCCATGTAGTCAATGCAGGGGATTTAAGAGGAGAAGAATAAAGATCTCAACAGCCAAAAAGCATTGTAGAAAACATGGACACACTGAGGGGGGACATGAATATCATCCATTTGTAAGTTTTGCATTATATATGTTTTTATTTTGATTGCTTTTGTAAATGTATGTATTATTTTAATATTTCTTATATTAACTTTTATCTATTGATGGTTTCATGTAATTATAAAGGAAATACATCCTACGGCATATCGTCCGGAGGAAGTGCTTTCAGAACAAGTACCGGAGAAACATGGAGCTATCAATAATGGAGAACAAGTTAATGATCATATTGAAGAAGATGATCATACTGATAACATAGTTGAAGATGATGGTACAAATAATTTGATCCATGATTCATTTAATGTTAGAATGGATGATGATGATGATGATGATATTCATGATTTACCTCTTCTTGAGAAGGCATACGAACCACTTTATGAGGGCTCCAACACAAATCTTCTCTCTACTATATTGTTGATAATGAACTTGAAGGTTATGAATGGTATTTCAAACATATCAATCACACATATGTTAAGGTATGTAATATATTCCATCACATAATATATATGATCGTCTAATAATTTTATTGTTAATTCATAAGTCAAATTAATTCAGATGAAATGTGTTTCATTAATATGATTTCTTTATTATATTAACTAGATTTTTATTTTAATTTGTTGTAGCATGATAGGTGAATATTTGTTACCACCGTCAAATATTTTACCTCGCACATATCGAGATTTATCTGCCATCATGAAAGAAATTGGAATACCATATGAAGCAATTCATGCATGCCCCGATGACCATGTTCTATATTATAATCAGCATGAATTTGCAATAGAATGTCCAGAATGTCATATCACTAGATATCGAACAAATAAAGTAACAACAAAGGTGCCTCGCAAGGTTCTTCGTTATATTCCCATTATTCCACGTTTGCAACAACTGTTCAGGTGCAAAAACATAACGTAGTTTATGGATTACCATGCACAGAACAAAAGTCAAGATGACATTATTTGAATGCCTAGAGATGGGTGTTAGAACAACAATCCAATACTTAGTACCATAGTTCATAACCTTAGTCAATTTTATTGGCATGTGTGCATTATTACACTATAGTTTGGACTAGGTAACTTTAATTGGCCAAATAACCACTTTTGAGAGTGTTCACACCTATTTTGAAGCAACCCAGCTCACCCAAACTCCAGTTTTTTCCACAAGTGTGCCCTCATCAAATGCAGGAGTGCTCTCTTTCCTTGAAATGGGGAATGTCTGTTGACTTGGAGCGCTTGAGTGGATTTAGCTCATTTTTGGCTAGATTTGGAGCATTTAATGACTCCTTGGACCTCCCACACACCTCTATTTACTCACCCACGCATGCCGCAGCCTCATTTATGACCCAACATGCTTCAGCCATGTTCACACCAAAATTTGTGATTGTTTGGGATGATTAGGATTGCGTTGGACCTACCTAGGGGGGATTGAGGCCAACTTGGCCAATTAGCATTGTAAACTCATTTTGGGCTTCCTAAGCCTCTCGAATTTCTCTATGATGTAATATAAACCTGTTCTAAACATATTTACATGTTAGACAGTGTGATAATGCCAAGTTTCAGTTCACATTGTGTGTAAATTTGTCTCCTTTTCAAGCTTTTTCACTGTTTATTGAAAATTATTCGATTTTGTGAGGTTCTCTATAGCTCGATGATCTTACTGTGGATCAAAATACTCACATGGTATCAGATCCGTGTGGAGTTAGTGATTTGTAGATCGATATTGAGCATTGAGATGCATTCTTGAGAGAATTTCTAGATAAAAATTGAGTGTTTTTTGCAGGTTGTTCAGCAGTTTTCTCACCATCAACGCAAGTAGAAATGGAAGCTAACCAAATGTTGCTCACTCCCTTCAATTTCTTCGATTGGAAGGCTGAAATGGTCATCAAACTGAGATTTAAGGGTCTCTATAAAGTAACCATGGGCACAGAAGTGGAACCAAACTCTGCTGTGGAGAAAGCAAAGTACTACAATCAACTTGATGAAGCTTATGGATTGCTATGCCTGAGCATTTTGAGGGAACTCTTGTTTCATACAGACAGTTAGACAACCCCAAATGAAGTGTGGGTGAAGCTCGAATCACTCTTTGGGAAAACTGATGAACTGAGAGGCCACCAGCTTGAAAACGAGCTCATTAGCTTAAGCCCAACGCATTTTGAAACCATCCAGGAGTTCTTCACTAAGTTCAAGTCATTAGTGCTGTAGCTGCAACAATGTGGAATTGTTAAGAAGGAAGAACAATTGATACTGTCCATCCTTTCGAAGCTAGGGCCAGAATTCTCAGTGTTTGTAAGCACATTTCATTCTGCCAAAATGACCCTTCGAAATTGGCAAATGCCATCACTAGCAACCTTCATGGAGTGTCTTACTCAGGAGCAAGACAAGCTAGTTCAAATGGGAACCATCAAAAGAAAATATCAAGCCTTGGCCATGGGTGTTTCGAATGCCTCCAAAGGAAAGCAGAAGGCAAAGAGTTTGAAGCAGCCAGAGATAAGGAAGTTTGAAAAAACCAAATATGCTGATGGGGGTTCGAATCCTTCCAAGGATAAGGACAAGAAGGGAAAAGAGAAGACCAAATGCACCTATTTCCACAAGGGATGGAATCCAGAGAGCTCATGCATGAAGAAAACCATTGACACAATGGCGCAGCTGTTGGAGAAGAACAACATTCTTGTCCCTAATGGTGCAAAGAAGAAAGATGTCACCTCAAATCTTGACAACAAGGAGAAATGTCATGCTTTGGTAGAAGGTACTTCTAATTCCTCATCCTTCATTATTGATTTAGGGGATTCCAGGCATATGGTTTCATCTAGAGAGATCTTCTCGTCTATGCATTCGAATAGTGGCCCAACAGTTCGAATGGGAGATGACTTTGATATCCAGACCAAAGGGATTGGTAGGATCGATTTGGAGCATCGTTATTTCAGTGATGTGCTCTATGTACCTTAGTTGGCTTCAAATTTGTTATTAGTGTATCAAATGACCCATACAGGAGAAGCCAAGAGAGTAACATTTACTCCTGATTTGGTAGAGATCTCAAAAATTTCTTCAAACCAAGTTTTGGTAGTTGGGTATGCAGAACACCAAGAGAGGATGTACAAGTTCTCAAATTTCCTCCCTGGTTCTAGTGACCAAGCACTCCACTCTCATGCCAATGAGACCTCCAAGCTATGGCATGAAATATTTGGCCACATGAACTACAAGTATCTCCAAACATTGCACAAAGATGAGATGATGGAAGGGCTTCCTGAAATCAAATATTCAAATGGAGCTTGCATTGGTTGTGTGATTGGGAAACATCCACAATGCAGCTATGAGAAGGGAATGGAAAGGAGATCCACTCAACCACTTGGATTGGTACATTCATACCCCATTGGTCCTCTACCCACTCCATCTTATGGTGGATCAAGGTATGTACTCACATTCATAGATGACTACTCTCGATTCATAGTGGTCATAAGATAAAAATCCTCAGGACTGATAATGGAAAGGAGTATGTGAACAAAAAAATTCAGCACCTTTGTGAGGAATGTGGCATCCAAATGCAACATTCAATTCCCTACACACCACATCAAAATGGTGTGGCAGAAAGGAAAAATAGGTTTCTCAAAGAGATGGCTACATGCATGATTGAAGCTAGGGATATAAGCCCTAAGTTATGGGATAAAGCCATCAATTGTACTCCACATATTCAAAACAAAGAATTTCACAAATTAGTCAAAGGTAAAACACCCTATGAGGCATGGTTTGGCCAAAAACCAAATGTCTCAAATTTCAGGATTTTTGGGTCTAGAGCATTGGCTCGAATTCCATCAGAAAAGAGGAAGGCTTTGCAGCCATGGAGAAGAGAATGTATCATGGTTGGTTATGGTGAAGACACAAAGGGATACAAGCTCTTTGACACATCCACACTCAAAAGTTTCATTGAGAGAAGTGTGCAATTCGAAGAAGAACCAATTCCATATTTTGAGCTTGCATCGGGGGAATGCTCTTCTCCTCCACACCTTAATGAAGTAAGTGATGATTCAAGTTCTGATTTTTCTGATATTGCTGAAGATGACATGGATGAATATGACATTTCTATAGATGAGTCACCATCAAGGCCCAAGTGGGCTGAAAAAATCATACAAGCTGCGGGTGAATTGGTAGGCAATCCCCAAGAGCTTAGGAAGACTAGATCTCAAACAATCAATGCTTCCTTTGCAAATGAAAGTGCACTTGTTGATCACTGTTATATGATTATTGGATCTGATCCAACATCATATCAGGAATCTTACCATGATCCAAGGTGGATATCAGCAATGGAAGAAGAATTCCATTCTCTCCAAGAGAACAAAACATGGGATTTAGTGCCTCTTCCTCCCAAGAGAAAACTTGTGCAATGTAAGTGGATTTTTCAAACCAAACCTGTTGCTGATGGTTCTAATATGAAGTATAAGGAAATTTTAGTGGCTAAGGGCTACTAAAAAATCCATGGTGTGGATTATACCGAGACCTTTGCACCGGTTGCAAAGATGGACTCAATTAGACTAGCTCTAGCCATGGCAGCTAGTAATGGTTGGCAAGTTCACCATATGGATGTTAAAAGTGCATTCTTACATGGTGATCTACAGGAAGAGATATATATGAATCAACCTGAAGGTTTCCAATAGGATCCCTCACTTGTTTGCAGGTTGAAGAAATCACTCTATGGACTCAAGCAAGCCCCAAGGGCTTGGTATGCTAAAATGGATGCCTTTTTGCTCTCAATTGGTTTCATTCGATGTAAGTCTGATCCAAATGTATATTTGCAGCAATGTGATGATATTTTTTAGGTCATTGTACTGTATGTTGATGATATTCTAATTACAGGGATCTGCAACAAACAAATTGGCTCAATTAAAGCATCTCTGCAAAGTGAATTTTCCATGAGCGACCTAGGATTGCTAAGGCAATTTTTGGGTTTGGAAATTGAGCAATCTGAAAGAGGTATCATGCTAAGTCAACCAAATTATGCTTTAGACCCATTATCAAAGTTTAAAATGGATGAATGTAAGTCAGCCAAGTGCCCATTCCTTTCAGGCATAAAACTAGGTGAATTTGATGACTCTCCATTGGTGGATTGCACACTCTACATGCAGCTAGTTGGTAGTTCGCTGCACCTTACACATACAAGAACTGATTTGTCTTATACTATAAGTGTTGTAGCAAGCCATATGAAGCAGCCACATGAGATCCATTGGAAGGAAGCCAAAAATATCCTTCATTATGTCCAAGGAACAAAGAGTTTTGGGGTACATTATGCAGCTGGTTCTTCACTACAATTAGCTGGATTTTCTGATTCGGATTGGGATGGAGATCCCATTAATAGAAATTCCACTTCAGCTTTTGTTTTCATGTTTGCTGAAGGTCCCATTTTCTGGTCAAGTAAGAAACAACACACTATTTCACTTTCATCAGCAGAGGCCGAGTACAGGGCAACAGTGAATGCAACCACACAGTGCATTTGGTTGCAAGGCATTCTTCGGGAATTTGGTGTTGCTATTGATTCTCCAACCAACATTTGGGTGGAAAATCAAAGTGCCATAAAGATATATACTGATCTAGTATAGAGGCATAGAATAAAGCACATTGAAATCCATATGCACTACATTCGGGGCTTGGTGCATGACAAAGTGATTTCCTTGCAGTATTGCCCATCCACCGAGCAAATTGTTGATATTTTTGCTAAGTGTTTTACTGAGAAGACCTTCAATCACTTGAGAGATTTTCTTGGAGTGAGTGATGGATGGTGATTGCTGCAATTTTATTGCAGGTTCAGCCCCATGTCCATTTTAGAGGGAAGGTTTTATCCCATGAGGTTTTCCTTCTTGTCCTCAATTTACATGGACAAATAAAATTTCTGTTTTGTAATGAGGTGACTTGAGCCTTTGTTGCCAAGGCCTCCCAATTTAAATGAGTTGTACTAAGTTCTAGTTAAGGGGGGGTGTTAGAACAGTAATCCAATACTTAGTACCATAGTTCATAACCTTAGTCAATTTTATTGCCATCTGTGCATTATTACACTATAGTTTGGACTAGGGAACTTTAATTGGCCAAATAACCACTTTTGAGAGTGTTCACACCTATTTTGAAGCAACCTAGCTCACCCAAACTCCAGTTTTGTCCACAAGTGTGCCCTCATAAAATGCAGGAGCGCTCTCCTTCCTTGAAATGGGGAATGTCTGTTGACTTGGAGTGCTTGAGTGGATTTAGCTCATTTTTGGCTAGATTTGGAGCATTTAATGAATCCTTGGACCTCCCACACACTTGTATTTGCTCACCTACGCATGCCTTAGCCTCATTTATGACTCAACATGCTTCCTGTTCACACCAAAATTCGTGACTGTTTGGGCTGATTAGGATTGAGTTGGACCTACCTAGGGGGGATTGATGCCAAGTTGGCCAATTAGCATTGTACACTCATTTTGGGATTCCTAAGCCTCTAGAATTTCTCTATGGTGTAATATAAACCTGTTCTAAACATATTTGCATGTTAGACAGTGTGATAATGCCAAGTTTCAGTTCACATTGTGTGTAAATTTGTCTCCTTTTCAAGCTTTTTCACTGGTTATTGCAAATTATTCGATTTTGTGAGGTTCTCTATAGCTCCAAGATCTTACTGTGGATCAAAATACTCACAATGGGTTTGCATTTAGAGATATGGAGGAAAAATGGCCTCACTTTAAAGAATAACCTCGTAATCTTAGGATTTCTTTGGTAGCAGATGGTGTCAATCCATTTGAAGAGATGTGATCCGTTTACTCAGTGTGGCCTATTTTTTTATCAACAATAACATTATTCCATGGTTGTCAATAAAGAGGGAGCACATAATGTTGTCGATGATTGTTCCAGGTAGATTGTGTCTACAGTTTCTTTTTTAATGTAGTGGCATCTCATTTGTCGTATTTTGTTGCATAATGTCATATATATATTTAATGTTTTTCTCTTGTGCAATATGGTTTATATATCTAAATGGTACATCTCATAATTATATTTTTTATATGTTCAAATTAGTCAAGTAAGTACCAAGTCAAAGATATAAATGTATATATCGAACCTCTTATTGACGAGCTACTAAAGCTATGGAATGGCATCACTATGTATGACGTATCTAGACCAATATGACAAAGGCAATTTCAATTCCATGCAATTATTGTATGGACAATACATGGTGCGCCAGGGTTAACCCATTTTTGTGGTATGTAATTATAAGTTCCACTTTATTTGCATTTAATTTTATGAACTAGTTAATATACTACGCACGCATGTTTTTCTAAATAATCCAGTCATTTTGTATATAATTATAATTGACATAGATATTCCATCTCTTTTTGTAGGTCTTCAGACAAAGGGGAAATTTGCATGTCCAGTTTGTGGTCCTAAGATCAAATCTCATCGTTCAAAAAGCTTAGGAAAGGAGGTGTTTGATGAGTATAGGCACTTCCTCTCTAAGAATCACACGTATCAAACTACCGAAAAACATATGTTCAATGGAAAGCAAGAGACTGCATTAAAACTGTAGAGAATGACACCTCACCTATGGAAGTTGCAATATAATAGAAATCATCAAGGTACATATGAATCATCGTATATGAAATGTTATATTGTATTTTTTTATTGTGTGTTGTTTACTGTAATTGACATTGATTTATGTAATTTCTTTTTAAACTATTATTCATGATTGTCGTTCATGTGATCATGAAAGCATTAATGGGCTTCCACGAGGAATGAAAAGTTATCCTAGATAATTTAGTAGTTTGCCCTACTATGAGCACCTACAATTTTCTCATCTGTTTGATACAATGCATATCGGAAAGATTGTGACTGAAACATTATGGCGAATATTGGATGGAATGAGTGAGAAAGAAAAAATTGTCAAAATTTGCAAAGACATTCAAGATAACAACCATGCAATGAAAGGCGTCATTCAATTTCATAGCAATGGAGAGCAAATTAATATAAACTCACGTCCATGGATGTTAACAGACTGGCAAAGTAATGTTGTAAAAGAAGTCATGCGAAAAATTAAATTTCCCACCAGATTTTGTGCGAACATGAAGAATATCATAACAAAGAAAGGTGATTTTGCGGGGGTGAAAACGCATGATTTCCATGTCTTCATGAAGGTAATTATTATGGTATGCATTTAATTATGATTTTTTTTCTATTCCAGTGAATATGGTTGGTATTTTTGTTTGTCTACTCTTTTTTTAAAAAATGAAACGATTTGTATATTGTTACAGTATGTTCTACCTCTCTCTCTCCCAGACAACTTCGACAACAATGTCAAACAAATAATATATAATCTTGGGAAATACATGAGGTAAGTAGCAATTTTTTGCATGCGCTTAGTGTTTGTTTAATTCATCATAGAACTTATCTTTGATTTTTGTTCTCT